>OY787669.1:28537454-29137454 GCA_963678985.1 Spisula subtruncata | reverse complement strand
ATTGTCTAAAATTCTCAAAGGTCTTGTTCCCCCCGCTAGCACGAAGCGATTGCTTCATCACGTTTCACATTATACAATATCTGGCCTGGCGTGTGTCACTTGCTGTGAATTTGATGCGGGAGAATATTTTCTGTTTACTCTTTTACTCAGACAGTCTGACCTCCGACGGGTTCCCTGATGGAAATATGTTTCCAATAATTGACGTTCTGATTGGTTAGTCAATGTATTCAATATATTTTACAGGTCTATGGAGAATTTCAGAATATCGACGAATATGAGAAGTTTGCTTTTTCTCACAGTTATTCGGAAGTACATCAGCCGCCAGACGTAATTAGGCCAGATGGCGCTTTTATGTCCTTCGAACATTATAACGTGGAAATAAGAAAAAGAGTAAAATGCATTACAGCTATCGAAGGTAAGTTTTGTTGGGGAGGAAAATTATGAGAAGTTTATGTTTATGTCACTATGATTAGACAAATATTAGTCTGTCTCTCGTGATGTATTGACAATATTACAAATTGCGACATTGGATATTTGGATAGGGATATCTGTCAGAACCTATTGCAGGTCCCAAAACAAGCAAATCAACTCTAACTTCCAGCATTGAGTAGACTTGTGCTTTTCAATGTTACCCACCTTACACTTGATTAATGTCCTATAAAATTATTTTTATGCCCCGGCATCTAGTGATGCACCTGCTAGTCCATTTCTTAGTCTTCCTGTCTGCTACAAAACTTTTAAGTTGATTGACTTAGCTAGTTATTATGGACAAGGCTACCACTGGGACATTCATAAGCGTTTACTGAATGCGGTCTTGTTTCAAACAAATTTTCATCACATGTCAAAATTACTAAAATTTTGTTCAGCCAAACACATGCTTGATGCTGATGCAAACCATTTGCTATTACATCATGATTTTTGATTGCACCTTTTCAACCATATTTGTCTTCATAAATAGCTAACAGCCTGTTGTTGGGGCCTTGTTAGATTACTTGAATTTCTGTAATAAGATGAATTATTTGATCGCCAATGAGATTCCAAACTGGATGCTTTATCAACAAAGTGATAAATTTTTACTTTACAACAGATATTTTCCTTCTATTGAGAAAAAAACAATTTTTTTGCCTCGTGAAATATTAGCTCGACTTGGTAATATTTTACTGAACATGTTCTGTTGCAAAATTGCCATGACAAAAGCTCATGTTTTGTTTCTGGTAGTCGACAGTTTGTCTGATATTATCCGCAGCCATGTTTTGTGGTGCATGCAAATTGAGCGCTCGGTGCTGTAGCATCGCAACTCTATTTCCATGCTAAAATCATTAAGTATGTTTTTGCAGCCAACTCACGATATGTTAATTCAATTAAAATATGACACATACAAATGTTTCTGCGATTGAGTAATTAAGATGAAATTTTGTGAATACATTATATGCATATTTACACGCTTGAAAATCTGAGACACTGGTAGTAGGAAACTGAACTTTGTAATGATCTTGCCATACTTGATGCTTGGTTTCTGGATGTACCGAGTTACGAGGCATTTGGTGCACTTATCCTGGCTGTGGGAGAAACTCTAAATATTATGCTGTTTCTAAATTGTTATGGTTCTGTGCACCAAGGTTCTATATGCCAATTATGTGCCAATTAGAGGAAACAACCTTGACATGTTAGGTTTATCTGACTGTCTCAAACTCCTACGGCAATGTATACCATCTAGCATGAGTTGTCTAGTACGATTAATGATAACTTTCATGCAAACTCTAGTTTCATTATCAACCTAGAAAGACTTATGCTAAACTAAAGCATGTTTAGCATAATTTTGCATTGTATTTCTTTAGTTCTCATTCAAAAATAGAAGTATATATCAAAGTTTATATCGGTTTCTATGCATAAATGCTCTGGTAATCCCTACTTCAGTAAACTATATACCCGTAAAATCATTTATTAATGATGGAAATTATCACCAGACATTGAGTTAATTTGATATGCACCAGGTTATATCAAGTTGCTTGATCAACAAATGAAAAGAATTTTAGCATCTATTTAACTTAGTATATGACAATTTTTAATGAAATTTAAATGGATTCAACATTTTTTAGAGGCAATGAAGACGATCATTAGATGTGCAAAATAGTCATTAAAATCTGTATTTAAATCTGTGATTAATATTCCGTGTTATATAAAACTGGTTCCCGACATAACCAAATATCGACACAAATGGAACCAGCCAGGGAAAATAATTTTACTAAATATTTATAAATTTATTATATTTAAATGTTTGTTATATAAAACATTTGAATTACAATTTTCATGTAATATTTAGCGTGATTTTTGATAGGGAAAAAAGTTAATTAGTTAATAAAGTTAATAATGGCATACTCAGTGAGCAGTCGGAAGGGCATCTGCAATTCTTATCCCTTGGATAAGTTGAGTTAGGAATGAGATATCATGATAAAACTTGCTATCTAGGTACCTTACATAAATCTAATCATACTTTTTGCAGGCAATGTTCATATTATTGTATATATGTAAGACTAATAGTTATGTATACTTTGTCTTTAATAAACTTTCGGTTCTGTTCTGTTCATAATTCACTTACTGGTTTCAGGCGTACCAATATCAACACAGTGGGAACCAGCCGGACATTATTACCCGATACAGATAGCACAGTTTGCACTGTCACACTACAGTAAATATCTACGTGACGGGGAACCGGAGACCGTGTCCTTGTTGGACGGTAGTGACGGTGACCTTGGTGCATGGTTGACCGGTAACAGTGTCAAGGTCAATAGTGTCTATAACCGAGCACGAGGCTCACAAGTTGTTGAATTTCAGACTCCAGGTTGGTAACTATCTTAAAATTGATTAACAATTTCAATAGAAAAATAATAATAATTTGAAAAAAGTAATAATAATAATAATTATAAAAAAAAATTAAAAAGAAGAAAGATAGTAATAATTCATTGAGTGGCCAATATATCAGGCAGATAAATCTCAGAATATATATTCATTGTGTGTTAGCCAATATCTTTGCCAGATATCAGCATTATATTTGATTTTTTGCAAATATCTCTAAAACTATTGTAGTTCTTATCACACCATGAAGAAAATTAATCAGCATATGAAGTTGAGCACATGAGGCTTGTGGTTTTTGCTGGATCCAAGTTTCAGCAGGATCCAGTACAGCCCGAGGCTTGATTTCTTCATGGAAATAAAAATCATGTTTTTGTGCTGCATTATCCTAATTGATTTCTAAATTAGATCAAACTTATAGACAGTGTAAGTCGATGGCTTAGAACCAGAAGGTCGTAACTTCCACTCAGACCTTATAAGACTCATACATATTTGAAATCTGCTTCACATGGCACTTCTTATGAGTGTATTTTCATGAAAATCTGAAATTGTCATGTTGACCAAAATGAAGTTTTAAAAATGTGTTTTTCCATAGGAAAAGATTAAATTACAGACAGTTTTTTCTTGTTTTCTCAATATATCAATTTGGTAGTTACGACCTTCTGGTTCTAAGCTAGCGAAGTATTGTTTTCACTTGATTATCATAGGGGGCCTACTCTGAAAATCAATTACGAAAGTAATTTAATTCCAATTTTTATTGCTTTTCAGATTCGTTGTCCAACCCAGGACTATATATGCACCTGAAGGAAAATATTTACGCTCTATCAATGGACTTAAAAATTGCTTCCAACGGAAGTATAAGTATAACATTGAAGAATGAAGGGGCTACATTCCATGTTCACTATGTCTTCTCAAATACATTGATAACCTGTGATGGGAAAAATATTTATTACGGACTTGGAGTTGACCGCCAAGATGAATGGATCCGTTTCGCTAGGGACGCGGATATGGATTTGTTGAAGGGATTGAGTCTAAAGTGTTCTAAGTATAAGAAATTGAACGGTTTAACCTTGTTAGGGGTCACTATTAGGGGTCACGGAATTGTTGACAATGTGACCTTATCGTCAGCGGTACACATGGAACATTTCTATGATGCCGCTAACTGGTTTGTGAATCATCAGGATCGTCGAGGTGGTTGGCCGATCATGGTCACACGGAAGCTTATATCAGGCGTGATGGAATTACAACCAGGCTGGTACTCGGCCATGGCACAGGGACATGGAATGTCAACATTAGTGCGGGCTTATTTAAAATCTAAAAAACCCATTTATTTACGGACAGCTATTAGTGCTTTGAAACTATTTGAAATAAACAGCTCACAAGGTGGTGTGAAGGCACGCTTTGCTAACTCATATGACTGGTATGAGGAATACCCTACAACACCTAGTAGTTTTGTGTTGAATGGATTTATTTTCTCATTGTTCGGTCTTTATGACCTAAAACAAATAGCAAAAGACGAACCGCTTGAAACTGTGACTCGTTTATATAACGAAGGTATAAAATCATTAAAAGCTATGTTATTAATGTATGACTCTGGATTTGGCACATTTTATGATCTCAGACATATAAGTGTTGGTTTGGCGCCAAATCGTGCACGATGGGACTATCACACGGTGCATATAAGTCAGCTGTTACAGCTAACAAAGATGGAGGACGATCCACTGTTTGTTAGAACTGTTAAACGATGGCAGGAATATATGCACGGTGTACGAACACCTCACAACTGAGGGAAGCATAAAATGTGAAATAAAACAAACAACAGTGTGACGGAATGACACGCCGTGACTTCACTGTGATTCTACTGTGATTCCGTGTAATCGCGGTTCCTGCTTCAAGGTCGAAATGAAACTCGCGGGAATATATAACATACCAGTCTTGCTCAGTGAGAATCTAATAAAGGTTCCCCTTTATTTGATCACATGTAGCAATATGGTGCTCTGTGGTGATTCTCAGTGGTAAAAGTGAATAGTTTCCCCATGGATTCAACTTGACAACAAAGTGGTCGTGAATAGCGAAATTCAAATACTCGCCAGTGAGAAATGTCAAGAAGCAGTGAATAGTTCCATCTTGGGTTTCAATTACTATAAATGTGTGGTAATGAATAGCTTTGTCATGTTACCCCGCTTGTGAGAAAGTAGTAGCAGTGAATAGTTTCATGACTTGTTTTGTTTATGAGGTGGTAATGAACAGCTTCTAATTCAAGGCAGTGAATAGTTTCACTACAGAGTTATAAAAATACCACCTGATAACAAAAAACATACCAGAAGAAAAACTCAGTGGGTTGAGTCAAAGACCTAAATTTCACGTAATTTGGGTCTTTTGGTTGAGTGTTGTGATTTTGATGAGATGAGAGCAAGTTAAAAGCATTATTGAGTTTTTTGTCTAAATATTGTACCGCTTATAACAGAAAGTATGAGAAATGCATCATAAGCATTTTCTGCATTTTACGAGCAGAGTTTGGCAATTTGCCAGAAGAAGTGATTTTATTAATTCATATCTCATGCATTGTCATCTGACATGGATTATTGTCTTAATGTCAAAATTTGTTCAGTAATTGAGATATATTGTTATATTATGTTTATAATTTAGCCCATGTAAGCAGACTGATAGTGTTGATATATCATTACTCATATGTTAAAACTTTGTATCCATCTTATAATCAAAGCCTTCTGACTTTAACATACAAAGCATTTCTGTATTAATATAAGTAAAAGAATTGTGAAGCTGTGCACTATGAGCTATGTTGAAGATTTATCCAGAAAGTTCGTACAAGAGTAATGGGCCATTTTTGAAAAATCTTGATTTTCTTGGAATAACTATGTTTCTCGCAGAATCCGATTATTTTGATAATTTATATACATGTTGGTTAACTATTTTGTTGAATTGTTGATTTTTTCATTATATTAAATTATAGATTGCCAATAAATGCTTCCATAAAATTTACGCAAAATTCCATGATTTTTATTTCAATGACGACAGGCTTATGGCCCTAGTACTTTTATAGTGAAATTTGGTTGATATATATTAATACTGATAAAATTATGTACTATATGTTTAATGCTAGGTGCATCAGTTAATATAAAATATTATGTTATCAAAACTATTTTTAATGCATGGAAGAGTTGATAATAATAAGCATTCCTAGACTCTCTAGACTTGGCTATTGTCTTATAAGTGTTCCAGTCTTTCCAAAATATTAGACAATTAATGTTTTTAAAACAATTAAGTATAATGAATGGAAAGTTTGTGTCCTCCATGAAATATTTAAAGATCTATCGTTTGTACGATAATATAATGAGAAGCACACGGTATTGCATCGCTAATTTTTTATGCATTACTCTTGTGAAACCATTATATCAACGTTAAATGTGAAAATTAAGCGACAAGATTTCATATTAACTGCCAACTATTTACAATAATGCGATACATTACAATTAACTGCACCCATGTTTTGCATACTAACACATTAACCGAGGAATTTGTTCGCCCGTGGAATGTTTATTGAGTAATAGTTCATAATTATATCATAAATGTTGATGATGATGCCGTTTTAAAAAATCCCCTTACGTTACTTTGCCATGGTTACAAAAAGGTCAATATTTTAGTTGCCAACTGATACTGTAAAATCATTCATTTTTGCGGGATTAAATTTGTGCATTTCGTGTTTCACCTTCAACTATGAGATGAAATTCCCTTGATCGATAATTTGACCATTGTATTTATAACCTGAAAAGGCTAAAATGCAAAATCCACGAATTAACGTCCAAACTACAGAATTTTGTCCCATTGAAATTAAATGATTTTACAGTATACAATAAATGTTGATAATGATGCAGATTTAAAAATTCATGTAAGTTGTAATGCCATTCTTCAGGTCAATAGTTTAGTTGCCAAAACTGATATGTCATTTTCTTCCAAAAAATTATGATTGGAGGGTTGTCCTAAATGTATCTGGGAAAAATTTAAGAGAGAAAGTTACAAAATATGTCATATTTTCTCCGTAAAATAAAAGACAGGAGGGTTGTTCTAAATGTGTCTGGGAAAAAGTTAAGAGAGGGAAGTTACTAAATTATATTATGGCGTCACTATACTACAACTGGTTGTCAGTGCTATTGTGACGATGAAATGGTGTTAGAAATTGAATGTGGGTCTTTTGTATATCATCATTTACTGACATACAGCTCTTGAATAATTATTCTTTTAAATTGTAAAACATTATAATTTATAGAACAGCTCTTATTTCAATTATTATTTCCAATTACATTGTTATGAATTATAAATGATAAAATATGGTGTTATATTATTAAAATCAATACAAAGTCTAAAACATATTTGTAAATTTTTTATTTCAAGTCACTTTTTATGAGTTCAGTGTAAAACCATCATAAGTCAATCTCGAACTTGCAGTACATACATGGGTATTGTACCAAATTCTTTGAACAGGTTTAGCTATTCTGTTATTGTGTTGTATGTCAGATTCCATTGAGTGTAAGTAACATGCTACACAAATAGGGTTCAAATCATTCAATGCTGGTGAAAAGATCGGTAAAAAGAATATTGAAATAGCAATTGAATCGGCTTACGTATGTATAAATAATATAATGAAAATTATATAATTTTGTATGAAGTACGGCACAAGCCTGACAAAAGATTGTCACCTGTTGGTATTAAAACTATTTTATAAAACTTTTTTCCGTATAAATATTTAATGCCCCACTTAACCCAGGTGGTGTTGTAGATATAAATAATATATGATGATCGAAATTGATAAAAGATGACGATTCTTTCGTACTATAATCATAACAGTTTGAAGTGTTTCGAACGGACGGGAAATAGTGTATAAAATGGTACTTGATGTTACGAAACAGATCCATCATTTTATCTTGACATCATTTTTATTTCGCAAAATAATTTGCTCCAAAATCCAAATTATTCATAATGTTAACATCAAGCTTCTAGCTATATGTAAACTATTAGTACATTTTATTGCATGGATAGAAGTTACATAAGTTTTATTGTCCAACTCAATCTAAATAAAATTCATCATGTTTAAGAGATAAAAGCTTCGTATGAGGGTTTTTATTACATATTGTTTTACGTTTTAACGGCTACTGCTTGATCATTAAATAAATACCTGCCGTAATAAATTAACCTGTCGCCAATTAGTGCCTCTACGTAGAAGTATTAATTATTTGGTAGTACTTTAAAGTTCTCTAACGTTAGCAACTTGTCAAAGTCAGCAACTTGTCAAAGTCAGCAACATGTTGACATTAGCAACATGTCAACACCTCCTCAGTGAAGATTATCTTATCACGTTTTTTTTTAACCGGCAAGCATGTTACTTTAGATGCTTAAGACTGGTTTCCTACACATATAATTATTTCGTGATTGGAGATTTGCTAATTTACTTACTTACACAGGTAGAAAGCTTCTAATCATTACCAGCGTTTAGTGATATAAATACTAGACTTAGAATTGTGACCTTGACCTTCAAGATTAATCATGACCTTGAGCCTTATGATTGTGACCTTGACCCTAAGGGTGACATGTGCTTGTTTTACTTTACTCTGCTTACTGAGTGATGTGTGGTTAGCGTGATTGCCACCTCATCCTGCGACCCAGTTCATATCCGGATGGAGGCACTCGTATACCTGCCATATTTAAGCAGAAAACTGACTGGCAAATAAAGGCTATTCTTGGCATTTTTCGTTCTTTACTGATGAAATAAATGACCTTATATTTTGTTACTGAGGTATGAATGACCTTTAACTGGTATGACCTTGAGAGACTAGCATTATTACACATAACATGGTTGTGTTTCTATGTTGTAAGTATACTTAGATTTCTCATACATGTTATGGGTGTGTGACATAGATACTGCAGCTATATGAATGTCTGAACTTTAGGCCTATAGAGCCAGTATCTATGTAATGTACTACAAAGTCTGGTAAATATAATAATATTTTATTGTTCAACCCATTGTCGGATACCCACGGTCATTGCCTCCGCCCCGCTCTGTACATCTCCGGAGCGGGGCGGAGGCAATGACCGTGGGTATCCGACGATGTGTTCAACCAAGTTGTACATAATCATTGAAGGATATTTCTACAATATGCTGTATATATATGTAAATATATATTTGTGTATATGGCTTGTATAAGAAAGTGTTTCGTTCAACATTTGTAAATATTGTGACTATGTGATATGTACATACATGTAGTGGTTAGATGATTATTAACATAGCCGTATGGTATGGTGAGATAACATCACCATATATTGAGATATCACCATATATACTGAACTCATTGTTGAATTTAAGCCATTTTTCGCTCTTTCCCCTCTGCCAGTTAGTTCCGTGTTCATTTTCGTCCAAATGTCACAGTGTGTATCCGTTGATATTGACTATGCCAAAAATACATGTAGATACATTGCTTTCGCATATCCTGCACAAACCATTGTGACTAAAACAAAAATCTCTCTCCCCTCTTTCAGTTGGTCCCATAAGTTGTCACCCAGGTGTTACAGCATGTATCATCAATATTTCCATAACCAGATATGTCACTTGCGCATATTCTGCGCAAAACACACAAACCATTGTGTTTATAACATTTAAGCTGTTTCCCTCAGTCATTTGGTTCTATTTTGATTCTGGCACAGGTGTTACTGCCCACATGTTTGTTTCGCCTATATTCCATATATAGATATTAAGCTTAATGACATCAAAACTATATCATATTGTATTCAACGCATTATCTGTTATTCTTACATCACAAATCACACCACTCCCACTCAAGTAAGATATGAACACATTGTCCATAATTCTTCATTCTTGAAGTACAGGTGTCTGTTGCCCAGGAGGTAATCTCAGCCTTCTATATTTAATTGAAACTGAGGTGACTGAATGAACGTGCTTGGTAGCACTTTGCTTAGGCAACGGAAACCTGATATGTCGCTCTAGTAATAATTTACAAAAAGAACGTGTTTATCATTGAACTGAAGCAGGCAAATTTCTCAGTGTTTGTCATGCAGGGCCATCCTTAAAACATTGTTTGTTTACAACCCAAGATTTTTGTTAAGACAGCTTAGCAGGTTGTTTCTAATTCCTATTGATGATGTTTACTTCCTTATGTGCATGAAAGCAGGAAGAAAAAAGAAACTAAAGGTTTTATTTAATCTTTATTGCGGAATATTTTTGTGAATTATCAATAAAACATAGTTTCTGATTCAGAAGAGACATGCATTTTCCCCAGGAGTCTCTTTATTTATGTATGAATAAGAAACTTAAAAACTGAAAACTTCCCTTAAATCAAAAGCTTAACTTACTTAATGGCGTGCTTCAAGTTTTTACATGAAACACTAAACCTGGATTACGAAACTGTTCAATTCAAATTTTTGTTAAAAAGATTTTTATGGTAAATTTTTATTTTGTGTTTTTGGAAATAAAAATGTAAGGATTATGAGAAATTTGGTATGATTAACAAGTTCTTGTGAAAAAAGTGTTTTAGGCCACACCAAATTAATTTTTGGTTCTACGGATTTTTTTGGAAAAATTAGGGGCGAGCGAGCGAAATATAAATTTAAATATTTATTTTTGAAAAACCCGTAATTGAGAGCGAGCGAAGGAGCGAAATAAAATTTTATAAATTTATTTTTGAAAATGCCATTTTTGAAAGCGCGTGAAGGAGCAAAAGTGCCCTATTCATTTCTGATGCACCCATTTTGAGGACATAGTGTCTATTACAATAGCTTTAAAAAGAAATTAGGCCAAATAAATGATTGTTATACATTTCTTGTTATGTTGTGTAGGATTTATCAAATTATTTTACCAGAATACATGTATTCAAGGTAATTGTGAGAAGACATTGTCACATACATATAAATTATAATGAACACAAATGCACTGAGTGACTAGTGGTTAAAGATTCAAATCAACTAAGCATCAAGCTAGTCAATGATCACCATGTACAGTTTTGTTCTTGTAGTGATACATCATGCTCAGACGGATGTTTATTTAGCACTGTTAGTAGCGCACTGATGCTTAATGCTATGCAAGGTTACCGTCATAGGATCTAGCCCCACATTAAGGACACTTCCCTTAGGGATATACAAGGTCCTTTCTTTCTTCCATGTAATTTGCAGGGCCCACTCTGGGGCATTATCGCAAATTATAATAGCTCGTTTCGAATAATTTCCTTGGTTCTTTAACGTGTCCGGTGTAAAGCACCGATACAGACAAGACTACATCTGGGTTTCCAACCAGGATCATCTCTAGCTGGTTGGGAAACACTAAAAAGCGTTTCTAAAAATGACCAAGTGTCAAGGCCGAGAATCAAACCCGCGACCTCTCGATCAGGAGTTAAGCATCTTTAAATACCACTCGACCACCTTGGTAAAATGTTATGACGGTTGTTGAGAACTGCAGCATGTAATCTTACATAAGCTGTGATTCATCCAGTTGTAATAGATCTAGCTGGAGTTTTAGCAAGTGACTGAAAAGTACAGCATTTGGTGCAATAATTAGAGCAAACTATGTTTTATCAAATATTTTGAACTCTTTGATGAAAGTAGGACCTTCTGAAGGTTTCTCCATGTCCAGTATTTAAAATCCCTGATGAAATTATGTAGGATACAGTATAGAAACTTATTAACAGGTGCGTTGCGTGTCCGGGACGCATAAAACTGTTAATATCACATACCACGGACCATGTACGAACGAGACGTCATTGTCGCGAAAATGGGTGACAATTCATGATTTCGTCGATAGTACGGAATACTAGTAAAAATAATGAATACAAACATATCTAGATACGCTCGTTGGTTCATTCCGCAATCGCAATTCTTCCCATTTTACTACGTGTATACACTTATGCGTGTTTTTTGTAAAGGACAGAATCAGGAATCATTTCACCAGACGCTCGCATCGTAAAAAGTTACACGATTTTTGTGTGCAACAATTTACTGCTAAAATTAATCGAATAACTAACATCCTTAGCAGAGCGCGCTTTCCCAGAACATATTCTGTAGTAACAGTGAAAAATTATAAACAAGTTGGCTTTATTTTTCGTAATTTGTAAATATTGATGCTAGCGGCAAAATAATAAAAAAAAATGTAGGAAAAAAATCTCATGCGCGTGGTTTTCTCAGGTGCGGGCGCAATAATTTAAATTTAAATATTTATTTTTCATTTTGGAAAAATCAGGAGCGGGCGCTCCCGACGAACGCATGATCAATTTGTTGTGGCCTTATTGCCAAGTTTTTATTATTTGTTCTAAATGGCATAATAGAGAGAATAGTGTCTTGCTTGTATTTTGTAAGAAACTATTGCTGTTCTTATTTTAACTGGTGTTCACTTTGTTCAATTTTATTTCAACGCTTGCACTTGCTAATTATAATTGTTGTAGAAGAGTGTTAGTCAGAACTTGCATTTTCAAATCAAATCAAAGGAAAGTTATCCTGCCAGTACATATATATAGAGAGATTTTATTCGCCAAATGTTTTACTTTTATTGTATTGTATTGTAAATTTTTAATTGATTTTTAATTGGCTTAGACTGATGCTGTATATTTACCAAGTATTTACCGACTAGGCCCTGATCTCCGGATTCAACTCAAGTAGAAATCTCAGCTCAAATTGAGATTTTGTCCAAATAAGAGTGAATTTGAGATAAATCAGAAGTTAGAAAACTTCAAAGTTTACGGTAATAAACTAAGAACAATGTTTGCTGTTTTTGATGCTATTTTGAGTCCATCTTCCGTGGGAAATTGTCCCAATGAGACATGGCAATATTTGAGATGAGATTTAGCTCTAATTGAGATGCTTATGGAGATCGGGTCCTGTATGAGTATCTTCATTCTGTTACATTGGTAACACATTGTTATTTCCACTATGCCAACACAATGTTAAAATATGCCAGATGCCAGTATATTCTTACACAGTAACTTCCCCTGTATATATTATATGTGTCAATGTCATATAGTTGTATCATAGATGTATATAATGTATGTATATATGTGTGGAATTGTGATACACCATTTTATGAACTCATTATAAATTGTCCAAAAACCTCAATGATATGTTGTGAGACTATTTTGAGGGCTCGGTCCAAAACTGTGGTAGTAGCATGTTCCATAGTTTTGCAGTATGCCCTCGATATTATATGTGTGTAGTATGGTCCTTTACTGATATATGTAAATGTTAGTTCAATTCTTAATATATTAAGTATGGGTTGTTATTTGCAGCAAATCTCATCTAAATAGGTCTCAAGTCAGAACTGATTTCAGCCTTTTGAAGCTTTCAGACAGCTCTCATGGTCACATGGTTACCTCTATCGCATGAGAATAAGTTGCTTGACACATGTCCATGGGAGTCATAGGGGAAATGGATACATGTGGAGCATAATAAGTACTGACTCAATGGGCATCAAATTCTTGGTGCAACTTCCATAGACACACTTATCAGGAATTAAAATATCTTGTGTAGTAGATGGGACCCTGTGTTAGCATGGCTTATGTTAAGTGTACCAGTGAGTTAACATTCCCTGCTCACACCCAGCCCACCCCTCCTGAACCCCTGAACCAATTCCCTGCTCACAAAACTGCCTCTCTCCCAGCCCTTAACCAAAGGTTGAATGTGTGTACCATGTATGTTTCATCTTCAAATGGAACTATAGTATATATGAAAGATAATTGGTTGAATTGTCTGCTTTATATATGTATATATAGTTAGTATGTGAGTATATTGATGTTTTAATTGTTGTTTAATTGGGTCGCTGTGGTTGTGTATGGTTGTGTATGGCTGTGTACGGGTGGGAGGGGTATGCTGAAATGTTAGGCTAAATCTCTTACAGTTGGGGAGTGTAGTGAAAATGTTTCCATGTTGAATAGTATGGTACGCCAGTCTCTCATTCTGATATGGTCCCGATCTCCAGAAGCATCTTAACTCAATCTCTTCTCAAATATTGACCTGTGCCTTTCAGTAAAATTTCATGGGACTGGAAAGATGCATCACAAAACCTGATACATTATTCTCAGTTGATGATAGTAAAATTTCATTTCAAAAGCTTGAAGTTTAGAATGGTCTCAAATTCAGACTCTGATTTGAAAAATATCTCAATTTGAGTTGAGATTTCTACTTGAGGTACTTAGGGAGATCGGGACCAGAATCACAAGATTAACACTGTGGTCTTACAGATATTATATATCAAATCAACCAATCACATATTATAGAATCATTGTATCATGTAATGCCATTGTTTTTTCATTGTTAAATATATGTTTCTTTTTTCTGTTTTATGTCATTATATGATCTTGTTACTGATTATTTTTGCAATTCAAAATAATGATAAAAAAATATCAATAAAAATTAAAAATAAACTTAATTGTTTGTTGTTTTTAACTGTTTACTATGTACAAATGTACAATGCATGGATTTCCCCTGCCCATTTTAGTGTCGGGCGCCAGGGTCATGAATTCCAAAATCAAGTTTGTTGTAGCGCTTACAATATGAATTGCGCATAAAAATCATATTAAATATACATTGAATGTATAATTTATGGATGTCTTGTATTTTTACACAGAACATATTGCTGGCTTAGGATAAGAAGGTCATAACTACAAAATCAATATTTTGAGAAAACAAGAAAATCTGTCTAACAATCACTCTTTGCTTATACAGTGAAGTTCCGCTAATAAGACCAGTCAAAAAGATGGTCTTAATAGCGAATCGGTCTAATTAGCGGACCTTTTTTGTTCTAAATTTAATACTTTGGGACCTTAAACTGGCAAAAATCTACATGATTTGAAAATAATCAAAGTGGTCTTATTAGCGGAACTTTACTGTACTAAAACAAGCTTTTTCAACTTCACTTTGGTCAACATGACAAGTTCTGATTTCATGTAAATAGGCTCATAAGAAACGTCTTATGATGCATATTGCAAATGTGCATTAGACTTTTAAGGTAGTGAGTGGCACTTAAGACCTTCTCATCCTAAGCCAGCGATATAGCATGGAACATGTTCATCGAGAGCTCAGTAGTTTGTGAGCCAATGGTTAGTGCACGGGATTGGTACTCAGAGATATGGGTTTCGATTCGCTGTTGCGGCTAGTCATATTACTTCTCCATAAAAAATACGACCTACACATGTTGATTCATTACTGGTTGCTTGTGGAAGGATAAGCTAAGTTCTGGCTAAGTTTCCAGGGAAACGACCTCTACAGGAATATTACTGGAAACAATGCGGAGAAACAGCATCAAACCCAAATGGACAAGCAGCTTCAAAAGGCTATAGCTCATTACTAATAGCTCTGATCGTAATGTGCCATCAATAAGAGCAACTCATGATGCATGTGTTGTGGCATTTTCACTGACCAAGTCCGTTTAGATGTTTTACTGTTCAACTCGGCTTGGTGTAAGGAATTTTAGCTGAAATCCGACATTGAGACTACATGTATACACAGGATGAGACTTTGCATCAGTAGATCGGATTACAACGACAGTAAAATATGAAGTCACTTATGAGTGCAATTTGAGACTATTGATGTTGACTTGTGTGCAATCATCGGTTTTGAATAACTTGTTCTTCGTGAAATATGATCCTTCAGCGACATACCCGTGAGCACACTGCATACTAATACATATAATAGCTAAAAAGTTAAGTTACCAATTTCCGAAGGCTGTTTTCAGCTGTTCATCCGCTCAACCACCCTTTGACATTTTAATATATTGCAATACATTTTGCAAATTAAAAAAGTAGATACGCGACGAACTTGAAACGCTTATTTGTACTCTCTCGTATAGTTAATCTGTGGAACCTCAAAATATTTTTTATAAAAACTATGATTACTGAGGTACGATCTTTTCTCGGGCCTCAGATGGGTAACCATATTCATAGGCTTAACTGTGGGTCAAAGACCAGAATAGCATGACAAATACGTATCTCACTAAAATGGACACCGTCATCGGGAAATGAAACAGAGAAAGACCAAAAGAGACACGGCGAACTGCGATTAAGACCAGGGGAAGACGTTTGGAGAAGTTAAAAAGATTGCCAAAGACAGGAAGCAATGGAGAACTCTGGTAGCAGCCTCATGTGCCAGCCGGTTCGAAGAGAATAGGTAGGTAGATAGAATCATACTGACGAGCCTTACTAGATCTATATCACATTTGAACACAATAATACTACTCGTACATGTACAAGTAGTTAAATATTTCACCATTTCATAGAGAATATATTTTTTACATCTACATATACTAGTGCATGAATGGGATGTTAAAGGGAGAAAAACAATGGGATTTGGAAATAGCATAACACAAATGAATCGGTAGATACTTTTTTGAAAATTGTCACCAAATAAACAACTTTATGCAGTTCTTCTAAGTTTTATTGAAACATAAACAGGAGAAATTTATTATCTCTAAGTGAATGTGTGGTAACATTTCATAATGGTAAGATTTTAAATATGATATGCTGTGTTAAATGTATATGGTAAGACGAATAATAAAACCTTTTCTGTTGCACTTCAGTTTATGCATACAGAGCAGGATTACCTAGTTTCACAAAGCAATACCAAGTGACGGAATGAAAACCTCTAAATACATTGCAATTGAGTATTTTGCAAACTTTCAAAAAATGATCATTTGGTGCATTTGGTATGCAAATCCATTCGATTTGGATTGTTCGTAAAAGCACATAGGAATCAACTGTGGAAACAACGTATTCCACATGAAATGTCGCGTTTTCTGAACCGTCCTTTGAGTCCAT
This sequence comes from Spisula subtruncata, assembly GCA_963678985.1. Taxonomy (NCBI): domain Eukaryota; kingdom Metazoa; phylum Mollusca; class Bivalvia; order Venerida; family Mactridae; genus Spisula; species Spisula subtruncata. The sequence continues at coordinate 29,120,781 of OY787669.1, read as the reverse complement.
CTTATCAAAATATCTGCGAGCGAGGAAAGCGATGTTTCCCAATTGTAAGAATGAGTTCTGATCGCCATCATGAACAGATTGTTGGTTAATAGTTTATGTTTGTAAAAGAGTTACATGCATGTTTCATAGTAATGTATCAATATAAGGAGAGATAAGGGAACATTGATGCTCTAAGGTCGTCGTAGTGCAAACAGATCGGGTTTTTCTTAACGTTTTCAAATATATTTTTCTGCTCAAAAGACAAATTAACAATTGATATTCGATTTGTCATAAATAATAAGAATCTGTTTAACGAACCTATTTTTGATTTATAGAGAAATGGGCCTTAATGGTATTATATCAAGACTTTCGATGGCGCCATACCACTATTCAAGGAAGAATTATTTTAAGTCCGATCTTTGTTGCAGCATAACACATACTCCACTAGACGTATAGAAATATATTATCACTCTATATTTACTCGTTTTTATTACAAGAAACGTATTAATATTGGGTCAATGCAGCTTAATGCATTTATTTACACAAACAAATATAACATACACTACTGACATTGTTAACGTACATAGACAAATATACAGACACCACCATACGGCGTACTCTAATGATACTCAAGAGTGCTCAAGAAGCACGTGCTTTTTTATTTCCTATACCAGTACTACGAAAACATTTGTCATGAATGCAAAACACATTTTAAAGAAATAAAATCCAATAAAAAAATTTGAGGCGTCACTTCTGAAGTTCAGAGTCTTCTACAGCTATACATTAGCAGTGAGTGCACAAATCAGAATTTAGATATTAATATCTATATACGGGCCTAAGTGATTCTGGGTCTTGTTTCACACTTGTCATGACTGGATTACATTTTATCACTCACACTTCGACAACACCCATCTCCTTATCACAGACAATATTTAAGTGTTCATTTTATGCTAATCCTATCGCATTCCAAGAGGGGGTTTTCATCAAACTTCTTAAAATCCACTTATCTATCAGGATGTAATCAAATTGTGGACCTTGTTTCAGGGTTTTGTAAAAGCCTCGTGAGTACTATTGTTGCATATACTATGCTATTACATGTATGGCATCTTTAAAATTTAAGAGCCGTTATAGAGGGTCACCGAGTAAGCAATATGCAAACAGGATTAAGCGCTTGCGACACATGGAAACTATCTCGTTTGAAGAAACCCAAGTTTTCGATCTATAATGCATAGTTAATATGTTAGTTAGATAAATCCATGTTTCGTTCGATAAACAAATGAATGGATAAAAAATGCACACTGTACATAATAATTCTCAGTATTAATCAGCTATCTACTTGTGTAACTGCGAAGTAGATTTGCTATAACTTTCCGGAAAACATCGTCTGATTTGTTGCATTTAACCGATCAAATTCTAATAAAATCGTCTAAAATAGTTTTGTCATGAAATTAAATCAATTAAATGAAGTTGCAGTGTGTTCTGATAGAATGATTCTTGTCTGTTGAAAAATGACAATTGTTTGCTAAGCGGAAACCCCATCTAACACGCAGCAGCACAGATCAATCCATATATGGAGTGTAACTACAAACCCGACTGACCTATACTTAAAAACTTTTTTAACTATACAGTACCTAAATTTTAAATATCTTATAAATGGCCAAAATACCTTGTTTCAGATATCGAAACGGCTGACATATACCAAGTTGTAGAATTCCCACCGAAAGACATGGTTTCAGCTGTAAAAAACCCATATAAACTTAGTAGTTATAGCTATCAAAAGGGTTCTACAATAACCGTAAGTGGTAAAAACATGCAGCCGCACAATTTATTGTTGAAGGAAATAAACAACAAAAAAGGAAATAAATAAATAACCTGCTATGATCAACCAATGTTATGTATTTTTTTCAATTGATGCGATATATTTACGATCGGAAAAGCTGCTGACCTTCTGACAATAGACCAAACTTGATTTTATGCGACTTTTTATTGCAAAAATATTTCACGAGCTCTCCTGATGACGTCATCAATTTATGTGCACGAACTTACAGGTCACAATGTTTATTTAACGACTGCAGACTGCATGTAGAATTGACGCTGATTTTGCCATTTTTAGCAGCTTGACATTCAATTTGTGTTTGGATTTTGTTCAAAGATAGATAATTGATGTTGTTGATCATAAAGATGGTTCCAATTAAATTACTTTTGTGCAGATGTGCCCATTTGAAATTTTAGGTGCACGAACTTACAGGTGTAGTGGCTATATATTTATTGACTGATTAGTACAGCCCGGACTGTAATTCATGCTCACTCTGATCTGATCGGTTCCATAAAATCGTAAGTAGAAACCTAGCTAAAATTATATTACTCGTGTTTAACACAATTGCGTGCCAACAGGTCGTTTAAGTTTAATTCAAGTTGCACCATCGTCAAAGTGTCCGTTATATGCGGATTATACCAGAAACGATTCGTTTCCTATTGACAAATGACCTGATAAAACATAAAAACATAGTTGAATCTAACGTTACAAAAGAATTGCAGACCCGTACATATTCGGTTTTATTCCATCTGGTTTTTGATCATATTGAGAAATAAATAATAATCAATTAAGACAAGGACATTATATGCGGACTTAATAGTAGAAACAATAAAGACAAGGACTTGACATGCGGACTTAATAGAAGAACCAATAAATGCAAGGACATTACATGCGGACTTAATAGAACAAACAATAAAAACAAGGACTTTACATGCTGACTTAATAGAAGAACCAATAAAGGCAAGGACTTTACATGCGGACTTAATAGAAGAACCAATAAATGCAAGGACATTACATGCGGACTTAATAGAAGAAACAATAAATGCAAGGACATTACATGCGGACTTAATAGAAGAACCAATAAATGCAAGGACATTACATGCGGACTTAATAGAACAAACAATAAAAACAAGGACTTTACATGCTGACTTAATAGAAGAACCAATAAAGGCAAGGACTTTACATGCGGACTTAATAGAAGAACCAATAAATGCAAGGACATTACATGCGGACTTAATAGAAGAACCAATAAATGCAAGGACATTACATGCGGACTTAATAGAAGAACCAATAAATGCAAGGACATTACATGCGGACTTAATAGAACAAACAATAAAAACAAGGACTTTACATGCTGACTTAATAGAAGAACCAATAAAGGCAAGGACTTTACATGCGGACTTAATAGAAGAACCAATAAATGCAAGGACATTACATGCGGACTTAATAGAAGAAACAATAAATGCAAGGACATTACATGCGGACTTAATAGAAGAACCAATAAATGCAAGGACATTACATGCGGACTTAATAGAACAAACAATAAAAACAAGGACTTTACATGCTGACTTAATAGAAGAACCAATAAAGGCAAGGACTTTACATGCGGACTTAATAGAAGAACCAATAAATGCAAGGACATTACATGCGGACTTAATAGAAGAACCAATAAATGCAAGGACATTACATGCGGACTTAATAGAACAAACAATAAAAACAAGGACTTTACATGCTGACTTAATAGAAGAACCAATAAAGGCAAGGACTTTACATGCGGACTTAATAGAAGAACCAATAAATGCAAGGACATTACATGCGGACTTAATAGAAGAAACAATAAATGCAAGGACATTACATAAGGACTTAATAGAAGAACCAATAAAGGCAAGGACATTACATGCGGACTTAATAGAAGAACCAATAAATGCAAGGACATTACATGCGGACTTAATAGAAGAAACAATAAATGCAAGGACATTACATGCGGACTTAATAGAAGAACCAATAAAGGCAAGGACTTTACATGCGGACTTAATAGAAGAACCAATAAATGCAAGGACATTACATGCGGACTTAATAGAAGAAACAATAAATGCAAGGACATTACATGCGGACTTAATAGAAGAACCAATAAAGGCAAGGACTTTACATGCGGACTTAATAGAAGAACCAATAAATGCAAGGACATTACATGCGGACTTAATAGAAGAAACAATAAATGCAAGGACATTACATGCGGACTTAATAGAAGAACCAATAAAGGCAAGGACTTTACATGCGGACTTAATAGAAGAAACAATAACACATGAACACGACTTATGATTGATTGTAGCCGAGTGATATGGAAGAACTTAGTGTGTTAATGTGATCTCCGTGCTGAACTGACTTTGACAGATCATTGAAGTCATCGCTGGGTACTAATAATGTCTATACACGCAGTACATCTGTTGAATTTCCTACTTCATGTAGTACAAAATTAATCTGTCTCGTGTACCAAAGCCGGAGGAATACCTACTTATACTTGATTAACCAAACCTCTTCATTATTAATGTTTTATTATTGAAGGTTATCATGATAGAATATGCTATCTAGCGGGTCATGGAAGGTAGCATTCAGCAGTAACAACGGAACACATAATACACACAGAGAACAGTTTACATACAATTTGATAGATTCGCATGAAAGTGGTCTCGATCAAGGAAAAGGCGAATGAGATTCACGTATGATGACATTTGGTTATGGTTTACGAAAAGAGAGATCGTTGGTTTTCAGTGAAAGGTGTCGACTCATTGGATGAACCTTATGCGTAAACTATAATTGTAATAATACAAGTATTACAATATAACACAATTCCTTATCAGTTCTAAACCACTATTACTGTGTTCTGGGATGATAGCCATATTGGTTCAGTTTGTTGTGGCAGTGAAATATTCCATTGCCTTATACACGTACATGTCCAAACAAGGAAAATACCAAGCATTAATTTAACATGAAGTTACAACGCTTGTCAAGTTAACCCAGAATATTATCGATATGTGATTGCTACTTAGAAACACTTACATGCTTATTACTAGTAACGTACGTAACATTGGGAACGTTATTGTCGTCATGACCTTTGGCACAGTATTAGTGAGCGTTTGTGAAATTCTGTAGAATAATACAAACTTGACATGTTTAACCGAAGTTTGATGTAGTCTTTATCAGACATTCTGGTCAGTTAGTTCACTTCATCGCCATGTAATGTAAATATCATACAGACGAGCAGTATGGTCCTCTTGCAAACACGTTGTGAGGAAAAACCTTGTTGCAATGGTGTGCATGCCTTTGGCTGATTCAATGCATCATGTTGTTGAATACAAATGAGAAATGAATTCATGCCGAGCGTATAATGAACACAATCAACTGGAAAACAAGAGATAGAATTGAATAATATTAAATAGCTTCGGCAATAGAGGAATGTGACGCAAATGTTACGCAAAACGTGTTCAATTTATTTGATTAATGTGGTATTTTCCGCAATCTCTTGTCGCATGTGAGTTGTTTTATTTTACGGTATATAAGCAGGACTGGTGCCAATAAACGTTTGGTATCATCTTCTGTTTATGTTTTTGTTTATTGTGGGTTTATAGTCAGGGCGAGACTTGCTGGTAGTGCTAATTAGTATTTGGTGTTTAGGTCTGTGTTCCTAATAAGCCATCTGATGTATAAAATACTAAATAGCTAGCATATGTATGCCTCAAGGCATGAAATAAAAATGTAGTGAATTCGGTGCTCGCAGAGATGGTAAACACAATGCTAATGGTAAAAAGGAAAATTTGTCATTACTATGATAAAAAAACATGAAATACAACAATATGAGACATGGATAAAAGCATCTAGACTCATGTTAGAGGTTGTCATTATGAACGGTTACTGTATGTAGTCATTGTATTCAGCACGCACAAGTACGACAGAGTATATACATCGTTCATGTAAATGGTTGTTGCTGTTGACTGCTTCATTATCCATGCCATCTTTTATCATAATGTAAACTAGGTCAAGTCGTATTTGTGCCTCTTTATGTCGCATAACGTTAGGTCGCTGTCCTTGTGTTTTAAACTAGGTCACCCCCAGGGGTTGTTGTGCCTCATTTGGTCGCCGTTTTGGCATGGGATTCTGTGGGCATTGCTCAGGGTAGTTGTGTCGTGGTGTTTCTGAGTTCTGTGCTCAGCTGGTTGGGATGAGTACTACCTTCCATGTCGGATTTTCTCATACCTTTTTTAGTGTGCTAAATAGGCAGCGAGGCTTGTTCGTGAAATGTATGCATTAATATAGTAGGCATTACAAGTAAATCCCAATTCATGTTTGGTGCAAATATGAAAATACCATTTAGTATGTTGCAAAATTTCGAAAAATCGAAACACAATCATGTGGTGCATTTGGCATGCAAACCGAAAACATTTTCTGGTATTGGCCGTGTAAACACATACGCATCAGCGGCGGAAAGCTTTAACTGTTCACAATTTTCCACATTTGCAAACTGTGTCCGCTAGGAAAGCGAGGTTTCGATTGTAGGAATGAGTTCTGATCGCCATCATGAACAGACTGTTGGTAAATAATTTATGTTTGTAAAAGAGTTGTAACATGCATGTTTCATAGTAATGTATGAACGTAAGGAAAGATAAGGGAACATTGATGCTCTAAGAGTGATAGTCATCTCGTACCATGTCAATGAAAACCTTGTATAGATAAATTGATAACAAATGTGTACGATCGGTGCTCGTAAAAACATAAACTTAACGATTCACTAACTGATAAACGTAAAACTTGAATATCACTGTTGGGGACATAATAATCATTTTAACGTAGGAATAATAACTGGTTTATGCATAACCTATAATTTTCGGTGTATCTACTTTGTCATAATAAAAAGTGTCCTTCAATTTCGCGACTTTCTTTGTGATGTTATCTACTAGTATTTTGGTATAGATTCTAACATGATGAGAATATTTTTAATTATAATATTTGAATTGTGCATTCTATTTGTGTTTTGTAGTCGATGAATAGAATGCACAATTTATCACTCGTGTTGAGATCATAATATCCTGGGAAAGTGGTAGACGTTTGTACGTTTTTGTAAAGGTGTATGCATATATTGAAGTGCAACAGATAAGGTTTTATTATTCATCTTTCATTTAAGCCGATCTACTAGCACATTATATCGTAGTTAAAATCTTAGCATTATGAAATGTTACCTCATACTCACTCATAGATAATAAGTTTAGCCTTATTATGGTTAAATAAAACGTAGAAGACCTCCAAACTGTTTATTGTATGACGGAAAAGAAAAGCGCTATATAGAATTCTTTACCAAACTATCTTTGACAGATGATATGTTTCATTTATCTCGATGTGGGTAATTGAAAAATGCAGGTATCTATACTGTTAACAGTATTGTGTAAATTCAATGAAGGAGACATTTGATAATTTCAATTAATATACTATATAATTATCTTATTATGAAGACCACGCGAGCTCTAACATTACAATATAAGGGTCATCATTGCATGTATCATATCTTTATTCATATCATACAACACTTTGGTTTCTCGTATAGTATTTCAATTTTCTAAATCAGAACAATATTGACAATAAAATAACTATCATTAGACGATGAATTAGACGATACGGAGAACATGATTATATACAATAAATATACACAGACGTTGCATTAATTAACTACGTGTGTTTTCACGCAAAAATTGTAATTCAATGTATTCATCATGCGACGTAAAATGAACATACCCCTGGCGAGTCTTATATCCGTCCGGTCGTTTTCAATATCACACTGTATACTCAACATGCTCATACACACATGTCTGGTATTCCATGGATGAACATACATGCCGCCGTAGCTCCGTAGTTGGTGCGCGTGACTCCTCATCTGCCGGATTCAAATCCGGTTGGAGGAACATACGTCTGACTGGCAAATAAAGGCTACGGTCGGCAGTTGTAGACATATTAGCTGCACATTAGCAGATAGAAATATCGTTTGTACGGTTTTTATCATATAATTTGCTTCTTATCCCTATGTTTCGTAGTGTTCCAAATGTTCATGAGACCAGGACATTGTCTATAAATCTAGAATCCCTGATGAGACACACAAAAAACTGCTTAAACTATCTCGTTCAACATGCAGAAAATGTGTCAAAAGTTGTCAATAGTAGTTTGGACAATAACAATGCCAATATTGTATTCCAAATCAGTGGGACATTGATCTTTTCGTTTTTTTAGTGTTTTGTTATTTGCGCGCACTGCAATTTCTGATGAATGCCGACTTCCCTTTTAATAATCTTTTTATGACTGAATTTAGCTTACCGAATATATTCAAGTTCTAAGTCTACATTTGGTACATGTATATGTAGGCACGGACGTACATTGACCCCCGTGATCTTGGTTAAAATGTTTCAACTATTTTAAAGACGTTGTATTTAATATTTACTTAAGACCTTTTTTATCTTATATTGGTCTGTGGTAACATTCGTAGCGTGTAAACATATCAATTTATCTATATCGTATAATTGACTTTTTAAAATGTTCAAGTGTTGCCATACTTAGCTCGGGGTAAATGTGAACGTTTTGTATACTTCAGTTCCACATTAATAGTGACAGTTTTCATCGACCCTAAAGTGTTTGGGGCTTGACTAAGTATCATAGAAATTGAATACACATCTTAGGTATATTCTTTCACCATAATAGAAACACTTGGAATGACGGAGAAACACGTGGATGGATGATAGGTGTATGCTGGGATGTGTCACACCGGGAACCTCCTTAATCAGCAATAAGTACATCGTATACTAAAACCTCCCGGTGTAAAAATGATTTGCATTGGATGTAAATCGCACAAAAAACGTTTAGTTGCCATCATAAGTGGTACGATACCAACGATTTAAATGAATACTTGACTAATACCTTTTTTGGACGTGTACGCATGAATGATTAAAAAAAAATAGGTACAATGTACCTCACTAACATAACCACGCACATGCTGGTCTGAATTGAGTCGACATTATGTTTAAGGTGGTGAAATTGCCGAGTTGACATTTGGTAGTTGGAGTAAGTGAAAATGCATTTCTCAAGAGAGATATTACAAAAACCAATGGAAGACACATTTCATATTTCCTAAGAAAAATAAAATGTCCTGTGCTTCAGTACTTTGGTCAATTATGACATTTGCCAACCATACAACAACTAATATGTAGTCCTGTGTCACCAGGTGCTCTAGATGCGTCTAGATTGTCGTAAATGAAGTAACGCCCTTGTGGTTCCTACATATAAAATCATGTCATTCTTGAAACCGGATATGTAAGTTACACGATTATCCGACAACTGTGCAGTATTTTTCAGGGTGTTCCGAATTGTTTAATGTTCTCGTCGTGTTTGTATTGTTGCTAAAACATCATCATTTCCGCGAAATGTCATCATAGCCGAGAAATGTCATCCATTTCGGTATGATGTCCACACGTGACAAGTGTAACAAATGGTTTGCTGCACGTAACACTGTTGCATTTTGTTGTAAGATGTGCATACTAAACACCTCCCGGAGTCCAGATCACCGCTATGATGAGCAGAAACAAATGTAATAAACTTATTAGGTATGCACACCATTTTAATCGGGCGAAAGAATATACGTATCTTCAAAAGGTTTTATACGTACATTTTTGTTACATAGTTGACAAGCAGAACGTTTGACGGTGGTTTTGCACCCTAGGACATGATAAATAGTTTGTTGTAAATAAAATTATCATGACTAGATGCCTAAGAAAATGAAACAAAAATACGTTTGCGTTGGTCTTCCTCTGGTTGTTCGGCCACGTGGTATTTAGCGTAAGCAATTTGAAATGCACATACGTACACATCATTAACGAAACGTACTAGAAATACATCTTCTAATTTTTATTTCAATATACTTGAATCTTGAAATAATGTCATAGATCGGTTTTTTCTGAGATGACGCTGCAAAAGTTAGAGGCACAGAAGCTCAGCATTTAATTGCTTGATAAATAAATCTGCTTTAATAAACAATTCAATAATAATTTAAAAATAATAAGTACAGTAACCTATGGCTCTTAGAAACGCTGACCAGAAGGAAAACATCCGGTTGGGGATCACGAGGTCCAGATCACTGGTCAATCTCTCTGAACAAACATAAACAACATTGCTCCACTTCAAACAGGTTAATTTCTGATATAAACTGAAAAAATGAATAACTGGTTACTTGAGATGGCGAAAGCCAAGGTCTTGTGGCTGCCGGCTAGACATTTTTAGCCAAACATGCTTTCATTAATCAAGAACAAAAGTCAGATGTAAGACTCCGGTGAATGAACGTGTGTCACTTACGACCTTCTCATACTAAGCCAGCCATATAGACTATCACCCTTATTCTTTGTCCAATAGTGTTTTAAAAGAAAGAAGACACGTACTATTTTATATTATAGTAACCATGGCGTCGAAAATAGCTCTAATGCCACTGTATCCATTGTTTAATGTGTCATATCAACAAAACTTCCGGAAAATAGTTACAGCTTCACGAAAACAACTTACCATTCTGTCTTTCTGTAAGAATGAACGTTATCGAATCACTAAAATCAGTGATATTTGGCCAAAATACGTTGTTGTCTGATTACATCCAACATTTTGGGTAATCCAATCATTCAGTATTATTTGAATAACAAGGGTGTCACCTGCAATCTTGTTTAATATCACTCTCATTAATCCACATCACAGGCGATAAATGAGAATGCGGTACGTAAAAAATCGGTAGTTTGAGAAAACAAGAAAACCCTGTCTGAAAATAACTCTTAACGTATGGTAAAACATGCTTTGACAACTTCATTTTTGTCAACATGTCATGTTCAGATTTCATGACAATAGGCTCACAAGAAGGCTGACCAGGTCAGGTAAACCCTTTTGGCATTGTTAGAGCATATTCCTTCAGGAAGCTGTCAAGAGGAATTACCATAAGTAGGTCTAACATTTGTCCCACGTGAATATCCTACTATTTGCCTACTACATCAGTTTACGGTCGACGAACCCCCCAAAACAGTATTCACAAAGGGTTTTTGAAAAATAACAGGTTTAATAACAGGTGCCCAATAAAAAATAATATTGCCATTTCATCATTTGTCATTTAGAAAAAATCCGAGATGGATTCCATGACGGCGGCAAAATTCTAACGAGATATTAAGTATTTTATTATGAGACATTCTAGACAAGTATTCAAATAAAGCTTAGGCAATACCTTTGATGTTGGTCATCTGGCATATATCAAAATGCCCAAGAATACTAATGGTAGCATAATATTTATACGGGTACAAATGCATGTTTTGAACGTACTCATTATTTATGATACAGCATGATAGAAATTTTACCTAACCAAAGCTGAAAGCCTGTTGCACCAGAGACATATACGTAGGCCTAATAAACAAAATACAGAAAGGTTTCAGACATTCGAACGGAATCTGATTGAAATATTGTCAGCCAACATCAGTTTTTTGCCAGAAATGTTCGCCAGTTTCCAGGAAGACGGTACTTTGGACGACGGAAGCATATTGTTGATTTGAACAATGATGCTTGATTTACGAGAACTTGAATTTACACACAACCGTTCGTATTTTATTCTTCGCAGATCATTATCAAATATATGTAGGGTTAGTATTTAAATAAGTTAGAATGTCAAATTTTGAACATGTCAGAGTGTAGTGCTTGTGACATATTATGTATCCTCAAATGAGTCACTTCACTTCTAAATCTGAAGATAAAGGATCTTAACTTGTTCCGATTAATTACCAATGCACAATTATTTGAAAGTACGAAGGTCCCTATATACCCTGTAATGAGCATGCATTTTGCGCTTTTAAGACGAACATAAGTGTACAAAAATACATATCGTTCAAAAGATCGGGATTTTTTCTTTACGATGTCAAATATATTTTTTCTGCTCAAAAGACAAATTAACAATTGATATTCGATTTGTCATGAATAATAAGAACCGGTTAAAAGAGCCTATTTTTGAGTTAGAGAGAAATGGGCCCACTTAATTACATTATATCAATACTTTCGACGGCGCCATAAAACTATTCAAGAAAAATATAAAGTCAGATTTTTTACAGCATGACATATAATCCACTAGATGTATAGACCACTATTATATGTCTATCTTTACTCATTCTTATTACAAGAAACGTATTAATATTTGGCCAATGCAGCTTAATGCATTCATTTTACCACAAACAAACATTATATACAGTACTGGCATTCTTAACGTATATAGGATTATACACAGAAACCATCATACCTATAAAACGGCGCACTCAAGAAGCACGTGTTTTTAATACTAATGTTTAATGAATGCAATACAGGCAATCAAGCCATGTGGGTGTTTATCTGGTGCAAGACGTTGCTATCTATGTAGGATAAGGATGTTTCACCCGAGTTTATGAAAATAAACATTGAAGATAGCACTCAACTGCAACAGTCGAGCATAGAACACTAACCACAATTAGGTATACACGGTACAATGTCCAACGTATAACTGAACGAGAACATGAAACTAAACCGCTGAAAGTCTAAGTTAAAGCTGTCAAAAACTGACAGACCTATACTAAAAAACTAGTATCACGTCGTAGACCCGTATCGGCTACCTCTCTGTACAAAACGCTGTAATGGCACCCTCTCCGTGCAAAACAATGGTTTTTGAGGACACCAGTTGACAGACGAGGTACAAAAATCATCGATTTTGTCAAAAATACAGATTTGTACTTAAAAAACGATAGCCTACGGAACAACCAAATGATTAACCAGTGTAACCACTGTCCCCATGTTGTTCCATTTGTTATTTTAGTTACCACAAATTCAACCTAAGATGGAATGTTGACCGGGATACTTTGTTCGAATGAACACGAGGGTCCTGTTTTGACACTTAAAAGCGATTATATCTCATCAATATAGGAAATATCTCTCACCTCAGATGAAAAGTCCTTGAACCAATCTGGCCACTAAATCCTTTTAATACGGTATCTTTCATCAACTTACGCAAAAAACAGCATTCTTTCAGTTTCGTTGTGGCACCGACACCCTCTCTGTTCTTGCACTGGTACTCACTATGTGCTATAGTTATTGTGAGTTATTGTGCCAGTCTGTTGCTAGGGTGCCGGTGCCACAACGAAACCAACAATAGACTTGTTTTTACGTTATTTGATTAAAGTAACCATATTAAAAGTATTTAGGGGCCAGATTGGTTCAAGTACTTTTCATCTGAGATGCCAGATAGTTACTATATTGACGAAAAATTGCATTTATGTGTCATAAATATGTCTGCGTGCACATTCCAACAAGTACCCGAGTTAACATTCCATCTTAGTATGAACTTGTGGCAACTGTTTAAGCAAATGGAACAACATGAATGCAGTGCTTCATCATTTGGTTGTTCCGTGGGCAATCATTCTTTCAGCACAAATCTGTATTTTTACCAAATAAATGATTTTCTTCCCTCCCCTTCCTCCAAATTCATTGTTTTGCACAGAGAGGGTGCCGGTGCCAGCATAGGGAAGGTACCGATACAGCGTTTTACACTGAAAGGGTGTCGATACGAGTATACACCGTGAGTATACCCAAAATAATTTCAGCCATAAACCGCGCTGACATACCTAGTGGTAGAATTCTCACTGAAAGACAGTTTCAGATGTCAAAACGCTATTCATAACTGTCACTAAGGTCCAAGAATTACCGTAAATGGTAAAATACTGTAGCCGAACAATAGTAATCATTTATTTTTTTGATGAAAGTAAAAATGAAAACAAGTAATTAACCTGCTTTTTTAATGTTTAGTACATACTAAACTGTAATTTAATCCAGGAAATGTCTCACTTCGATCGGTTCCATAAAACAGTAAGTATTACTCTTGTTTTATACAATTGCGTGCCAACAAGTCGTTTAATTTGAATTTAAGATCCACCGTCGTCAAAATGTCCGTTACGTGCGGAGTATGCCAGAAACGATCCGGTTCCTATCGACAAATGGCCTGATAAAACATAAAAACTTAGTTGAATCTAACATTACATTAGAATTGCAGACCCGTAAATACTCGGTTTATTCCATCTGGTTTTTGACCACATTATTAGTTGAAAAATAAGCAATAACAAACAAGGACATTACATGCGGATTTAATAGAAGACACAATAAAGACAAGGATATTTCATGCGGACTTAATAGAAGAAACAATAAAGATAAGGACATTACATGCGGACTTCATAGAAGAAACAATAAAGACAAGGACATTACATGCGAACTTAATAGAAGAAACAATAAAGACAAGGACATTACATGCGGACTTAAAAGAAGAAACAATAAAGACAAGGTCATTACATGCAGACTTAGTAGAAGAAAGAATAAAACGTGAATACGACTTATGATTAACGGTAGCAAAGGGATACAGAAGAACTAGTTAATGAAGTGACCTGGAAGTATTTTAATGTGATTTTTGTGCTGAGCTGACTTTGACAGATCATTGAAGTCATCACTGGGTACTTATGATGTCTATACACGCGTACATCTGTTGAATTGTCTTACTCGTAACAAATGTATCATTCTCGTGTGTCAGAGCATGAGGTAAATCAATACCTATAATCCTACTTGATTAACCAACCCTCTTCATTAATAATGTTTTTTTCAGATTCTCTTAAGTTAACACGATTAAAAGATGACAGCCAACGGGACACCGAAACACATACTACACACAAAAAAACATCATACATATATTTAGATTCGCATAAAAGTGGTTCTGATCAATCCGAAGGCGAATGAGATTCACGTATGATGACATTATGTTATGGTTTACGAAAAGGCAGATCGTTGGTTTTCAGTGAACGGTGTCGGCTCATTGGATGAACAATATGCGTAAATTATAATTGTTATAATACAAATATTTCAATATTGCAGATTTCCTGATCAGAGGTAAATTACTATTACTGCTGTCTAGGATGATAGGGATTGTGGTGTTGTTATCTGTATAGTCCCCACTGGTTCAGTTTTTGTGGCAGCGAATTATTATATTGCCTTATACATTTTCAAACAAGGATAATACCAAGAATGAAGTTAACATGAAGTTACAATGTTGCTCAAGTTAACCCAGACTATTATCGATATGTGATTGCAACTTAGAAACACGTACATGCTTATTACTAGTAACCCACGTCACGTGCCATTGTGAACGTTATTGGCATCAGGACCGTTGGCACAGTATTAGTGAGTGTAGTCTAGTTGCTGTTCGGAATATTACTTTGAGACAATAGTTCAAAGGAGGACTAGTCGATATCTTTTCCGAATACTCTTTGTGCTTGTTTGTCCCTTAGGCCATGGTACCAGTCAACAGTGAGCGGTAATGTAAAGATGTATAATAATAACCATTTTACCGATGTTTGTTGTAATCTATATCAGACATTCAAGTTACTTTGTACACTACATCATACAGACAAGCACCATTGTCCTCTTGTAAAGACCTTGTGTGGTTAAACAATGTTGCAATGATGCATGCCTTTGGGTGATTCAATTCATCATGTATGCGACGAATGAGACTGAATTGTTGAATACAAATGAGAAATGAATTCATGTCGAGCGTATAATGAACATAATCAACCGAAAAACAAGAGATAGAATTGAACAATATTAAACAGCTTCGGCAAAAGACGAATGTTACGCAAAACGTGTTCAATTTATTTGATTAATGTTGTATTGAGCATTTTCTGCAATCTCTTGTCGCATGTGACTTGTTTTGTTTTACGGTATAAGCAGGCCTTGTGCCAATGAATGGTTGCAATCTTCTAGAAGTTTTTACTGTTTCTGTTTTTGTTTATTGTGGGTTAACAGTCAGGTTGAGACTTGTTGCTAGTGCTAATTAGCACTTGGTGTATAGTTCTGCGTTCCTAATAAGACATCTGATGTATAATATAGTAACTTGCTAGCAAATGTGTGCCTCACGGCATGGAATAAGAAATAAGAGAATTCCGTGCTTGTAGAGATAGCAAACACAATGTTAATGGTAGGGAATGCGTGATACTGTGATATGAAAATATGGACTTCAACAATATGAGACCTCGATGGAAGCATTTATAACGGTTGATGTGTTTCTAGTCATTGTTTTATTGTTCATGTAAATAGCTAAAGTCTTTCTGTAGACTTCTGCTATCTCTGTTCCATGTTTTGTTTCATGTGCTAAATAGGCAGCGTGTATTGTTTCGTGTGTTAAATAGGCAGATAGGCTCGTTTCGTGAAACATTTGCAACGATTTAGTACATGTAGTTAGAACTCAATAAATGTTTGGTTCAAATATCAAAATATCATCTGTTGCAAATGTCATTGGAGTGGGATTGGCTTTATAAGCACATCTATAGGCATCAACGGCGGAGAAAACATGGAATTGTTAACAATGATCCACATGTAATGTTGCGTATTCTGGACAGTCCTTTGAGTCCATCTTATCAAATTTGCAAACTATCTGCGTGCGAGGAAAGCGATGATTCGGTTGTAGGAACGAGTTCTGATCTCCATCATGAACAGATTGTTGATTAATAATTTATGTTTGTAAAAGAGTTGTAACATGCATGTTTCATAGTAATGTATGAACGTAAGGAAAGATAAGGGAACATTGATGCTCTAAGAGTGATAGTCATCTCGTACCATGTCAATGAAAACCTTGTATAGATAAATTGATAACAAATGTGTACGATCGGTGCTCGTAAAAACATAAACTTAACGATTCACTAACTGATAAACGTAAAACTTGAATATCACTGTTGGGGACATAATAATCATTTTAACGTAGGAATAATAACTGGTTTATGCATAACCTATAATTTTCGGTGTATCTACTTTGTCATAATAAAAAGTGTCCTTCAATTTCGCGACTTTCTTTGTGATGTTATCTACTAGTATTTTGGTATAGATTCTAACATGATGAGAATATTTTTAATTATAATATTTGAATTGTGCATTCTATTTGTGTTTTGTAGTCGATGAATAGAATGCACAATTTATCACTCGTGTTGAGATCATAATATCCTGGGAAAGTGGTAGACGTTTGTACGTTTTTGTAAAGGTGTATGCATATATTGAAGTGCAACAGATAAGGTTTTATTATTCATCTTTCATTTAAGCCGATCTACTAGCACATTATATCGTAGTTAAAATCTTAGCATTATGAAATGTTACCTCATACTCACTCATAGATAATAAGTTTAGCCTTATTATGGTTAAATAAAACGTAGAAGACCTCCAAACTGTTTATTGTATGACGGAAAAGAAAAGCGCTATATAGAATTCTTTACCAAACTATCTTTGACAGATGATATGTTTCATTTATCTCGATGTGGGTAATTGAAAAATGCAGGTATCTATACTGTTAACAGTATTGTGTAAATTCAATGAAGGAGACATTTGATAATTTCAATTAATATACTATATAATTATCTTATTATGAAGACCACGCGAGCTCTAACATTACAATATAAGGGTCATCATTGCATGTATCATATCTTTATTCATATCATACAACACTTTGGTTTCTCGTATAGTATTTCAATTTTCTAAATCAGAACAATATTGACAATAAAATAACTATCATTAGACGATGAATTAGACGATACGGAGAACATGATTATATACAATAAATATACACAGACGTTGCATTAATTAACTACGTGTGTTTTCACGCAAAAATTGTAATTCAATGTATTCATCATGCGACGTAAAATGAACATACCCCTGGCGAGTCTTATATCCGTCCGGTCGTTTTCAATATCACACTGTATACTCAACATGCTCATACACACATGTCTGGTATTCCATGGATGAACATACATGCCGCCGTAGCTCCGTAGTTGGTGCGCGTGACTCCTCATCTGCCGGATTCAAATCCGGTTGGAGGAACATACGTCTGACTGGCAAATAAAGGCTACGGTCGGCAGTTGTAGACATATTAGCTGCACATTAGCAGATAGAAATATCGTTTGTACGGTTTTTATCATATAATTTGCTTCTTATCCCTATGTTTCGTAGTGTTCCAAATGTTCATGAGACCAGGACATTGTCTATAAATCTAGAATCCCTGATGAGACACACAAAAAACTGCTTAAACTATCTCGTTCAACATGCAGAAAATGTGTCAAAAGTTGTCAATAGTAGTTTGGACAATAACAATGCCAATATTGTATTCCAAATCAGTGGGACATTGATCTTTTCGTTTTTTTAGTGTTTTGTTATTTGCGCGCACTGCAATTTCTGATGAATGCCGACTTCCCTTTTAATAATCTTTTTATGACTGAATTTAGCTTACCGAATATATTCAAGTTCTAAGTCTACATTTGGTACATGTATATGTAGGCACGGACGTACATTGACCCCCGTGATCTTGGTTAAAATGTTTCAACTATTTTAAAGACGTTGTATTTAATATTTACTTAAGACCTTTTTTATCTTATATTGGTCTGTGGTAACATTCGTAGCGTGTAAACATATCAATTTATCTATATCGTATAATTGACTTTTTAAAATGTTCAAGTGTTGCCATACTTAGCTCGGGGTAAATGTGAACGTTTTGTATACTTCAGTTCCACATTAATAGTGACAGTTTTCATCGACCCTAAAGTGTTTGGGGCTTGACTAAGTATCATAGAAATTGAATACACATCTTAGGTATATTCTTTCACCATAATAGAAACACTTGGAATGACGGAGAAACACGTGGATGGATGATAGGTGTATGCTGGGATGTGTCACACCGGGAACCTCCTTAATCAGCAATAAGTACATCGTATACTAAAACCTCCCGGTGTAAAAATGATTTGCATTGGATGTAAATCGCACAAAAAACGTTTAGTTGCCATCATAAGTGGTACGATACCAACGATTTAAATGAATACTTGACTAATACCTTTTTTGGACGTGTACGCATAAATGATTAAAAAAAATAGGTACAATGTACCTCACTAACATAACCACGCACATGCTGGTCTGAATTGAGTCGACATTATGTTTAAGGTGGTGAAATTGCCGAGTTGACATTTGGTAGTTGGAGTAAGTGAAAATGCATTTCTCAAGAGAGATATTACAAAAACCAATGGAAGACACATTTCATATTTCCTAAGAAAAATAAAATGTCCTGTGCTTCAGTACTTTGGTCAATTATGACATTTGCCAACCATACAACAACTAATATGTAGTCCTGTGTCACCAGGTGCTCTAGATGCGTCTAGATTGTCGTAAATGAAGTAACGCCCTTGTGGTTCCTACATATAAAATCATGTCATTCTTGAAACCGGATATGTAAGTTACACGATTATCCGACAACTGTGCAGTATTTTTCAGGGTGTTCCGAATTGTTTAATGTTCTCGTCGTGTTTGTATTGTTGCTAAAACATCATCATTTCCGCGAAATGTCATCATAGCCGAGAAATGTCATCCATTTCGGTATGATGTCCACACGTGACAAGTGTAACAAATGGTTTGCTGCACGTAACACTGTTGCATTTTGTTGTAAGATGTGCATACTAAACACCTCCCGGAGTCCAGATCACCGCTATGATGAGCAGAAACAAATGTAATAAACTTATTAGGTATGCACACCATTTTAATCGGGCGAAAGAATATACGTATCTTCAAAAGGTTTTATACGTACATTTTTGTTACATAGTTGACAAGCAGAACGTTTGACGGTGGTTTTGCACCCTAGGACATGATAAATAGTTTGTTGTAAATAAAATTATCATGACTAGATGCCTAAGAAAATGAAACAAAAATACGTTTGCGTTGGTCTTCCTCTGGTTGTTCGGCCACGTGGTATTTAGCGTAAGCAATTTGAAATGCACATACGTACACATCATTAACGAAACGTACTAGAAATACATCTTCTAATTTTTATTTCAATATACTTGAATCTTGAAATAATGTCATAGATCGGTTTTTTCTGAGATGACGCTGCAAAAGTTAGAGGCACAGAAGCTCAGCATTTAATTGCTTGATAAATAAATCTGCTTTAATAAACAATTCAATAATAATTTAAAAATAATAAGTACAGTAACCTATGGCTCTTAGAAACGCTGACCAGAAGGAAAACATCCGGTTGGGGATCACGAGGTCCAGATCACTGGTCAATCTCTCTGAACAAACATAAACAACATTGCTCCACTTCAAACAGGTTAATTTCTGATATAAACTGAAAAAATGAATAACTGGTTACTTGAGATGGCGAAAGCCAAGGTCTTGTGGCTGCCGGCTAGACATTTTTAGCCAAACATGCTTTCATTAATCAAGAACAAAAGTCAGATGTAAGACTCCGGTGAATGAACGTGTGTCACTTACGACCTTCTCATACTAAGCCAGCCATATAGACTATCACCCTTATTCTTTGTCCAATAGTGTTTTAAAAGAAAGAAGACACGTACTATTTTATATTATAGTAACCATGGCGTCGAAAATAGCTCTAATGCCACTGTATCCATTGTTTAATGTGTCATATCAACAAAACTTCCGGAAAATAGTTACAGCTTCACGAAAACAACTTACCATTCTGTCTTTCTGTAAGAATGAACGTTATCGAATCACTAAAATCAGTGATATTTGGCCAAAATACGTTGTTGTCTGATTACATCCAACATTTTGGGTAATCCAATCATTCAGTATTATTTGAATAACAAGGGTGTCACCTGCAATCTTGTTTAATATCACTCTCATTAATCCACATCACAGGCGATAAATGAGAATGCGGTACGTAAAAAATCGGTAGTTTGAGAAAACAAGAAAACCCTGTCTGAAAATAACTCTTAACGTATGGTAAAACATGCTTTGACAACTTCATTTTTGTCAACATGTCATGTTCAGATTTCATGACAATAGGCTCACAAGAAGGCTGACCAGGTCAGGTAAACCCTTTTGGCATTGTTAGAGCATATTCCTTCAGGAAGCTGTCAAGAGGAATTACCATAAGTAGGTCTAACATTTGTCCCACGTGAATATCCTACTATTTGCCTACTACATCAGTTTACGGTCGACGAACCCCCCAAAACAGTATTCACAAAGGGTTTTTGAAAAATAACAGGTTTAATAACAGGTGCCCAATAAAAAATAATATTGCCATTTCATCATTTGTCATTTAGAAAAAATCCGAGATGGATTCCATGACGGCGGCAAAATTCTAACGAGATATTAAGTATTTTATTATGAGACATTCTAGACAAGTATTCAAATAAAGCTTAGGCAATACCTTTGATGTTGGTCATCTGGCATATATCAAAATGCCCAAGAATACTAATGGTAGCATAATATTTATACGGGTACAAATGCATGTTTTGAACGTACTCATTATTTATGATACAGCATGATAGAAATTTTACCTAACCAAAGCTGAAAGCCTGTTGCACCAGAGACATATACGTAGGCCTAATAAACAAAATACAGAAAGGTTTCAGACATTCGAACGGAATCTGATTGAAATATTGTCAGCCAACATCAGTTTTTTGCCAGAAATGTTCGCCAGTTTCCAGGAAGACGGTACTTTGGACGACGGAAGCATATTGTTGATTTGAACAATGATGCTTGATTTACGAGAACTTGAATTTACACACAACCGTTCGTATTTTATTCTTCGCAGATCATTATCAAATATATGTAGGGTTAGTATTTAAATAAGTTAGAATGTCAAATTTTGAACATGTCAGAGTGTAGTGCTTGTGACATATTATGTATCCTCAAATGAGTCACTTCACTTCTAAATCTGAAGATGAAGGATCTTAACTTGTTCCGATTAATTACCAATGCACAATTATTTGAAAGTACGAAGGTCCCTATATACCCTGTAATGAGCATGCATTTTGCGCTTTTAAGACGAACATAAGTGTACAAAAATACATATCGTTCAAAAGATCGGGATTTTTTCTTTACGATGTCAAATATATTTTTTCTGCTCAAAAGACAAATTAACAATTGATATTCGATTTGTCATGAATAATAAGAACCGGTTAAAAGAGCCTATTTTTGAGTTAGAGAGAAATGGGCCCACTTAATTACATTATATCAATACTTTCGACGGCGCCATAAAACTATTCAAGAAAAATATAAAGTCAGATTTTTTACAGCATGACATATAATCCACTAGATGTATAGACCACTATTATATGTCTATCTTTACTCATTCTTATTACAAGAAACGTATTAATATTTGGCCAATGCAGCTTAATGCATTCATTTTACCACAAACAAACATTATATACAGTACTGGCATTCTTAACGTATATAGGATTATACACAGAAACCATCATACCTATAAAACGGCGCACTCAAGAAGCACGTGTTTTTAATACTAATGTTTAATGAATGCAATACAGGCAATCAAGCCATGTGGGTGTTTATCTGGTGCAAGACGTTGCTATCTATGTAGGATAAGGATGTTTCACCCGAGTTTATGAAAATAAACATTGAAGATAGCACTCAACTGCAACAGTCGAGCATAGAACACTAACCACAATTAGGTATACACGGTACAATGTCCAACGTATAACTGAACGAGAACATGAAACTAAACCGCTGAAAGTCTAAGTTAAAGCTGTCAAAAACTGACAGACCTATACTAAAAAACTAGTATCACGTCGTAGACCCGTATCGGCTACCTCTCTGTACAAAACGCTGTAATGGCACCCTCTCCGTGCAAAACAATGGTTTTTGAGGACACCAGTTGACAGACGAGGTACAAAAATCATCGATTTTGTCAAAAATACAGACTTGTACTTAAAAAACGATAGCCTACGGAACAACCAAATGATTAACCAGTGTAACCACTGTCCCCATGTTGTTCCATTTGTTATTTTAGTTACCACAAATTCAACCTAAGATGGAATGTTGACCGGGATACTTTGTTCGAATGAACACGAGGGTCCTGTTTTGACACTTAAAAGCGATTATATCTCATCAATATAGGAAATATCTCTCACCTCAGATGAAAAGTCCTTGAACCAATCTGGCCACTAAATCCTTTTAATAAGGTATCTTTCATCAACTTACGCAAAAAACAGCATTCTTTCAGTTTCGTTGTGGCACCGACACCCTCTCTGTTCTTGCACTGGTACTCACTATGTGCTATAGTTATTGTGAGTTATTGTGCCAGTCTGTTGCTAGGGTGCCGGTGCCACAACGAAACCAACAATAGACTTGTTTTTACGTTATTTGATTAAAGTAACCATATTAAAAGTATTTAGGGGCCAGATTGGTTCAAGTACTTTTCATCTGAGATGCCAGATAGTTACTATATTGACGAAAAATTGCATATATGTGTCATAAATATGTCTGCGTGCACATTCCAACAAGTACCCGAGTTAACATTCCATCTTAGTATGAACTTGTGGCAACTGTTTAAGCAAATTGAACAACATGAATGCAGTGCTTCATCATTTGGTTGTTCCGTGGGCAATCATTCTTTCAGCACAAATCTGTATTTTTACCAAATAAATGATTTTCTTCCCTCCCCTTCCTCCAAATTCATTGTTTTGCACAGAGAGGGTGCCGGTGCCAGCATAGGGAAGGTACCGATACAGCGTTTTACACTGAAAGGGTGTCGATACGAGTATACACCGTGAGTATACCCAAAATAATTTCAGCCATAAACCGCGCTGACATACCTAGTGGTAGAATTCTCACTGAAAGACAGTTTCAGATGTCAAAACGCTATTCATAACTGTCACTAAGGTCCAAGAATTACCGTAAATGGTAAAATACTGTAGCCGAACAATAGTAATCATTTATTTTTTTGATGAAAGTAAAAATGAAAACAAGTAATTAACCTGCTTTTTTAATGTTTGATACATACTAAACTGTAATTTAATCCAGGAAATGTCTCACTTCGATCGGTTCCATAAAACAGTAAGTATTACTCTTGTTTAATACAATTGCGTGCCAACAAGTCGTTTAATTTGAATTTAAGATCCACCGTCGTCAAAATGTCCGTTACGTGCGGAGTATGCCAGAAACGATCCGGTTCCTATCGACAAATGGCCTGATAAAACATAAAAACTTAGTTGAATCTAACATTACATTAGAATTGCAGACCCGTAAATACTCGGTTTATTCCATCTGGTTTTTGACCACATTATTAGTTGAAAAATAAGCAATAACAAACAAGGACATTACATGCGGATTTAATAGAAGACACAATAAAGACAAGGATATTTCATGCGGACTTAATAGAAGAAACAATAAAGATAAGGACATTACATGCGGACTTCATAGAAGAAACAATAAAGACAAGGACATTACATGCGAACTTAATAGAAGAAACAATAAAGACAAGGACATTACATGCGGACTTAAAAGAAGAAACAATAAAGACAAGGTCATTACATGCAGACTTAGTAGAAGAAAGAATAAAACGTGAATACGACTTATGATTAACGGTAGCAAAGGGATACAGAAGAACTAGTTAATGAAGTGACCTGGAAGTATTTTAATGTGATTTTTGTGCTGAGCTGACTTTGACAGATCATTGAAGTCATCACTGGGTACTTATGATGTCTATACACGCGTACATCTGTTGAATTGTCTTACTCGTAACAAATGTATCATTCTCGTGTGTCAGAGCATGAGGTAAATCAATACCTATAATCCTACTTGATTAACCAACCCTCTTCATTAATAATGTTTTTTTCAGATTCTCTTAAGTTAACACGATTAAAAGATGACAGCCAACGGGACACCGAAACACATACTACACACAAAAAAACATCATACATATATTTAGATTCGCATAAAAGTGGTTCTGATCAATCCGAAGGCGAATGAGATTCACGTATGATGACATTATGTTATGGTTTACGAAAAGGCAGATCGTTGGTTTTCAGTGAACGGTGTCGGCTCATTGGATGAACAATATGCGTAAATTATAATTGTTATAATACAAATATTTCAATATTGCAGATTTCCTGATCAGAGGTAAATTACTATTACTGCTGTCTAGGATGATAGGGATTGTGGTGTTGTTATCTGTATAGTCCCCACTGGTTCAGTTTTTGTGGCAGCGAATTATTATATTGCCTTATACATTTTCAAACAAGGATAATACCAAGAATGAATTTAACATGAAGTTACAATGTTGCTCAAGTTAACCCAGACTATTATCGATATGTGATTGCAACTTAGAAACACGTACATGCTTATTACTAGTAACCCACGTCACGTGCCATTGTGAACGTTATTGGCATCAGGACCGTTGGCACAGTATTAGTGAGTGTAGTCTAGTTGCTGTTCGGAATATTACTTTGAGACAATAGTTCAAAGGAGGACTAGTCGATATCTTTTCCGAATACTCTTTGTGCTTGTTAGTTCCTTAGGCCATGGTACCAGTCAATAGTGAGCGGTAATGTAAAGATGTATAATAATAACCATTTTACCGATGTTTGTTGTAATCTATATCAGACATTCAAGTTACTTTGTACACTACATCATACAGACAAGCATCATGGTCCTCTTGTAAAGACCTTGTGTGGTTAAACAATGTTGCAATGATGCATGCCTTTGGGTGATTCAATTCATCATGTATGCGACGAATGAGACTGAATTGTTGAATACAAATGAGAAATGAATTCATGTCGAGCGTATAATGAACATAATCAACCGAAAAACAAGAGATAGAATTGAACAATATTAAACAGCTTCGGCAAAAGACGAATGTTACGCAAAACGTGTTCAATTTATTTGATTAATGTTGTATTGAGCATTTTCTGCAATCTCTTGTCGCATGTGACTTGTTTTGTTTTACGGTATAAGCAGGCCTTGTGCCAATGAATGGTTGCAATCTTCTAGAAGTTTTTACTGTTTCTGTTTTTGTTTATTGTGGGTTAACAGTCAGGTTGAGACTTGTTGCTAGTGCTAATTAGCACTTGGTGTATAGTTCTGCGTTCCTAATAAGACATCTGATGTATAATATAGTAACTTGCTAGCAAATGTGTGCCTCACGGCATGGAATAAGAAATAAGAGAATTCCGTGCTTGTAGAGATAGCAAACACAATGTTAATGGTAGGGAATGCGTGATACTGTGATATGAAAATATGGACTTCAACAATATGAGACCTCGATGGAAGCATTTATAACGGTTGATGTGTTTCTAGTCATTGTTTTATTGTTCATGTAAATAGCTAAAGTCTTTCTGTAGACTTCTGCTATCTCTGTTCCATGTTTTGTTTCATGTGCTAAATAGGCAGCGTGTATTGTTTCGTGTGTTAAATAGGCAGATAGGCTCGTTTCATGAAACATTTGCAACGATTTAGTACATGTAGTTAGAACTCAATAAATGTTTGGTTCAAATATCAAAATATCATCTGTTGCAAATGTCATTGGAGTGGGATTGGCTTTATAAGCACATCTATAGGCATCAACGGCGGAGAAAACATGGAATTGTTAACAATGATCCACATGTAATGTTGCGTATTCTGGACAGTCCTTTGAGTCCATCTTATCAAATTTGCAAACTATCTGCGTGCGAGGAAAGCGATGATTCGGTTGTAGGAACGAGTTCTGATCTCCATCATGAACAGATTGTTGATTAATAATTTATGTTTGTAAAAGAGTTGTTACATGCATGTTTCATAGTAATGTATCAACGTAAGGATAGATAAGGGAACATTGATGCTCTTAGAGAGATAGTCATTTCATACCGTGTCAATGAAATCGTCGTATGGATGATTGATAATTGATAACAGATGAGTACGATCGGTGCTCTTCAAAACATAACATAACGATTCATTAACTGCTAAACGTAACATTTGAATATCACTGTCGGGGACATAATAATCATTTTAACGGAGGAATAATAACTGGTTTATGCATAACCTATAATTTTCGGTGTATCTACTCCATCATAATAAGAAGTGACCTTCATTTCGCGACTTTCTTTCAGATATTATCTATTTCAGTATAGATTTTAACGTGATGGGAGCATTTTTAATTATAATATTTGAATTGTGCATTCTCCTTGTGATTGGTAATCGATGAATAGAAAGCACAATTTATCATCGTGTTGGGATCAAAATATCCTGGGAAAGTGGTAGATGTTTGTACGTATTTGTAAAGGTTTATGCATATATGTATATTGAAGTGCACCAGATATAAGGTTTTTCTTATTCATCTTACATTTTAAAACCTTAGCATTATGACATTTTACCACATATTGACTTACAGGTATAATATTACCACTGCTAATGTTAGAATAAAACTTAAGTTTAGAGGAAATGCGAAAAGTTGTTTATTTGGTGACATTTTTCAAAAAAGTGTCAACCGATTCATTTGTCTTATACAAGGTTCAAATACCATCCCATATTTCCCTTCGACATCCAATTCATGTAGGAATATACTTAGTAGTCACTAATGATGAACTATTTAACTGCTTGTATTTTATTGTGTTGCAATGTGACTGTTTGCGTACAGCATGGGAGTATGGTTATGTGGCCCATATTTAAACTAATAAATAGGGTTTCCCTTATGGGTCCCAAAAAATATTGTACATTATATTATAATTGTTTTTATATAACTTTGAGGTTCCACAGCTCAACTATACAAGACAGTACAAATAAACTTTTCAAGTTCACCACGTGTCTACTTATTTAACTTACAAAATGTGTTGCAGTGTGTTATGTTTTTAATTAGTATGCAGTGTGCTCGCGGGTATGTTGCTGAAGAATCATATTTCATGAAAAACAAGTTATACAAAACCGATGATTACACACAAGTCAACATCTATAGTCTCTGGTTACACTTATAAGTGACTTTATATTTTACACAATCATTGTAATTTGATCTACTGATGGAAAGTCTCACCTTACATGTACGTGCGGCTTCAATTTCGCATATCAGCATAACTCATTACACCAAGCCTAGTTGCATGGTTGTACATGATAACGAACTTTATTAGTGAACTATGAGTTACAGTGACTTCGGTAGAGCCATAACGGATTTTGGACGTGTAAAACATTCGAACAACAAAGACAGAAAAGCATGTTATTGTTCTTCACCAAAACTTTAAACTTAATAGCGCAATACTATAAGTTCAGCAATCGATTATACAGGATATATGACATAAACACAGATAATGAAACATCGAACAGGGAAGACAGGGCAGTTTTGATATTTTATCTCATAAATTGGTACGTGTTCTACGTGCTCCACGTATGGGTAAATGTGGAATTTCACTCTAAACATTGCAATAAAAGATGATTTCAATTTCATCATCACTATATTTGCCGGACCCCAGGAATGTTAGAACGTGGCCATCAAACACATTGAGGCTTCCCATTATCTTTAGCTTTGACATTTTATAACAAAACCGCTCATCGCATCAAACATGTATACATAACTATTGACAAAAACTGTGTCAATTCAGTAATTTTCATTTAGACGGTTTACTCGTTAAAAGATCTCTGTTTATATTCACATGCAGTTGTGTGATCTCTTGGCCTTTATTTAGCTGGGCCGAATCCCGAGCTTCGCCTTTATTTACCAGTCAGCTTTCTCCACCCGGATTGAAACCCGGCAGGCACACTATCCATTGAGCTACGGAGACACGGAGAAAGGTTAGAAACCACCAAATAGATTTGCTCTATAGCTCAATGTAAATTGGCCGTAGTAGGCCCCAATTTTCAACTTTTTTTAGTCTATGGCCACCTGGACCACATATATCATTGTAAAGAGGGGCATTTAAGCTTCAAAATAATAAAATAAAAAAGGGGGGTCATGTATCTTCTAAGAAAGTTTTTGTCCTTCAAACACGGTCTATCCGTTTTTACGCATGTCCGGATATATGAGTTCTGGGTGTTAGCCTAGTCTACTTTCACTTTGGTATCAAGAACAAAATAGTGGAATAATACAAATATTACAGTTTTACTACACCACATGCATATTTACCAACCATTTAAACTCAATTTCATCATTCAACTCCACATTTGTCAAGAAATATCTCCATTTACAGGCAAACCAAAGTTTTTTAAGGACTACTTGAGTGTATCACCACTTGGTCCGCGGAGGCATTTAGTGGTTCTTTACCAGAAATGGATATGAACGGCTGAACGATATGTGGCATCGATAGAAACATTTAGATGCATTTTAGAGGTTGTCATTATGAACGGTTACTAAGTTTAGTCATTGTTTTAACCATACACAATAACAACAAGGTACGTTGTTTATGTAAATAGTATAAGTCTTTATCGTTCTATAGTTTCTGTAGACTGTATTGCTGTAGTTGTGAATGTTGTTGTCGCCGTCGTCGCTTTTATTGCTGCTGTTTTATGTTCTTTAGTATTCAGTCTTGTATAATTTATTTCTACTTCCGTCTTCTTTTTCTTCTTTTTCTTCTTCTTCTTCTTCTTCTTCTTCTTCTTCTTTTTCTTCTTCTTCTTCTTTTTCTTCTTCTATACATTTCACATCTTTAAAAGCGCTCGATAAACGACTTGTTTTGTTACTACAATTAAAAGTTTCTTATTTAGTCATTGTATTACAAAACAGAAACGCGCTCAATTGGAATATTTTCCAAACAATCTTTGACAGATGATATGCTTCATTATTATCTTGTCTGTGGATAATTGAAAAGTGCAGATATCTATACACTTGTTAAATGTTTTAAGTACACCAACATGTAATACATATATCTTTTTTATTTTACATGATATCATGTTCATTTTTTGCATGTCTTCATGCGAGTAAAATGGCAGCAATATCCGATAATTCGATGAATCAAATTTGCCCGCTGCGAGCAGTGAACCGTGAATTTTCAAATTATGCAAAATGCACGTGCAAAATATATGACTTTCGCACGAAGTCTCAAAATGATATCTACACATTGTCCATCAATACCCACATCAGGAAAACACAAAACCGGAAGAATTACGATAACAGACCGTACAAGAGAGGTTTGTGAAACATACACGTCTCATGGCAATAAATAGCCTAGTGAACCTGAGGTCACCACGACCTTGACCTTTGACCTATCGACCTCAAAATTAGTAGGAGCCTACATCTGATGATTAGCAACCTCTCTGTAAAGTTTCACGATCTAAGATCATATATTTCCTCTGGTGTGATCCAGTGAATGTTGTGTTTTCAAAGATCATGGTGAGTTCGACCTTTGATTAAAATGACCTTGAAATTGAGTCGGACCGTCTTTGGAGGATGAATAATCTTCACATAAAATTTTAGAATCCTAGGTCCACCGGTTTTGGAGTTATTGTTGGAAAGCCATTCGGCATGTCAACCGTCCGACTATTTGCACGTAACGCTATGTACAGTTTTGGTGTACTTATAACATTTAATGAGAGTGTTGTAAAAATTCAATGAACGAGACATTTTGGTTACTTCAATTATTAATATACATGTACTATCTAATTATCTCATTATGAAGATCACATGTGCTATAACATAACAATAAAAGGGTCATCGTTGCATGTACAGCACTCTGGCTTCACATATAGTATTTCAATTTTCTAAATCACAACTGTACTGACAATATTACAACTATGATCAGTATGAATTAGGGATACAAGGACGACAATGAGAACATGACTATATACAATAAATATACAGAGACTGTGTATTATTCAATAACGTGTGTTTTCATACATAAATTGTAATTCAATGTATTCAGTATGGGTCATGTAATGAACATACCCCTTGCGACTCTTTTGTCCATTCGGTCGGTTTCAATATCACACAGTATGTATACTCAACATGTTCAAACACATATTAGCCTGGTATTCCATCGATGTCCATACCTGTCTCCGTAGCTCAGTGGTTAATGTGCTTGTCGTCTAATCTGGCAACTCGGGTTGAAAACGTGATGGAAGCACATATGCCTGTCATATTGCAGCAGAAAGCTGACTGGTAAATAAAGGCTACGCTCGGCATGTTTTAAGACATACCAGTTGTACACTAGTAGATAGCAATAACGTGTGTAAGGGTTTCATAGTAGTATTTGTTACTTAGTATTTGTCCCTAGATTTCGTAGTTTTCCAAATTGTCATGAGACACCAAGCACTGCTTTACGTAGCTCGACCATCATGCAGAAAACGCGTCATAAGCTCTCAATGACAGTTTTGAAAATGGTCGATGTTAGCCTTTCTTTAAGGCAAAAGGATATACTGTTTATAGTTCCATAAACATTTGAGTGAATTAACCATGCCAATATCAGTTGGGCATGGTCAACATTTCATTACACGTTCAATCACGGAAGTAAATAAACAACACTACAAACTCCATCGATTGAATTTGTCGAGAGAAAGGAAACTTGCTTATGGTAGGGAATAGTTGCGATATTGTGATAGAAAAACATGAACTACAATTAAATGAGACATCGTTAGAAGCCTTTAAAATATTTTCGAGGTTGTCATTATGAACGGTTGCGGTTTTCAGTCATTGTATTAAGCAAAATTGCAAAAGAGTACATAACAGCGCATGTAAGAATATGCTTTTAATGAGATTGGTTTTGTATACATATACAAATGTATATGCAGTGAGGCTTGTTTCGTGAAATATATTCAGCAAAATTGTCGGCATTACAAGTTAAAATGAGAACCCAATACATGTTTGGTGGAAATATCATTCAGGCAGTTGCAAAATTTCGAAAAATCGAAAAACAATAATGTGTTGCATCTGGCATGCAAACCTAACAACTGGCGTTTGCCCCTTAAACACATACTAGTAGTTTAGGCATTAACTGCGGAAACAACATTTGTTTGTTTATACGAGTCTTATTCCACATGTAATGTAGCGTTTTCTGAACCGTCCTTAGAGTCCATCTTATAAAATTTGCAAACGATCTGGGAGCGAGGAAAGCGCTGTTTCGATTGTAGGATTGAGTTCTGATCGCCATCATGAACAGATTGTTGGTAAAATTAATAATTTATGTTTGTAAAAGAGTTGTGACATGCATGTTTCATAGTAATGTATCAATTCAAGGAAAGATAAGGGATCCTGGATGCTCTAAGATAGTCATCCCGTACCGTGTCAATGAAAACCTTGTATAGATAATTGATAATAAATGAGTACGATCGGTGCTCTTCGAACATAAAACCAACGATTCATTAACTGATAAACGTTAAACTTGAATATCACTGTCGGAGACATAATAATCATTTTAACGGAGGAATAATAACGGGTTGATGCATAACCTATAATTTTCGGTGTATCTACTCCGTCATAATAAAACGTGTCCTTCATTTCGCGACTTACTTTGAGATATTATCTATTTTAGTATAGATTCTAACATGATGGGAGCATTTTTAATTATAATATTTTAATAGCGCATTCTCCTTGTGGTTCGTAGTCGATGAATAGAAAGCACAATTTATCACTCGTGTTGAGATCATAATATACTGGGAAAGTAGGTAGATGTTTGTACATATATGTATAGGTGTATGCATATTTTGAAGTTGCCCAGATATAGGTTGTTTCTTCGTCTTATATTTACGCTAATCTACCAGCACAGTATATCTTTTTGTAAGGTTATGTGTGGGCATTGTCCCTTGTATTTGTGTTATGTTGTGTTGATGTTGCTGGTTTAGTTGAGTGCTGTCTTTCTAGTCCGATTTCCTCATTCCTTGTTTAGAAGAACTGCAAGCAGTTGTTAATTTGTTGACCAATTTCAAGAAAGTATCTACCGGTCCATTTGTCACTTACATGTACTATGTCAAAATTCCAAGTTGTATTCTCCCTTCAAAATCCCATTCAATCGTTCAAGATTTCATGTATTAATATACATAAAGTCTGTAATAGTAAAGTATTTAACTTCATATATTTCTTTTTACATGTTGTGATATTGTACGATTTATGGGTATGGTGTTGTGACCCATTATTTCTACTTATTCTTCTTCTGATTATTTTATGCCCCCGTATCGATAGATCGGGGGGGCATATAGTAATTCACCTGTCCGTCCGTCCGTCCGTCCGTTGGTTCATCCGGCCTGGTTAACACAAAGTGACCTTTTCTTCTAGTATTAATATGACTTGCTACAAAGCTTTCAAACTTCCATGGAAGTTGTATATGACCACTCTCCACACGCCTGTATCACCTAGCTGACTCCATTTTGACCTCCACATTGACCTAATTTTGGACTTAGACTTATTGAAATGGCTTCCAAGGGGGGCATAAGCGTTTATTGAACGCATTCTTGTTCTTCTTCTTCACCGTCATCTTCATTATTTCTTTTCTTGCTTTCTTCTTCATCTTTTCCTTCTTCTTCTTCTTCCTCTTCTATTCATTACTCGTTTTGAGCACTTTATAAAACTTTTAGTTATAGTAAGAAATCATAACGATTGTATTGATTTCTTACTGCAATTTAAAGTTTCAAATTGAATTGCCATACAGAAAATAAAGCCCTAAATTGAATTTATACCTCATTATCGTTGACATATGATATGTTTCATTATGATTTTGTCTGTGGATAATTGAAAAATGCAGGTATAAATAGTATACATATTCAATGAACGAGACATTTTGGTAACTTTAGTTAATATACTATATAATTATCTCATTATGATGTTCACGTGTGTTCTAACATTACAATATAAGGGTCATCATTGCATGTATCATATCTCTGTTCATATCATACAACACTCTGGTGTATCGTATAGTATTTCAATTTTCTAAATCACAACAATATTGACAATACAATAACTATCATTAGTATGAATTAGGGACACAATGAACACACGGAGAGCATGACTATATACAATAAATTATTATTGTACAGAGACGATGTATGATTTAACTACGTATGTTTTTACGCAGAAATTGTAATTTAATGTATTCTATACACCCGTCACTCTCAATGCCCACGGATCCGCCGCTGTCCCATATCAGGTCACGGCCTATAAAGGTATGCCTGGTACGCAGCTCAATCGAAATATGCTTAAATAGAGTGTGATAAATAATGCATTACACGTATTGCATGTGTTGCACCAATCGTGTAAGGTCGGCTTTGTCCGTTTGTCTCCGTTTAACTCCGGTAAATCATAATAGTACATAAAAGTCGAGGAGATCAGAATGGCGTTGGACAACAACAAGTTTTGCTGAGTGCTTGTTATCTTTGATGTTAACGAGTTTTTCATGTTTTACTGCTGTTTCTGATGTGAGCCGACTTCCCTGCCTGCCTTGTACGCATCTTTTCATGATTGATTTTAGCGTTAACATACCGAATATATACAGGTTCTAATTCTACATTGTATATCTAGGCACGGACGTACATTGACCTCCGTGATCTGGTTTAAATGTTTTAACTATTTTAAACACGTTGTATAAAATATTAACTTAAAACCTTGTTTATCTTATATTGGTTTGTGGAAATATTGGTAACGTGTAAACATATCAATTTATCTATATCGTATGATTGACTTTTTATAATGTTCAAGTGTTGCATAACTTAGCTCGGGGATAAATGTGAACTTTATGTATAAATAGCGCGCTTGTCACCCTTAAGTGATTGAGGCTTGACTAAGTATCATAAAAATTGAATACAAAACATCTGAGATATATACTTTCACCACGAGGGCAAACACTTGAAAGGACTGAGAAACACATGGCTGGTTGATAGGTGCATGCCAGGATGTGTCAGACTGGAAACCTACTTAATCAACAAAATATACCTCATACCGTTAAACTTCATGGTGTGAAAATGATTTGCATTGGATTTTAATTGTTCCAAAAACGTTTATTTGCCATCATAAGTGGTACGACACCATGCCGGTTTTAAAAGATAAATTATTAATGGAAATTTGACTAATACATATATTTCTTGGTCTTGTATGCATGACTGATAAATACATAGGTACCTCATTAACACAACCATATGCTGGTCTGAATTGAGTTGACATTATTGTAAGGTGGTCAAATTGTGGAATTGACACTTGGTAGTTGGAGCAATGATGCACTTTTCCAGAGAGATTTTCAAAAACCAATGAAAGACGCTTTTCACATTTCGTAAGAAAATTAAAAGACACTGCGCTTCAGTACTTTGATAGATTATTACATTTGCCAAAAATACAACTACTACATTATGTAGCCCTATGTCAACAGGTGCTCCTAGTCGCCAAGAGGGATGTAAATGAAGTAACGCCCTTGTGGTTCCTACATATAAAATCATGTTATCCTTTAAACCGGATATGTAGGTTACACGATTATGCGACAAATGTGAAGTATTTGTCAGGGTGTTCCGAATTGTTTAATGTTCTCACCGTGTTTGTATTGTTGCTGAAACATCATCATAGCCGCGAAATGTCATTCACTTCAGTAATGATGTCCACACATGACAAGTGTAGAAAAAAAGAAATGTGGTCAAATTATTCGCTGCACGAAATGCTGTTGCATTTTGTTGTAAGATGTGCATACTAAACACCTCCCGGCGTCCATATCACCGCTAAGTTGAACAGAAACAGACATAATAACTAATTAGGTATGCACACCAGTTTAATCGAGCGAAAGAAAATACGCATCTTCAAAAGGTTTTATATGTATAGTTTTGTAACAAAGTTGACAAGTCGAACGTTTGCCGGCAGTTTAACACCACCGGGCATGATAAATAGTTTGTAGTAAATAAAATGTTCATTACTGGATTCCTTAGAAAATGAAATAAAAATACATATGCGTTGGTCTCCCTCTGGTTGTTCGACCGCGTGAATTTTAGCGTATGTAATCTATAATGCACACACTTACACATCATTAACGAAACATATTAGAAATAGGACTCATTTTACGACTTCTGTAATATAAATGGTATATCTTAAAGTAATGTCATATTTTTATCAGATGACGCTGCAAAAGTAAAAGATACAGAAGTTCAGCATATAGTTTCATGATAGATAAATCTGCGTAAATAAATGATTGAATAATAATTTTAAAAGAAATAAGTAAGCTAGGTTTAGTAGGAAACGGTGGCTAGAAGGAATGCATCCGCTAAGTGGAACACGAGATCTGCACCACTGGTCAATCTCTCTGAACAAAAATATTGCTCCACTTCACACAGGTGTACCTATGTACTTGACATACTCAAAAGGTAATGTGCTCTGATTGCCAACTAGGTCGTGTTTTACCGGCAGCCGTCTTACGACTCTATGGTCGATGGATAAATGCAGTCTGTTAAAAGGTATAACTTCCTTAGCGTATTAACCAAATCACTGTATGACTTATCAGGCTACTATAAAATTCAACTTGTATGACTTATTGCAATTGCAATCTGATCACAGTAAGCATTATTGACACATTATATAATTCAACGTGTATGCCTTATTGCAATCGCCGGGAATTGACTTGTTTATACACTGTGATAACCACGGCATCCATTATAAAACTGCTATTAGGATTTGTATTAATTCATAATTTATATAAAACTTATATCAGTTTACCTTTCTTTGTGACTGTCAAATATTATCCGATCCAAACGCCAAAGTCATAATATAGACATAAAAGTAGTGTTGCAGATTTGTTTAAATTTGTTTAAATTTAATCATTGGAAAATTACAGATCTATAAACTTATTTACAAAATTGAAATTGAATAACTACAAATCTATCGCATTATTTCACAACGTCACGTTTACAAAACCTCTCATTCGGCACTACCCATTAAGTAGGCTTGAATCGGCGTAAACGTATTTGATAACGTCAATTAAATAAAATTCAAATCGAGTTGCATATTAAAATATCACACAAAAGTCTTCGACAATGACATGTTTATTGAATAAAAATGAATATGATCTTGATATAGACCTACTTGTCAGAGAAAAGTGAGAGTTCTACCATCGATTTGTGAGATATTACACGTGGATCGAATATAAATGAACGTATGTATCGTATATAAAATAGTTACAGATTTGCAGTGTTGCTCCATGTCTGCTTTTTATATGAATTCTGTACAATATTATGTACATATATCTACTGAGATTCACAACTGGACCAGTTACATAAAATCATTCTACTTATTTCTATCATATACCACTATATATACTGGTACTACTTATTTTAGGTTTATTCACAGTTGCAACGACAGGACGGTATCTGGATCTTTTACACTATCCAAAGACCTATCCAAGAAACGACATCGGAAACAACAGCCAGGTTTGGCATCATTTGACAACAGTAAATTTCGCAGACATGTTTTATCATTTGAACCTAGCACTTGTGTGAGACTAGTTAAATAATACAAAATGTACTCTTAAATTTGGCCTTTCAAAAGCTGAAGTCCTTTGTACCGAACCAGACATTATAAATAAATCATACAAACAGGTTTCAGACCCTCGGACGGATACCTATTGAAATATTGTCAGCCGACATGATGTGTTTGTAGAAATGTTCACCGGTCGGACTGTCATGTTCAGGAAAAACTACAACTTGGACGACGGATGCATATCGTTGGTTTTGAGAAAGACGTTTGATTTATGAGAAGTTGAATATGAAGAGAAAAATAGGAAAAAGAAATGTACCTTGACCTTTAAGACGGTGTTCTGAATTTATCTGCCAGCATATAACTCGAGACCGTACATTAGTTGTAGACGTTGGATGAGATATATTGTCATAGAATAAGAAATCATAGTCTACTTAGTTTACGTACAGATTGAGCCTCCGTGATCTGAAATCGGAGCAGTACAAACTCTAAAATGCATACTCGGTGCGTTTGTCAAATTTATTTAACTAGAGTTTGAATCTACAAATCAAGTTATAACTTACTTTCTTTTTAATTGTGTAAAACATACGTACTGATAATACTGAGATGAGTCCATTGTGGAACTTAGTTCGGCAATTTATCAAGTAATTATATGAACATACGAAGGTCTTTTTAATTCATCTAGCCGTCGTTGTGTATAGATCGTGCCCACTGCTATGAACATGTAATTTGCATTTTTAACAAAACTACGAATCAAAGGATCAGGTTTTTTCTTTACGTAGTCTATTTTTGTCTGCTCAAAAGACAAACTAACGATAATAAGAGTCGATTGAACGAACACTATTTGGATTTATAGAGAAATGAGTCCACTTAATGTTATTAGATAGAGATTTTTCATGTCTCCATATACTATTCAAGGAAAACAAAGTAAGAGTTTAAAGAGTTTAAAGCTTATTCTTGATATACGTGCATTTGAGCTTGTCATGACTGGATTACCTTTAATCACTCACACTTAGACAACTCCCATCTCCTTATCACAGACAATGTTTGGTCATTAAGTGTTCATTTTATGCTATTCCCATCGCAATTCCATGAGTGTTTTTTATAGAGCTTCTTAAAATTACGAGTTTACTTATTATTAATGATAGATAATACAATTGGGGACCTTGTTTTACAGTATGGCACAGCTTGTGTGTACTTTTGTTCCATATACTATGTACTATTCTATTATGGATAGAGCTCTACATCTTTAATATTTAAGTGTCGTTCGAGTGGTTTTTTCTGTATTCACTGAGTAAGCAATCACTAGCAAACGGGATAAAAGTACTTGCATCACATGAAAAAATATCACGTTTGAGGTATTTAATGAACTCTTTTTTCAGATTTTTCTATCATGAATGCTCATTTCGGTTTTGGACAAATACGGTAGAATCATCCTCATATCCAGTTATGTTTCGAACAATACGCTGGTTGAATGAGACTGTATAGACTATGTACATGGTCGTTCTTTGTGACTTCATATTCGTATAGATTGATGATTTAAATAGTTACATGTATGTACATAATTAAATGTAAACAATTGAATGGGAAATAAGCTCAAAATGAATATTAAATTCTCTCTTTAGTTAACAACAACCATCAGCCATCTACATGTAAAACAGTGGAGAGGTATTGCTATCAATTTCCGGAAACCATCGTCTGATTTGTTACATTTAACCGATCAAATTCAAATCAAATGTTCTGAAAAAGTTTTTGTCATGAAATCAAATCTATTAAGTGAAGTTGTTACAATGTGTTCTGATAGAACGATTCTTGTCGACAAAAACAATAACAAATTGTTTCTAATCGGAAACTCCACCTAACATGCAGCAGCACAAACCATCCGTACATATTAAGCCATGTGTTGGGTTTAACTGGTGTCAGAGGGTATGGTCATATCACGCGATCGATGACGTCATTGTAGCAGTAAAAGTTCTCGTTGCTAATGTCAGACTGGCTCGTTGCACATACGAGGGGTGTACCAGAATTACGTAGACTTTTGTCATAACTTTTTTATTTAGGCATGTATTATCACCAAATTTGCCGTGGAAAAACTTCAAACCTTTCCAGGAATATCGGTAAAAATATTTTCTAACAGAATGTTAGAAAGCCTTTTAATCTGTCGCCATAGTAACCAATAGTTGGGTAGGCGGGGCAGCAAATTTAAAAAACATTTTTGGCATTATTCAACTGCTTATACCTCATTGATATCGAGTCTAATTTTAACGCGACTTCGTGGCATACATACACAATCTCATTTAAACGTACGCCGTAAATTTCAACTTTATAAAGGTAACCGTAATTGATATATGGTACAAAACAAGCAACAGCTGCTGCGCGTCACCAGTGAAAATATGACGTTAGCGAAATACGCTGGAAATCGCATCAACATGAAGTTTTGTGTGAACCTCGGGAAGACGCCAGAACAAACGCTTTAAGTGTTGGAACCTGCTAACTATAAATATGTTGTATCGAGTTACCTGATTTTCAAACGACACTAGCGTACCAATCGTGGTCGAAATCGAATAAAACGACATGGATCGACGGCGAAACCAACGGCGAATGCGGCGTCACCAAGCGTTTTCTATGACCACATATACCTGGATCGACGCTCTATTATAAGGGTTATATGCGACATTACTGGTAATATATTGGACCCTTTATCACATTTAAGGTAGTAAATCAACATTCGTAAGTTTTGTGTACGGTTGTGCCCATATTATAGCTACACTATACACAGTTAGGAACTTCACTTATCCTTGAAGTTCCGCCGACGTCGTGACGTTCCGATGACGTGCCCCGCATACCGTACCCCTATATATCCCCGGAAGCTGCAGAATTTGATCCAAATAAGATACGGCTTTGAAATTTAACATACTTACGCAGTATATATTATTTGCACTACACACAAACTTATTTCTCTGTATGGTGAATGGTATGGAACGTATGACAAAAGTCTACGTAATTCTGGTACAACCCTCGTATAAGACTTGCTCGTTGCACATGTAAGACTGGCTCGTTGCATATGAAAGACTGGCTCGTTGCTAATGTAAGACTGGCTCGTTGCTAATGTAAGACTGGCTCTTTGCTAATGTAAGACTGGTTCGTCACTTATGTAAGACTGGCTCGTTG
Organism: Spisula subtruncata; assembly: GCA_963678985.1. Taxonomy (NCBI): domain Eukaryota; kingdom Metazoa; phylum Mollusca; class Bivalvia; order Venerida; family Mactridae; genus Spisula; species Spisula subtruncata. Next base: position 29,080,603 of record OY787669.1, on the reverse strand, counting down.
CTAATGTAAGACTGGCTCGTGACTAATGTAATACCGGCTCGTTGCTAATGTAAGACTGGTTCGTTGCTATTGCAAGAATGGCTCGTTGCTAATGCAAGACTGGCTCGTTGCTAAGGCAAGACTGGTTCGTTGCTAATGCAAGACTGGCTCCACCACGAGCTTCTATACACAGTAGAAGTAGGATATTGGCTGCTTAGTACAGAGTAGAATGTAATTTAATACATGGAATGTCTCACTTAATTAGTTCCATAAACTTGTAAGTAGAAACCTAGCTGAAATTATATTACTCGTATTTAACACAATTGCGTGCCAACAGGTCATTTAAGTTGAATTAAAGTTCCACCGTCGTCAAAATGTACGTTACATACGGATTATGCCAGAAACGATTCGTTTCCTATTGACAAATGGCCTGAGAAAACAGAAAAACTTAGTTGAATCTAACATAACAATAGAAATGCAGACTCGTTACTGTTCGTTTTTTATCCGATTGGAAGTTGAAGAAGAAACAATAAAGACAATGACATTACATGCGGACTTAATAAAAGAATCAATGAAACGTGAATACGACTTATAATTAATTGTAGCCAAGGGATGAGGAAGAAGTTACAGTTAATATATTGGCTGGGTAGTATGTTGACGTGATCTCCGTGCTGAGCTGACTTTGACAGATCATTGAAGTCATCACTGGGTACTAACGATGTCTATACACGCAGAACATCTGTTGAATTGTCTTACTGGTACTAAATGTGTAATTCGCGTGTGTAAGAGCCTGATGTATACCTAATTCTACTTGATTAACCAATCTTCATATTTGTGTATGTTTTGTTAAGGTTATCACGATAAAAAGACGATATCCAATGGGACAGGTAATACAGCATTCAACAGAAACAACAGAACACACAAAAAGAACAGTATACATACAAATTGATATATCCGCATGAAAGTGGTCCCGATCAATCAGAAGCCGAATGAGATTCACGTATGATGACATTTGGTTATGGTTTACGAAAAGAGAGATCGTTGGGATTCAGTGAAAGGTGTCGGCTCATTGGATGGACATTTTGTGTAAATTATAATTGTTATTACAATATTACAACTCTCCTTATTACAGGTAAATTACTATTAATATGGTCTGAGGTAATGGTGATTGTTGTGGTATCATCTGTGGTAGTCCCATTCGCTCAGTTTTTGTGGTAGCGAAAATTCATATTGCCTTAAACATGTCCAAACAAGGAAAATACCAAGCATGAATTTAACATGAAGTTACAACGTTGGTCAAGTTTACCCAGAATATTATCGATATGTGATTGCTGCTTAGAAACACTAACATGCTTATTACTAGTAACCCACGTGCCAGTGTGAACGTTATTGACGTCATGACCTTTGGCACAGTATTAGTGAGTGTAGTCTAGTTGCCGTTCGGAATATTACTTTGAGACAATAGTTCAAAGGAGAACCAGTCGATATCTTTAAATAATTCACTTCGGGTTTGTTTGCCCCTTCGGCCATGGGAACTACTGTCAATATATATAGTAAGCGGTAATCATAAGATGTATAATAATAACCATTTTATCGAGGTTTGTTGTAGTCTATATCAGGCATTCAAGTTACTTTGTACACTGCATCATACAAGCAAGCATACTGGTCCTCTTGCAACCACGCTGTGTGGCAAAACCATGTTGCATTGGTGCATGCCTTTGGGTGATTCAATTAATAATGTATGCAATGAATTAGACTGAATTGTTGAATAAAAAATGAGAAATGAATTCATGTCGAGCGTAATGAACATAATCAAGCGGAAAACAAGAGATAAAATTGAATTATATTAAACAGCTTCGACAATAGAGGAATGTTACGCAAAACGTGTTTAATTTATTTGATCAATGTTGTATTGAGCGTTTTCCGCAATCTCTTGTAGCATGTGAGTTAATTTATTTTAGGGTATAAGCAGGACTGGTGCCAAATGAATGTTTGCAATCGTCTAGAACGTGTTACTGTTTATGCTTTTGTTTATTGCGGGTTTATAGTCAGGGTGAGACTTGTTCCTAGCGCTAATTAGTATTTGGTGTATAGATCTTTGCTCCTAATAAACCATCTGATGTATAATACACTAACTAGCTAGCAACTGTATGCTCGCGGCATTGAATCCGAAATATATAGAATCCTGTACTGTAAGAGATAGCACACACAATGTTAATGGTAGGCAATGCGTGATACTGTGATAGGAAAATATGAACTTCAACAATATGATACCTCGATGGAAGCATTTATAACGGTTGATGTGTCTCCGCATTGTTTTAAGCACGCACAATTACAACATAATATATTGTTCATGTAAATAGCTAAAATCTTTCGTGTTCAGTTGGTTCTATAGACTGATGCTACCTCTGTTCCATGTTTTATTATATTGTTTCGTCGAGGCTTGTTTCTGTGCTAAATAGTCAGCGAGGCTTGCTTCGAGTACTAAATAGGCAGTAAGGCTTGTTTCACGAAATTTATGCAGTAATATAGTCGACATTACAAGTTAGATACATGTTTGATGCCTTTACTAAAATATCATTTAGTATGTCGCAAAATTTCGAAACAAATCGTACAACAAACATGTGATGCATTTGGCATACATAGTTAACAATTGGGGTGGTCGTTTAAGCACATATGCATCAACTTCGGCAACAACATCCATTTATTAACAATGTTCCACATAAAATGTTGCGTTTACTGGACAGTCCTTTGAGTCCAACTTATCAAATTTGCAAACTATCTGCGTGCGAGGAAAGCAATGTTTCGGTTGTAGGAACGATTTCTGATCTCCATCATGAACAGATTGTTCGTTAATAATTTATGTTTGTAAAAGAGTTGATAGAGTTGTAACATGCATGTTTCATAGTAATGTATCAACATCAGGAGAGATAAGGGAACATTGATGCTTTAACAGAGATAGACATCTCGTACTGTGTCAATGAAGACCTTGTATATATAAGTGATAACAAACTTGTACGATCGGTGCTCGTAAAAACATAAACTTAACGATTCATTAACTGATAAACGTAAAACTTGAATATTACTGTTGGGGACATAATAATCATTTTAACGTAGGAATAATAACTGGTTTATGCATAACCTATAATTTTCGGTGTATCTACTTTGTCATAATAAAAAGTGTCCTTCAATTTCGCGACGTTCTTTGAGATGTTATCTACTAGTATTTTGGTATAGATTCTAACATGATGAGAATATTTTTAATTATAATATTTGAATTGTGCATTCTATTTGTGTTTTGTAGTCGATGAATAGAATGCACAATTTATCACTCGTGTTGAGATCATAATATCCCGGGAAAGTGGTAGCCGTTTGTACGTTTTTGTAAAGGTGTATGCATATATTGAAGTGCAACAGATAAGGTTTTATTATTCATCTTTCATTTAAGCCGATCTACTAGCACAGTATATCGTATTTAAAATCTTAGCATTAAGAAATGTTACCTCTTACTCACTCATAGATAATAAGTTTAGCCTTATTATGGTTAAATAAAACGTAGAAGACCTTCAAACTGTTTATTGTATGACGGAAAAGAAAAGCGCTTTATAGAATTCTTTACCAACCTATCTTTGACAGATGATAAGTTTCATTTATCTCGATGTGGGTAATTGAAAAATGCAGGTATCTATACTGTTAACAGTATTGTGTAAATTCAATGAAGGAGACATTTGGTAATTTTAATTAATATACTATATAATTATCTTATTATGAAGACCACGCGAGCTCTAACATTACAATATAAGGGTCATCATTGCATGTATCATATCTTTATTCATATCATACAACACTTTGGTTTCTCGTATAGTATTTCAATTTTCTAAATAAGAACAATATTGACAATAAAATAACTATCATTAGTATGAATTAGACGATACGGAGAACATGATTATATACAATAAATATACACAGACGTTGCATTAATTAACTACGTATGTTTTTACGCAAAAATTGTAATTCAATGTATTCATCATGCGACGTAAAATGAACATACCCCTGGCGAGTCTTATATCCGTCCGGTCGTTTTCAATATCACACAGTATACTCAACATGCTCATACACACATGTCTGGTATTCCATGGATGAACATACATGCCGCCGTAGCTCCGTAGTTGGTGCGCGTGACTCCTCATCTGCCGGGTTCAAATCTGGGTGGAAGAACATACGTCTGCCATATTTCAGCAGAAAACTGACTGGTAAATAAAGGCTACGCTCGGCATGATTTAGACATACCAGTTGTACACTAGTAGATAGCAATATCGTGTGTATGGTTTTCATAGATGTATTTGATACTTGTCTCTAGAATTCGTAGATTTCCAAATTGTCATGAGACACCAAGCATTGTTTACATAACTCGACCAGCATGCAGAAATGCGCCAAAAGCTCTCAATAACAGTTTTGAAAATGATCGATGTTAGCCTTTCTTTCAGGCAAAAGGATATACTTTTTACGTTCCCTTAAACAATTGAGTGAACTATAACCATGCCAATATCATTTGGGAAAGATCAACCTTTCATTACATGTTCTATCACAGAAGTAAATAGACACATTTATCCACACACCTTGGTTCTATGTTGCTTTTGACAAACAACACTACAAACTCCGTATGTATTCTATACGCCCGTCACTCTCAATGCCCACGACCCCGCCGCTGTCCCATATCAGGTCACGGCCTGAAAAGGTATGCCTGGTACGCAGCTCATTCAGAATATAAACATTGTGTAAAATAATGAAGTACATGCTTGCATGCGTTGGACCAATCGTGAAAGATCTCCGATATATCATATTGCATAAAAGCCTATGAGATCAGAAAGGCGCTGGACAACACCAAGTTGTGTCGAGTGCTTGTCATCGGTGATGTTTTCGAGTTTTTCATGTTTTTACTGCTGTTTCTGATGTGTGCCAACTTCCCTGTCTAAGGTAACGTTTATATGACCGATTTAAGCTTACCGAATAGCCCTAATTCTACATTGTATATCTAGGTTAAAATGTTACAACTATTTTAAAGACGTTGTATAAAATATTTACTTAAAACCTTGTTTATCTTATATTGGTCTGTGGAAACATTCGTAACGTGTAAACATATCAATTTATCTATATCGTATAATTGACTTTTTATAATGTTCAAGTGTTGCATAACTTAGTTCGGTGGTAAATGTGACCTTTTTGCATACTTCAGTTCCATATAAATAGCGCGCTCGTGACAGTTTTCATCTACCCTAAAGTGTTTGAGGCTTGACTAAGTATTGAATACACGTCTTAGGTATATACTTTCACCATACGCGCAAACACTTGAAATGACGGAGAAACACGTGGCTGGGTGATAGGTGCATACTGGGATGTGTCTGACCGGTAACCCACTTAATCAGAAAAATGTACACCGTACCATAAACCCTCGTGGAGTGAAAAATGATTTGTATTTGGATATAATTCGCCCCAAAAACGTCTATTTGCTATCATAAGTGGTAAGATACTATGCTGGTTTTAAAAATATAAATTATTCAAATGAATTCTTGACTAACACTTTTCTTGACCGTATACGCATGAATGATAAATACATAGGTACCTCATTAACATAACAACATGCTGGTCTAAATTGCGTTGACATTATGTTTAAGGTGGTCAAATTGTCGAGTTGTCATTTGGTAGTTGGAGTAAGTGAAAATGCATTTCTCAAGAGAGATATTACAAAAACCAATGAAAGACACATTTCATATATCCTAAGACTATTAAAACCACATGTGCTTCAGTACTATGAACACTTATTACATTTGCCAACAATACAAAAACTACTATGTAGTCCTGTGTCACCACGTGCTCCTCGTCGTCTAGAGGGTCGTATACGAAGTAACGCCCTTGTGGTTCCTACATATAAAATCATGTCATCCTTGAAACCGGGTATGTAGGTTACACGATTATGCGACAAATGTGCAGTATTCGTCAGGGTGTTCCAAATTGTATCATTGTTGTTGAAACACCATCATAGCCGCGAAATGTCATTCGGTTCCGTAATGATTTCCACATGTGACAAGTGTAGAAATAACTGAAATGCGGTCAAATTATTTATTGCACGAAATACTGTTTTATTTTGGTGTAAGATGTGCATACTAAACACCTCCCGGAGTCCAGATTACCGCTAAGTTGAGCAGAAACAGATATAATAACTAATTAGGTATGCACACCAGTTTAATCGGGCGAAAGTAAATGCGCATCTTCAAAAGGTTTTATATGTACATTTTTGGAACAAAGTTGACAAGCAGAACGTTTGACGGTGGTTTTACACCCTAGAACATGATAAATAGTTTGTTGTAAATAAAATTATCATGACTATAGATGGCTTAGAAAGTGAAACAAAAATACGTTTGCGTTGGTCTCCCTCTGGTTGTTCAGTCACGTGATATTTAGCGTAAGCAATTTGAAATGCACACACCATTAACGAAACATACTAGAAATGCAACTTCTGATTTATTTCAATATACTTGAAATAATGTCATATTTTTCTGAGATGACGCTGCAAAAGTTAGAGGCACAGAAAATCAGCATTTATTTGCTTGATAAATAAAGCTGCTTTAATAAACAATTAAATAATAATTTAAAAGTAATAAGTACAGTAACCTATGCCTCTTAAAAACGCTGACCAGAAGGAAGACACCAGCTTGGGGATCACGAGGTTTGCATCACTGGTGGTCAATCTCTCTGAACAAACATAAACACCATTGGTCCACTTCACACAGGTTAATTTCTGAGATAAACTGAAAACTGAATTACTGGTTACATGAGATGGGCGAAAGCCGCCAAGGTGGTGTGGCTGCCAGCTAGACAGTCTTTAGTCAAACATGCTTTCATTAATCAAGAACAAAAGTCAGATGTTCGTAGAACACCATCATAGTACTGGCCAATAACGATAAGACTCCGGTGACTGAACGTGTGTCACTTACGACCTTCTCATTCTAAGCCAGCCATATAGACTTTCACCCTTATTTTTAGTCCAATAGTGTTTTAAAAGAAAGAAGACACGTACTATTTTATATTATAGTAACCATGGCGTCGAAAATAGCTCTAATGCCACTGTATCCATTGTTTAATGTGTCATATCAACAAAACTTCCGGAAAATAGTTACAGCTTCACGAAAACAACTTACCATTCTGTCTTTCTGTAAGAATGAACTTCATCGAATCACTAAAATCAGTGATATTTGGCCAAAATACGTTGTTGTCGGAAACTTTAATTACATCCAACAGTTTGGGTTATCCAATCATTTAGTATTAGCTGAATAACAAGGGTGTCACATGCAATCTTGTTTAATATCACTCTCATTAATCCACATCGCAGGCGATGAATGAGAATGCGGTAAGTAAAAAATCGATAGTTTGAAAAAACAAGAAAACCCTGTCTGAAAATAACTCTTAACGTATGTCAAAACAAGCTTTGACAACTTCATTTTTGTCAACATGACATGTCCTGATTTTCATGACAATAGGCTCACAAGAAGGCTGACCAGGTCAGGTAAACCCTTTTGGCATTGTACGAGCATATTCCTTCTGGAAGCTGTCAAGAGGAATTACCATAAGTAGGTCTAACATTTGTCCCACTTGAACATTCTACTATTTGCCTACTACATCAGTTTACGGTCGACGAACCCCCCAAAACAGTATTCACAAAGGGTTTTTGAAACATAACAGGTTTAATAACAGGTGCCCAATAAAAAATAATAATGCCATTTCATCATTTGTCATTTAGAAAAAATCCGAGATGGATTCCATGACGGCGGCAATATTCTAACGAGATATTTAGTATTTTATTATGAGACATTCTAGACAAGTATTCAAATAAAGCTTAGGAAATACCTTTGATGTTGGTTACTGCTGGCATATATCAAAATGCCCAAGAATACTAATGGTAGCATAATATTTATACGGGTACAAATGCATGTTTTGAACGTACTCATTATTTATGATACAGCGTGATAGAAATTTTACCTTACCAAAGCTGAAAGCCTGTTGCACCAGAGACATATACGCAGGCCTAATAAACAAAATACAGAAATGTTTCAGACATTCGAACGGAATCTGACTGAAATATTGTCAGCCAACATCAGGTTTTTGCAAGAAATGTTTGCCAGTTTCCAGGAGGACGGTACTTTGGACGACGGAAGCATATTGTTGATTTGAACAATGATGCTTGATTTACGAGAAGTTGAATTTACACACAACCGTTCGTATTTTATTCTTCACAGATCATTGTCAAATATATGTATGGTTAGTATTTAAATAAGTTAGAATGTCAAATTTTGAACATGTCAGATTGTAGTGCTTGTGACATATTATGTATCCTCAATTGAGTCACTTTACTTCTAAATCTGAAGATAAAGGATCTAAACTTGTTCCGATAAATTACGAATGCACAATTATTTGAAAGTACGAAGGTCTCTATATACCCTGTAATGAGCATGCATTTTGCGCTTTTGAGACGAACATAATTGTACAAAAATACATATCGTTCAAAAGATCGGGATTTTTTTCTTTACGATGTCAAATATATTTTTCTGCTCAAAAGACAAATTATCAATTGATACTCGATTTGTCATGAATAATAAGAGTCGGTCAAACGGACCTATTTTTGAGTTAGAGAGAAATGGGCCCACTTAATTATATTATATCAAGACTTTCGATGGCGCCATAAAACTATTCAAGAAAAATATAAAGTCAGATTTTTTGCAGCATGACACATAATCCACTAGATGTATAGACCACTATTATATGTCTATCTTTACTCATTTTTATTACAAGAAACGTATTACTATTGGGTCAATGCAGTCGAATGCATTCATTTTACCACAAACAAACATTACATACAGTACTGGCATTGTTAACGTATATAGGATTATACACAGAAACCATCATACCTATAAAACGGCGCACTCAAGAAGCACGTATTGTTAATACAAATGTGTTATGAATGCAAAACAGGTTTCTAAAGAATTATTAGTTGTTGCTTCGCTTAGAAAAAATAAATTCAAATGAAAAATCGAGGAGTCACTTCAGAGTCTTCTACAGCTATATATAAGCAGTGAGTGCAAATTAAGAATTGAAATATTATTATTAATATACGGGCATTAGTGATTCTGGGTCTTGTTTCACACTTGTCATGACTGGATTACATTTAATCACTCACACTTCGACAACACCCATCTCCTTATCATTGACAATAGTTAATCCTTAAGTGTTCATTTTATGCTAATGCCATGGCACTTCCAAGAGGGGTTTTCATCAAACGTTTTAAATTCCATTTATCTATCCGCATATAATTAAATTGTGGACCTAGTTTCAGGGTTTTGCAAAGCCTCATGTGTATTATTGTTGCATATACTATGCTATTACATGTATGGCATCTTTACCACTTAAGAGCCGTTATAGAGGGGTCACCGCTTGCAACACATGTAAACTATCTCGTTTGAAGAAACTCAAGTTTTCGATCATGAAAGATAATTAATATTTCAGTTAAATAAATTCATGTTTCGTTCGATAAACAAATGAATTGATAAAAAATGTACAGTGAACATAATTATTCTCAGTATAAATCAGCTATCTACTTGTGTAACTGCGAAAAGGATTTGCTATAACTTTCCGGAAACCATCGTCTGATTTGTTGCATTTAACCGATCAAATTCAAAGAAAACCGTCTGAAATATTTTGGTCATGAAATTAAATGAAGTTGCAGCGTGTTCTGTAGAAAGATTTTTGTCTGCTGAAAATGACAATGTGTTTGCTAATCGGAAACCCCACCTAACAAGCAGCAGCACAGATCAAGCCATATTTGGTGTGTAACTCAAAAACCGACATACATATATATTAACACTTTTCTAATTATGCAGTACCTAAATTTTAAATATCTTATAAATGGCCAACAGACATTGTTTCAACTATCGTAACGGCTGAAATACAATGTACCAAGTTGTATAACACTGAAAGACATGGTTTCAGCTGTAAAAAACTGAAAAAACTTAGTAGCTATAGCTGTCAAAAGGGTCCCACAATAATTGTAAATGGTAAAAGCATGCAGCCGTACAATTTATTTTTGAAGGTAATAAACAAAAACAAATAACAATAAGTAAATAGCCTGCTTTGATCAATCGATGTTATGTATACATGTATTTATTGACTGCTTGGTGCAGACTGGACTGTATTTCAATACAGGAAATGTCTCATTTTGATCGGTTCTATAAAATTGTAAGTAGAAACCTAGCTGAAATTAAATTACTCTTGTTTAACGCAATTGCGTGCCAAAAATCGTTTACGTTGAATTTAAGTTCCACCGTCGTCAAAATGTCCGTTGCATGCGGATTATGCCAGAAACGATTCGTTTCCTATTGACAAATGGACTGATAGAACATAAAAACTTAGTTTAATGTAACATTACAATAGATTTGCAGACCCGTAAATATTCGGTTTTATTCCATCTGGCTTTTTGATCAGATTGGGAAATGAAGAATAATCAATAAAGGCAAGGACACCACATGCGGACCTAATAGAAGAAACAATATAGGCAAGGACATTACATGCAGACTAAAATAAGAAACAATAAAGACAATGCCATTAAATGCAGACTAATAAAAGAAACAATAAAACAAGGACATTACATGTAGACTAATATAAGAAACAATAAAGATAAGGACATTACATGCAGACTAATATAAGAAACAATAAAGACAAGAACATTACATGCAGACTAATATAAGAAACAATAAAGACAAGGACATTACAAGCGGACTTAATAGAAGAATCAATAAAGACAAGACATTACATGCTGACTTAATAGAAGAAACAATAATGACAAGGACATTACAAGCGGACTTAATAAAAGAATCAATAAAGACAAGACATTACATGCTGACTTAATAGAAGAATCAATAAAGGCAAGACATTACATGCATACGTAATAGAAGAAACACTAATGACAAGGACATTACATGCATACTTAATAGAAAAAAAAACAATAAAACATGAATAAGACTTATGATTAAATGTAGCCAAGGAATAGGGAAAACACTTACAGTTAATATAGTGACTGGATAGTATGTTGATGTGATCTCCGTGCTGAGCTGACTGAAAGATCATTCAAATCATCAATGGGTACTAACGATGTCTATACACGCGTACATCTGTTGATTTTCGTATCAGTGCAATCTGTATCATTCTCGTGTGTTGACCAGAGCATGGGGGTAAATGTAATTTTACTTGGTTAACCAATCGTCTTAATTGTGTATGTTTTATTAAGGAAATCACGATAAGAAGACGATATCTTATGGGACAGGTAATACAGCATTCAACAGAAACAACGGAACACATAGGATAAGACTAAAAAAGAACAATATACATACAATTTGATAGATCTATCCGCATGAACGTGGTCCTAATCAATCAGAAGGCGAATGAGATTCACGTATGATGATCTTTGGTTTTGGTTTAGAGTGAAAGTTGTGGGCTCATTGGATAAACATTATGCGTAAATTATAATTGTTATAATACACATATTACAATATTACAAAAAAGGTATGATGAAAAAATCCGACAGGGAAGGTAGCAATCAACCCAACCAGCCCAGCACAGTAATCAGAAACACCACGACACAACTACCCTGAACAATGCCCACACAAACCCATGCCAAAACGGCGACCAAATGAGACAGCCCCGGGCGTGACCTAGTTTAAAACACTAAGGACAGTGACCTAACGTTATACGACCTAAAGAGGCACAACTACGACTTGACCTAGTTAAAATAATGGGCAAGGTATGAATGGGGTGGGAAATAATATTACATATTCCTAGCAACTACACTGAGCAATGCCCACACACAAGCCGAAAAAAAAACAATTAAAAATCCAAGTCCCAGTCGATAAAATGCAGGATGACCCACTTTCACAAAGAAATTATCTAATAGCGGTTATTAGCGAATGAAACGCAGCCAATACTCGACCAAGTTCCCCAAGGCCCCACTGCACGGTGACCCAACCGCACAAACACTTGCCTAAAAGGCGACCAACTGAGGCACAACCACCACCTGACCTAGTTTAAAACACTTAGGACAGTGACCTAACGTTAATAGGTCTTAAAGAGGCATTTGTACGACTTGACCTAGTTTACAATAATGGGCAAAAAGAGGGCGAAAATATATACCAAAAACGTTGATCATAGTGACGAAACAGCACAGTGACCTAATTAAAAAGTATCCCATCCAGTATCTCCGCAAGATACAAATGAAGAAAAGGTGGGGGGAATGCGTGGGCGGTGGACTTTAAAAGGATGGCAGAGGAAATCTACTTCCAAGGACAAGTGGAAACAAAAATACACCAACACTGCACAGTACTGTAAAATGGAGGGGGGGGGCGACTTGACATAGTTTACAATAATGGGCCAAAAGAGGGCGAACATATATACACCAAAACATTTATAATAGTGACCAAGCAGCTCACTGACCTAATTAAAAAGTAACTCATACAGCATCTCCGCTAGATACAGCTGATGAAAAACGGGGAGGGGGGGGGGGTGGGAATAGGCGGTGGACTTTAAAAGGAGGGGAGAGTAAATAAACTTCCAAGGACAAGTGGTAACAAAAATACACCGGCACTACACAATGCTGTAAAAAAGATGGGGTCATGGACACTGCTATAACAGAGTACAACTTTAAGACAACAGGTATACAAATTACATAAACCCGAAATCCCACCCGAGCGTTTGCCGCCTCAGTCAGTCAAACTACGCGGGACAAGAACCAAGCGACAGGACTAGAACAAGACTAGAATAAGGGAAAGATACTTTCCTTATTAGAGGTAAATTACTATAACTATGGCCTGAGGTGAAAGTGATTGTTGTGGTATCATCTGTGGTAGCCACATTGGTTCATTTTGTGTGGCAGTGAAATTTCATACTGCCTTATACATGTCCAAACAAGGAAAATACCAAGCATACATTTAACATGAAGTTAACCCAGAATGTTATCGATATGTGATTGCTACTTAGAAACACTTACATGCTTATTACTAGTAACCCACGTGCCATTGTGAACGTTATTGGCGTCATGACCTTTGGCACAGTATTAGTGAGTGTAGTCAAGTTGCTGTTCAAAATATTACTTTGCGACAATAGTTCAAAGGAGGACCAGTCGATATCTTTACCTTATTCTCTTTGGGCTTGTTCGCCCCTTAGGCCATGGGAACAGTCAATAGTGAGCGGTAATAAAAAGTTGTATAATAATAACCATTTGACCGAGGTTTGCTGTAATCTATATCAGACATTCAAGTTACTTTGAACACTGCATCATATAGACGAGCATACTGGTCCTCTTACAAAAACGTTGTGTGGCAAAAGCATGTTGCAATGGTGCATGCCTTTGGGTGATTCAATTCATCATGTATGCGATGAATTAGACTGAATTGTTGAATACAAATGAGACATGAATTCATGTCGAGCGTAAAATGAATATAATCAACCGAAAAACAAGAGATAGAATTGAATAATATTAAACAGCTTCGGAAAATAGACAAATGTTACGCAAAACGTGTTCAATTTATTTGATTAATGTTGTATTGAGCATTTTCCGCAATCTCTTGCCGCATGTGAGTTGTTATTTTACGGTATAAGCAGGCCTGGACTGCCAATGAATGGTTGCAATCTTCTAGAAGTTTTTACTGTTACTGTTTTTGTTTATTGTGGGTTTACAGTCAGGATGAGACTTGTTGCTAGTGCTAATTAGTACTTGGTGTGTAGTTCTGTGTTCCTAATAAGACATCTGATGTATAATGTACTAACTAGCTAGCAAATGTGTGCCTTACGGCATGGGATAAGAAATAAGAGAAATCCGTGCTTGTAGAGATAGCAAACACAATGTTAATGGTAGGGAATGCGTGATACTGTGATAGGAAATATGAACTTAAACAATATGAGACCTCGATGGAAGCATTTATAACGGTTGATGTGTCTAGCCATTGTTTTAATGTTCGTGTAAATAGCTTAAGTCTTTCTGTAGACTTCTGCTATCTCTGTTCCGTGTTTTTAATTTTGTTTCATGTGCAAAATAGGCAGCGCGTATTGTTTCGTGTGTTAAATAGGTAGAAAGGCTTGTTTCCTGAAACATTTGCTACGATTTAGTAGTTAGAACTCAATAAATGTTTGGTTCAAATATCAAAATATCCTCTGTTGCATATGTCATTGGAGTGGGATTGGCTGTATAAGCACATCTATTGGCATCAACTGTGGAGAAAACATGGAATTGTATACAATATTCCACATGTAATGTTCCGTTTTCTGAACCGTCCTTTGAGTCCACCTTATCAAATTTGCAGACTATCTGCGAGCGAGGAAAGCGATGTTTCGATTGTAAGAATGAGTTCTAATCGCCATCATGAACAGATTGTTGATTAATAATTTATGTTTGTAAAGCAGTTGTAACATGCATGTTTCATAGGCTATGTATCAACATCAGGAGAGATAAGGTAACATTGATCCTCTAAGAGTGATAGTCACCTCGTACCGTGTCAATGAAAACGTTGTATATATAATTGATAGATAACAAATTTGTACTATCGGTGCTCGTAAAAACATAAACTTAACGATTCATTAACTGATAAACGTAAAACTTGAATATCACTGTTGGGGACATAATAATCCTTTTAACGTAGGAATAATAACTGGTTTATGCATAACCTATAATTTTCGGTGTATCTACTTTGTCATAATAAAAAGTGTCCTTCAATTTCGCGACGTTCTTTGAGATGTTATCTACTAGATCTAGTATTTTGGTATAGATTCTAACATGATGAGAATATTTTTAATTATAATATTTGAATTGTGCATTCTATTTGTGTTTTGTAGTCGATGAATAGAATGCACAATTTATCACTCGTGTTGAGATCATAATATCCTGGGAAAGTGGTAGACGTTTGTACGTTTTTGTAAAGGTGTATGCATATATTGAAGTGCAACAGATAAGGTTTTATTATTCATCTTTCATTTAAGCCGATCTACTAGCACAGTATATCGTATTTAAAATCTTAGCATTATGAAATGTTACCTCATACTCACTCATAGATAATAAGTTTAGCCTTATTATGGTTAAATAAAACGTAGAAGACCTTCAAACTGTTTATTGTATGACGGAAAAGAAAAGCGCTATATAGAATTCTTTACCAAACTATCTTTGACAGATGATATGTTTCATTTATCTCGATGTGGGTAATTGAAAAATGCAGGTATCTATACTGTTAACAGTATTGTGTAAATTCAATGAAGGAGACATTTGGTAATTTTAATTAATATACTATATAAGATTATCTTATTATGAAGACCACGCGAGCTCTAACATTACAATATAAGGGTCATCATTGCATGTATCATATCTTTATTCATATCATACAACACTTTGGTTTCTCGTATAGTATTTAAATTTTCTAAATCAGAACAATATTGACAATAAAATAACTATCATTAGTATGAAATAGACGATACGGAGAACATGATTATATACAATAAATATACACAGACGTTGCATTAATTAACTACGTGTGTTTTCACGCAAAACTTGTAATTCAATGTATTCATCATGCGACGTAAAATGAACATACCCCTGGCGAGTCTTATATCCGTCCGGTCGTTTTCAATATCACACTGTATACTCAACATGCTCATACACACATGTCTGGTATTCCATGGATGAACATACATGCCGCCGTAGCTCCGTAGTTGGTGCGCGTGACTCCTCATCTGCCGGATTCAAATCCGGTTGGAGGAACATACGTCTGCCATATTTCAGCAGAACACTGACTGGCAAATAAAGGCTTCGCTCGGCAGTTGTAGACATAGCAGATGTACACTAGCAGATAGCTATGTCGTTTGTACGATTTTTATTATAGTATTTGCTTAAGGTCCCTATGTTTCGTAGTGTTCCAAATTATCATGAGACCAGGACATTGTCTATAAGTCTAGAATCCCTGATGAGACACAAAAAACTGCTTAAACTATCTCGTTCAACATGCAGAAAATGTGTCAAAAGCTGTCAATAGTAATTTTGACAATAACATTGCCAATATTGCATTCCAAATCAGTGGGACATTGTCAACCATTTTACTCCATGTTCTATATAGCTGTCGACAAACAACACTCAAAACAACATCGAGCGCACGTGTCGTATGTGTTCGATACGTTCGTCATTCTAAACAGCCAACCACGGTCCACCCCTATCCCATATTAGATCATCTGGACCAAGTCCGTTTGCTTACGGTAATTATTAATGCGATCAGAGACCGTTGGTCATCACCAAGTTGTGATCTGTGATCTTTTCGTATTTTTAGTGTTTTGTTATTTGCGCGCAATGCAATTACTGATGAATGCCGACTTCCCTTGTTATAATATTTTTATGACCGATTTTAGCTTGCAGAATATATTCAAGTTCTAATTCTACATTGTATATGTAGGCACGGACGTATATTAACCACCGTGATCTGGGTTAAAATGTTTCAACTATTTTAAAAACGGTGTATAAAATATTTACTTAAAATCTTGTTTATCTTATATTGGTCTTTGGAAACATTCGTAACGTGTAAACATATCAATTTAACTATGTCGTATAATTGACTTTTTTATAATGTTCAAGTGTTGCATAACTTAGCTCTGGGTAAATGTGAACTTTTTGTTATATTTCAGTTCCACATGAATAGCACACTCGTGACAGTTTTCATCTACCTTTAAGTGTTTGGGGCTTGACTAAGTATCATAGAAATAAAATACATATATTAGGTATATACTTTCACCATAATGACACTTGAAATGACGGAGAAACACGTGGCTGGGTGATAGGTGCATGCTTGGACGTATCAGACCGGAAATCCACTTAATCCGCAAAATATACACCGTACCGTAAACGCTCGTAGTGTGAAAAATGATTTGCATTTGGATATAATTCGCTCCAAACACGTTTATTTGCCATCATAAGTGGTACGATACCATACTGGTTTTTAAAAAGTAAATTACTCAAATGAATACTTGACTGATACATACATTTCTTGGTCTTGTATGCATGAATGATAAAAACATAGGTACCTCATTAATATAACCACATGCTGGTCTGAATTGAGTCGACATTATATTTAAGGTGGTCAAATTGTGGAGTTGACACTTGGTAGTTAGAGTAAGTGAAAATGCACTTTTACTACGAGAATTTACAAAAACCAATGAAAGACACATTTGAAATGTCCTAAGAAAATTAAAAGCCCCCGTGCTTCATTGCTTTGATTAAATAATAACATTTGCCAACACTACAAGTTCTAGTATGTAGACTAGTATCCTATGTCACCAAGTGCTCCTCGTCACCTTGAGGGACGTAGATGAAGTTACGCCCTTGTGATTCCTACATATAAAATCATGTCATACTTGAAACCGGATATTTTGTTACATTATTATCCGACTACTGTGCAGTATTTTCCAGGGTGTTCCTAATTGTTTCATGTTATCGTCATGTTTTTATTGTTGCTGAAACATTATCATATCGGCGAAATGTCATCTTATCAACGAAATGCCATTCGTTTCGGTATGAAGTCCGCACGTGACAAATGTAAAATGACGCTGTTGACAAATTATTTTCTGCACGTAATCTATATCGTTGCAGTTTGTTGTAAGATGTGCATATTAAACACCTCCAGGAGTCCAGATTCACGCTAAGATGAGCAGCAACAGATGTAATCAACTAATTAGGTATGCACACCAGTTTAATCGGGCGAAAGTAAATATGCATTTTCAAAAGGTTTAATTTGTACATTCTTTAAACAAAGTTGACAAGCAGAACGTTTGGCGGTGGTTTTACACCCTAGGACATGATAATAGTTTGTAGTAAATAAAATTTCCATGACTGGATTCCTTAGAAAGGGAAATAAAAATATTTTTGCGTTGGTCTCCCTCCGGTTATTCGGTCACGTGAATGTTACTTAGCGTATACAGTCTGTAATGCACACACGTACATATCATTAACGAAACATATTAGAAATACAGCTTTTAATTTATTTCAATATACATGTACTTGGTATATCTTGAAACAAGGTCATATGTTTCTGAGATGACGCTGCAAAAGTAAGAGGCACAGAAGTTCAACATTTAGTTAATAATAATCTGCGCAAATAAACACTTAAATAATAATTTTGAAAGAAATAAGTAAGCTAGGTTGTGTAAGAAACGGTGACCAGAGGAAAGATATCCGCTTGGTGGTCACGAGGTCTACACCACTGGCCAATCTCTCTGAACAAAAAGTATCCATATTTCTCCACTTAACACAGTTTAATTTCTGAAATAAACAGTACAACTGGATACAAAAGTATGTGCTGTGGCTGTCAGCTAGTCCGTTGCTACCGGCAGTCGACTTTAGACTCAATGGTCGTGGTAAAGACGGACAATCCGGTGGTGAATGAGCGTGAGTCTGAAAATAGATTTTAACCTGGTACTTAAAAAAAGATATAAACACCGTTCCATCATTTTTCAGTCTGCAATGATTTCTATTTCATACAGTTGCGAGTATATACGAATATTTGCCTATAATTTATATAAAACTTATATCATATTACATTTCTTTGTAAATGTTAAACATTATTCTATCCAAACGACAAAGTCATAATACGGATATAAAAGTTATACAGATATGTTTGAATTAAATCATTGGGAAACAACAGATCTATAAAGTTATTTACGACATTGGAATTGTATAACCACAAATCTATCGCATTATTGTACAACTTCACGTTCACAAAACCTCTCATTCGGCACTTACCCACTAAGTAGGCTAAAATCGGCGTAAACGTATTTGATAACGTCGATTAAATACAATTTAAACGAGTTGCATAATAAAAATATCACACAAAAGTCTTCGACGATGACATGTTTATTGAATAAAAATGGAGGTGATCTTGATATAGACCTACTTGTCAAAGAAATGCGAGAGTTTTACCATCAATCTGTGAGATATTACACATGGATAGAATATATATCAAACTACATCAAATATCGAATAGTTACAGATTTGAAGTGGTGCTCCATGTCTGCTTTTAATATATATGAATTCTGTACTATATTATGTACAAATATCTACGGAGATTCACAACTGGACCTGGTATATAAAATCATTCTACTTATTTCTATCATATACCACTATATACACTTACGCACACTCCTAACGCAACACCTGAACTTTTCATGATTTCTCAAATATTCATGAAGGGATTTGATTAAAATTTGGAGAACAAATAAACCAACCCTTTACAAATGCCTGATATACTTTTTATTCTGGTTGATAAACAGTAAGGTGAAAATAAGTTCAAATATTTAGTATCACTGTAAAATCAAAAGTCACAAAACGGCACAATGTGACCGACTGGCCCACCATGCTGTCCACGTGTAGTTCTCACAGTCGACGTTGCTGTTCTTAAGGGTCTTGAAGATGGTCAGCAACAATTTGTACATACTGCCATTGTGTTGTCACCCTACCGTGAGACTTCCTTGGCTGGTCATTAAGTCGGTCGGGAGTTGCAACTGCTGAAGAAGTCTTAAAATTGTAGACACATGGCGGCCGAAAATTCTGACTACATGAAACTTGAAAATATTGATCTTATTTTAGTTTTATTATTATAATATTCGAAATATTGACAAACGAGAATATTTGAACGTAAATTACAGCGCATACCTGTCTAGTGGATTGGCCACTCTGTAACTTTCCTACTGCGCGACAACGCTCTTTAATAGTCATCCGGGCCACTTTTTTATACAAATCTGTTTTTTTCAGTCGGACTGTTGCCAGAGAGGAACTCAATGACTAAAATATCGATTTTTGCCACTGACTACCATTTTCACGTGCAATACGAAGAAATCACAACCGTGCAACGCTCAGAACTGACAGAGCGTCACGGATGAATGATTTCAACATTCCTGTATTGCTAATGACTTAAAACAACATGGTTTATAAGTGCAACTTGATATCTTCAACAGTGTCTGAGAAATCAGAATTATAAAAGTGTTGCGTTAGAAGTGTGCGTAAGTGTATACTAGTACTACTTACTTAAAGCTTATTCACAGTTGCTACGACAGGACGGTATCTGGGTCTTCTACACTGTCCAAAGATATATCCAGAAAACCACATGTCGAATCACCTGATAAAAGGCAAACAGCAGTCAGTTTTGGAATCATTTGACAACAGTTAATTTCATAGAAATATTTTATCATTTGAACCTAGCACTTGTGTGGGACTAGTTATAGAAACGTACTCATTTCATTTGGCATTTCAAAAGTTGAAGGTCATTTGCACCGAACCAGACATTATAAATAAAAACAAACAGGTTTCAGACATACATACAGGCGTATTCCGATTGAAATAGTGTCAGTCGACAAGATGTGTTTGTAGAAATGTTCGCCAGTCGGACTGTCATGTTCAGGAAGACTACAATTTGAACGACGGAAACATATCGTTGATTTTGACAAAGGCGTTTGATTAACGAAAAGTTGAATCTCGTATTCAGAGGAACATTGGAAATAGGAATGTCACAGCTTATAAACCACTGTATCTCTTTAAACTTGTATCACTTATTGCTATCGAAAGCACAAAAAAATCTGATCACTGCATTACTTATTGTCGTACTATATTATTCATGGTATATGCCCTATTTTGCTGGTTAACTTTACCTCTAAGGTGGTATTTTCAATTCTTCTGGAAACCCGTTGCTCCTGACTATAATTTAGTATTAGACCTTGGAAGTAAGCAATGATCACATAGAAAAAGAAATCGTAGTTTGCTTACAGAATGAGCCGACGTGGTCAGATTATTCATGGTTTAAAATCAGAGAAATATAATTAACTACCAATTGCATAACACTGAGTCAATAGTATAACACTTTAACATTT
The DNA here is from genome assembly GCA_963678985.1 of Spisula subtruncata. NCBI lineage: Eukaryota > Metazoa > Mollusca > Bivalvia > Venerida > Mactridae > Spisula > Spisula subtruncata. The sequence continues at coordinate 29,059,639 of OY787669.1, read as the reverse complement.
TAATTATAACTCTGAGTTTTTACATATAAAATGTTAATACTTTCAATAACAATAATTGTGTAAAACGTATGTACTGAAAGTACTGAGATGAGTCATGACTAAAAAACTAGTGAAATGGAATGGAACTTTATTTCAATAAATTATCAATGCAATTTTTTGAAAATACGAAGGTCGTGTTAATTAATCTAGCCGTCATCGTGCATAGATCGCTTCCTTTTATCCTATATTTTGCACTTTTGAGAAGAACAAAATTATAAAAAATAACTAATCGTTAAAAAGATTTTCTTTACGTTGTCAAATATTTTTCTGCTCAAAAGACAAATTAACGATTGATATTCGATTTGTCATAATTAATTAGAGTTGGTTGAACGAACCCAATTTTGATTTATTGTGAAATGGGTCCACTTAATGGTATTATATCAAGACATTTGATGGCACCATAAAGTTTTTTGCAGTTTTTTTGCAGTTTTTTTGCAGCATGACACATAATCCACTAGATGTATAAACCTCTTTTATATTTCTATATTTACTCGTTTTTATTACAAGAAACGTATTACTATTGGGTCAATGCAGCTTAATGCATAAATTATCCACAAACAAACATTACATACAGTACTGGCACTGTTAACGTACATAGACTAATATACAGGAACCACCATTAGGCGTACTCAAAACATATCCAGAGTGCTAAAGAAGCACGTGCTTTTTTATTTCCCATACCAGTACTACGAAAACATTTGTTATGATTGCAAAACACGTTTTAAAGAAATAAATTAAATACAAAACTCGAGTCCTCACTTCAGAGTCTTCTTCAGCTACACACGTGCAGAGAGTGTGAGTGCACAACATTGAATTAAAATATTATTATTGAAATACAAAAATAAGTGATCCCGGGCCCTGTTTTACGCTTGTCATTACTGGGTTATCTTTAATCACACACAATAAGACAACACCCACCTCAAAGGTCACTGGCAATACATGTTTTGTAATAGAATTTTGTTCCTTAAGTTTTCATAGGCTAATTTCATCGCAATTCCACGCGTTTTTCATAATTCACTTATAATCAGGAAAGACAATAAAATACGAGACCTTGTTTCACGGTTTTGTCATAGCCTCGTATGTGTATAATTGTTCCATAATACTATTCTTTTCTATGCCATCTTTATATATTTTTTTTTGGACACATACCGTAGAATATATACGATTACGTTCTTGGTGACTCCACAGTCGTATTGGTAAATGTTTAAGTTTAATAACTTCATATTTTATACGATAAACAAATGAATGAAAAATAAAAACAGTATGTATTTCAAATTATCTCTTTAGTTAACAACATCAGCCAAGCTATAGTGGAGCATTGCTATAAATTTCCGGAAACCATCGCCTGTACTGTTGCATTTAACTGATAAAAATTAAAATCAAATATTCTGATAATAGTTTTTGTCATAAAACCAAATCAAATAAATGAAGTTGCAGTGTGTTCTGATAGAACGATGCTTGTCTGCTGAAATAGTGACAAATTGTTTCAAATCGGAAACTCCACCTTACATACAACAGCACCAATTAAGCAATGTGTGGCGTTTAACTGGTGTCAGAGGGCGTATTCTCGAAGCACATGCACTTCACTTAAAAAGGTAAATACCATTAATGATGACTCTCAACTGAAACAGACGAGCACAGAATAAAGACATAACACAAAATACAAATAGGCATGCACGACACAATGCCCAACGCACAACTGGACCAGAAAATGAAGCTAAACCGCTGAAAGTCCAAATTTAAGCGGTCAAAATGAGACATACCTAGTTTTAGTTACAAAAAGGTCGACTGGCCTTGCTTCAGCTATAGAAAAGGCTGACGTACATAGTTGTAGAATAGCTTCAGCTGTATAATGGATGTAGTAGTAATGACAGTAGTTATAAAAGAGTCCTAAAAGAAGCGTACAAATTTAACACCGGGCCCGCACAACTAATTTTGATGGAAGTAAACAACAAAAAGAAAAATAAGTAAATAACCTGCTTTGATCTACCAATGTTATGTGCATTTATTGACTGTTTTGCACATACCTGACTGTAATTCAAAACAGGAAATATCCTAACACAATTGAGTGCCAAAAAGTCGTTTAAATGGAATTTAAGTCCCACCGTCGTCAATATGCCCGTTGCATGCGGATTATGCTGGAAGCTATTCGTTTCCTATTGACAAATGGCCCGATGAAACATAAAAAACTTAGTTGAATCTAACATTCCAAAATAATTGCAGACCCGTAAATACTCGGTAATATTCCATCTGGGCCCGTATTCATAAAGCTCCTTAGGTTTTTTTACCTAAGGAAGATTTTTACCTAAGGTATCCATATATTCACCTAAGGGCAGGATTTCTCTTACTTTTTTCCCTTAACTTGACTTGAGGAAATCCCTTAGGTAAGAATCTACCTAAGGGAAATAATTACCTTAGGTCAAGATTTCGTCTAAAAATGATCCTCAAAATTGTGGATATCAGCGTCCGAGCACCTGCGTTGCTAAAAATAGTAACAAATACGGTGAATCAAGATGCTTTGTGTTCAATTTATTTGATTAATGTTGTGTTGAGCGTTTTCCACAATCTCTTGTCGCATGTGAGTTGTTTTATTTTATGGTATAGGCAGGACTGGTGCCAAATAAATGTGTGTTTTCATCTCCAAGTTTTATTGTTTATGTTTTTGTTTATTGTAGGTTGATAGTCTTGGTGATACTTGTTGCTAGTGCTAATTAGTATTCGGTGTATAGATTTTTGTTCCTAATAAGCCATCTGATGTATAATATACTAAATAGCTAGCATATGTATGCCTCAAGGCATGAAATAAAAATGTAGTGAATTCGGTGCTCGCAGAGATGGTAAACACCATGCGAATGTCTGGGAACATTTGTCATTATTGTGAATGGTAAACATAAACTATAACAACATCAGACATGGATAGAAGCATTTAGACTCATTATAGAGGTTGTCATTATGAATGGTTACTGTGTATAGTCATTGTATTCAGCACGCACAATAATAACAGATTACATCGTTCATGAAAATAGTTTAAGTCTTTCTTGTTCAGTTGTTTCTGTTGACATGTTGCAAAATTTTGAAAAATCGAAAAATAATCATGTGATGCAATTGATACTAGTATAAATGTATGCAACTATTTGACTGTGATGGGCACATGGGCATCAACTGCGAAAACAACCTTCATTAGGTTAACATATTCCACATGTAATGTTGCATCCTTTGAGCCCATCTTATCAAATTTGCACACTATCGACGAGGAAAGCGATGTTTCGATTGTAGGAATGAGTTCTGATCGCCATCATGAACAGATTGTTGGTTAATAATTTATGTATGTAAAAGAGTCGTAACATGCATGTTTCATACTAATGTATGAACGTAAGGAGAGATAAGGGAACGTTGATGCTTTAAGAAAGACATCTCGTACCGTGTCAATGAATACCTTGTATAGATAATTGATAATTGATAACAGATGAGTACGATCGGTGCTAGTCAAACATAAAATTAACGATTCATTAACTGCTAAACGTAAAACTTGAATATCACTGTCGGGGACATAATAATCATTTTAACGGAGGAATAATAACTTGCTTATGGATACCCTATAATTTTCGGTGTTACTACGCGACTTTCTTTTAGAGATTATCTATTTTAGTATAGATTCTAACGTGATGGGAGCATTTTTAATTATAATATTTGAATTGTGCATTCTCTTTGTGGTTTGTATTTGATGAATAGAAAGCACAGTTTATCACTTGTGTTGAGATCATAATATCCTGGGAAAGTAGGTAGATGTTTGTACGTATTTGTATAGGTGTATGCATATATTGAAGTGCAACATGTTTTTCTGATTCATCTTATATTAAAGCAGATCTATCAGAACAGCATATCTTATTTAAAACCTTTGCATTATGAAACGTTACCACATATACAGTTACAGTTAACAAATTTCCCCTGTTTATGTTCAATTAAAACTTGAAGAACTGCACAAATGGTCTATTTGGTGACGATTTTCAAAATTTCTACCGATTTATTTGTCTTATAAATACTATCCCAAACCCCATTGTATTCTCCCTTCAACATCCCATTCATGTGCAGGTATAGTCTCTAATGGTGAAATATTAAAATACATGTACATTTTGTATGTGTATTTGTATATATGTGGTAGTGTTCGTTTATGAGTATGATTCTGTGACCCATATTTAAACCAATAAGTAGGGTTACCCTGATCGGTCCCGTGAAAAGATCGTACATTACATATTTTTTATATATAATTTTGAGGTTTATGTTCCACAGCTCAACTATACGAGAGTTTAAGTAAGCTTTTCAGGTTAACCACGAATCTACTTGCAAATTGTAGTACACTGAGTATGTCATGTACATGTATTAGTATGCAGTATACTCACGGGTAGGTTGCTGAAGGATCATATTTCATGAAGAACAAGTTATACAAAACCGATGATTGCACACAAGGCAACATCTACAGTCTCCAGTTGATTTTTATAAGTGACTTCATCTTTTACTGTCATATAAATCCAATCTAGTGATGGAAAGTCTCACCTTGCATGTACATGTAGTTACAATGTCAGATTTCAACATAACTCATCACATCAAACCTAGTTGCATGGTGGTACATGAAAACGAACTTTGTCAGTGAATGGTGCGTTACAATAACTTCGGTAGAGCTATAACGGACTTTGGACGTGTTTAACATTCAAACTGCATTGACAGAAAGGCATGCTATTGTTCTTTAAAAAACTTTAAACTTAAAAGAGCAATGCTATCAGGGGAGCAATTGATGTACATTATACAGGATATATGACATATACCCAGAGAATGAAACATTGAACAGGGAAGACCAAATATTTGATATTTTATCTCATAATTTGGTACGTGTTCTACGTGCTCTATGTATGCGTAAACATGGAATTTCACTCAAAACATAGTAATAAAATATTACTACAATGTCAACATCACTATATTTGCCAGACTCTAGGAATGTTAGAACACCTCGGCATTCCATTTTCATTGAGTTTGACCTTTTATACCAAAACAACTCATCGCGCACCAAACGTGTATACGTTGACACTATAATTTTCATATACAGTTTACAGGTTAAAACTTCTCTGGAAATACTTACATGCAGTTGGGTGATAACTTGGTCTTAGGTTAACTCGGATGAAGAAGTGCATAATTATGTAACTGCGGGTATTGTTGTTGTTGTTGATGTTGTTGTTGTTGCTAATGTTTCTGTTGTTGTCGCTTCTGTTGTTGCTGTTGTTGTTGCTGCTGATGATGATTGTGCTACTGCTGCTATTGTTGTTATTGATGCTGCTGTTGGTCGTGGTGGTGATGCTGCTGTGTTGTTGTTGCAGTTGTTGTTATCATCATCACCGTCGTCGTCGCTTTTGTCGCTGCTGTTTGATTCATTTTTCAAAGTTAGCCTTGTATAATTGTTTGACCTTTATTTCTTTACCGGACTATCATTGGCAGATGACATGTTTCATTATATCTTGTCTGTGGATAATTGGAAAACGCAGGTATACATTGTGGTACCTTTAATTAACATACTATCTAATTATCTCTTTATGAAGATAACGTGTGGTCTAACATTTCCTTACAAAGATCATCATTACATTTATCATGTCTCTGTTCATATCATACCACACTCAGGTTTCTCGTAAAATATTTCAATTTTCTAAATCACAACAATATTGAAAATACCTTAACTGTCATTAGTATGAATTAGGGACAAAAAACCGCAATGAGAACATGACAATATACAATAAATATACACAGACGTTGTATTATTTAATTACGTGTTTTTCACGAAGGAATTGTAATTCAATGTATTCACTATGCGGCGTGTAATGAACATACCCCTGGCGACTCTTATATTCGTCCGGTCGTTTTCAATACCACATGGTATACTCAGCATGCTCATACACACATGTCTGGTATTCCATTGATGTACGTACATACATGCCTTCGTAGCTCCGTAGTTGGTGCGCGTGTCGCCTCATCTGCCGGGTTCAAGTCTGGGTGGAAGAACATACGTCTGCCATATTTCAGCAGAAAACTGACTGGTAAATAAAGGCTACGCTCGGCATGTTTTAAGACATACCAGTTGTACACTTGTAGATAGCAATATCGTGTGTTCGGGTTTCATAGTAGTATTTGTTACTTGTCCCTAGATTTCGTAGTTTTCCAAATTGTCATGAGACACCAAGCACTGCTTTACATAACTCGATCATGCAGAAAATGCGTCAAAAACTCTCAATAACAGTTTTGAAAATGGTCGATGTTAGCCTTTCTTTCAGGCAAAAGGATATACTGTTTACATTTTCTTTAACAATGGAGTGAATTAATCATGCCAATATCAGTTGGGCATGGTCAACATTTCATTACATGTTCTATCACGGAAGTAAATAGACACATTTATCCACACTCCTCGGTTCCATGTTGCTTTTGACAAACAAAAGTACAAACTCCATCGATTGAATTTGTCGTATGTATTCTGTACGCCCGTCACTCTCAATACCCACGACCCCGCCGCTGTCCCATATCAGGTCACGACCTAAACTGGTACACAGCTTAATCGGGATATGCTTAAATGGTGTGTGAGAATAATGCATTACATTTATTCCATGCGTTGGATCAATTGTGTAAGATCGGCTAATTCCGTCTGTCTCCGATATATCATATTGCTTAAAAGCCGAGGAGATCAGAATGGCGTTGGACAACACCAAGTTGCGCCGTGTGCTTGTCATCTGTGATGCTTTCGAGTTTTTTCATGTTTTTTTGCAGTTTTAGTTGTGTGCAGACTTCCCTGTATGTTGTATCGTTTATGACCTATTTTAGCTTACCGATTTGTTCTAATTCTACATTGTATATCTACTTTTTTTATCTAGGTTAAAAATGTTTCAACTGTTTTAAAGACGTCGTATAAAATATTTACTTAAAACCTTGTTTATCTTATATTGGTCTGTGGAAACATTCGTAACGTGTAAACATATCAATTTATCTATATCGTATAATTGACATTTAATAATGTTCAAGTGTTGCATAACTTAGCTCTGGGGTAAATGTGACCTTTTTGCATACTTCAGTTCCTAATAAATAGCGCGCTTGTGACAGTTTTCATCTTACCTTCAGTGTTTGGGGCTTGACTTAGTATCATAGAAATTGAATACAACTCTTAGGTATATACTTTCACCATAATGGCAAACACTTGAAATGACGTCGAAACACGTGACTGGGTGATAGGTGCATGCTGGCATGAATTAGACCGGAAATCAACTTAATCAGCAAAATATACACCGTGCCGCAAACACTCGTAGTGTGAAAATTGATTTGCATTTGGATATTATTCGCTTCAAACACGTTTATTTGACATCATAAGTGGTACGATACCATGCTGGTTTTTAAAAATAAATTACTGAAATGAATACTCGACTGATAATACATTTCTTGGTCTTGTATGCATGAATGATAATTGCATAGGTACCTCATTAACATAACCACATGCTGGTCTGAATTGAGTTGACAGTATTTTTTAGGTGGTCAAATGGTCGAGTCGGAGAAAGTAAAAAAGCACTTTTCCAGAGAGATTTTACAACGATCAATGAAAGAAATATTTCCCATTTCCTCAGAAAATTAAAACCCCTGCGCTTCAGTGCTTCGATAAAATCATTACATTTGTCAACAATACAACTTCTATCAGAAAGTCCTATGTCACCAAGTGCTCCTCGTCACCTAGAGGGCCGTAAATGAAGTAACGCCCTTGTGATTCCTAGATATAAAATCATGTCATGCTTGTAACCGGATATGTAGGTTACATGCTTATCCGACAACTGTGCAGTATTTTTCAGGGTTTTCCGATTTGTTTTATGTTCTCGTCGTGTTTGTACTGTTGCTGAAACATGATCATATCCGCGAAATGTCACCATACCAACGAAATGTCATTCGATTCGGTATGAAGTTCGCACGTGACCAATGTATAAAAAACGCTGAAATGTTGACAAATTATTCGCTGCACGCAATCTATATCGTTGCAGTTTGTTGTAAGATGTGCATATTAAACACCTCCAGGAGTCCAGATCACCGCTAAGACGAACAGAAACAGATGTAATAAACTAATTAGGTATGCACACCAGTTTAATCGGGCGAAAGTAAATACGCATCTTCAAAAGGTTTTATACGTACATTTTTGGGACAGAGTTGACAAACAGAACGTTTGACGGTGGTTTTGCAGGCTAGGACATGATAATAGTATGTTGTAAATAAAATTATCATGACTAGATGCCTTAAAAAAATGAAACAAAAATACGTTTGCGTTGGTCTCCCTCTGATTGTTCGGCCACTTGGTATTTCGCGTAAGCAATTTGAAATGCACACACGTACACGTTATTAACGAAACATATTAGAAATACAGCTTCTAATTTATTTCAATATACAGCACTTATTTTGAAATAATGGCATATTTTTCTGAGATGACGCTGCCAAAGTTAGAAGCACAGAAGTTTAGCATTTAATTGAATGATAAATAAATCTTCGTAAATAAACAATTAAATAATAATTTAGAAATAATACGTACAGTTACCTATGACTCTTAGAAACGCTGACCAAAAGGAAGACATCCGCTTGGGGAACACGAGGCTGCATCACTGGTCGAACTCTCTGAACAAAAATAACCCGTATTGCTCCAATTCGCACATTTTAATTTTTGAAATAAACAGTACAACTGGATAACTGAATACAAAAGTCTGTTCCGTGGCTGCCAGCTAGTTCGTTGCTACCGGCAGTCGACTTTAGACTCAGTGGTCGTGGTAAAGACGGACAGTCCGGTGGTGAATTAAAGTGAGTCTGAAAATATATTTCATCTTGGTACTTCAAAATAGATATACGTGTAAACACCGTTCCATCATTTTTCAATCTGCAATGATTTCTATTTCATACATGTACGACTATATACGAATATTTGCCTATTATTTATATAAAACTTATACCAGGTTGCATTTCTTTGTACATATCAAATAGTATTCTATCCAAACGTCACAGTCATAATAAGGATATTACGTTATACAGATATGTTTGAATTAAATCATTGAAATATGACAGATCTATAAAGTTATTTACGACTTTGAAATTAAAATTCCACAAATCTATCGCATTATTTTACAACATCACGTTTACAAAACCTCTCAATCGGCACATACCCACTAAGTAGGCTAAAATCGGCGTAAACGTATTTGATAACGTCAATTAAATACAATTTAAACGAGTTGCATAATAAAAATATCACACAAAAGTCTTCGGCAATGACATGTTTATTGAATAAAAATGAAGGTGATCTTGATATAGACCTACTTGGCAAAGAAAAAGTGAAAGTTATACCATCGATCTGTGAGATATTACACATGGATAGAATATAAAGCAACCTACATCAAATATCAAATAGTTACAGATTTGAAGTGGTGCTCCATGTCTGCTTTATATTTGAATTCCAGTATTATATCTTGTAAAAATACCTACTGTGATTCACAACTGGATCAGTTACATGAAACCACCATTCTACTTATTTCTATCATATACCACTATTAGTATTAGCTTTTGCCACACATCGCAAAACACTTACAGTTGCAAAGACAGGGCGGTATCTGGGGGTTTTACACTGTCAAAAGACCTTTCAGGAAAACCACATGTCGAATCACCAGATAATAGATAAACAACAGCCTGGTTTGGCATCATGTGACAACAGTAAATTTCACAGAAATGTTTAATTTGAACCTCGCACTCATGCGAGACTAGTTAAAGAATACAAAACGTACTCATTTCATTTGGCCTTTCAAAAGCTGTTCCTTGGCACCGAACCAGACTTTATAAACACAAAATTCAAAAAGGTTTCAGACAGATGGACGGATTCCGATTGAAATATTGTCAGCCAACATGATGCTTTTGCAGAAATGTTCGTTGGTCGGACTTTCATGTTCAGGAAGACTACAATTTGGACGTCGGAAACATATCGTTGATTTTGACAAAGGCGCTTGATTTACGAAGCCGAACCTCGTATAAAGAGGAACATTGGAAAGAGGAATGTGACAGTGTCACTGTCAACTAGTATCATTTATTGCTATCGCAATCACATATAAAATCTGATCACTGTATGACTTATTGTCGTTCTATATATATATATTAATTTATTTAGACTCATTTTAGAGGTTGTCATTATGAACAGGTAATGTGTTTAGTCGTGGATCGGTTGTTGTTTTAAACACGCGAAATTACAGCAGTGCAAATGGTTCAAGTCTTTCGTGTTCAGTTGATTTTGAAGTCCGATGGGGCCTCATTCACCAACATTGAGAGACTAAAAAGCAGACGTAAACTTAAAAAGGCAACATTTACAATCAATGTAATTTCTTTGCAAAAAAATCTAACCACGGGAATTAAATTAAATCTGATTATTTGTTGTTACCCACGTAACAAGTGCATCCACTTATTATATAAATATCAAAATATACATTTATAACAATACGGGAGCGAATAGAATATGTGACCGACTAAACACAGTAACTGTTCACAATGGCATCCTCCATAATGAGTCAAAATGTTTCAATCGATGTCTCATATTGTTTTAGTTTATGTTTTCCTATCACGGTAACACAAATGTTCCCTGACATTAGCATTGTGTTTCCTATCTATCATGAAACTTTCCATGTAGTTTGTATGGACTCTTGGCAATCAATTAGTGCATTTTCATTGTTGAAAAATTGCTTTAAGGGCAATAGAGGAGCAAACAAAGATGATAAGCATATTCGCCGGCCATACAATTAATAACTTGTAATTAATGTGTTGATTCGAAAGCCTTCTGTTATTAGAAACTTTTGCAGCAATAATTAAATTTCAGTTGCTATCGACTATGAAAAGAAAGCGCATACAACTTCAAATGTATGATATTCTCTCATACCCTGATAATTAGCCAATCCATAGCAGCAGAGTTGTTTCGGACACAAACTTGGACCTGGATACTTAACTGTTACCGCACCCATTATATAGCCTAGAATTGGCCATTAGCTACTTCTGGCCATTTCCAAAACTCAAAAATAGGCAGCATGGTTAGAAATACAAGCCCCGGGAGGAGTTGTGTGCGTCGTAAACGGAAATTTGCGGGAGATGTCACGTGACGGCCTGTAGCACGTGATCCGGTTATGGGTCGAGCAATGGAATTAATGCAAATTGTGCACGGGATTTTACTTTAAAAAGGACTAGAGGCCAATAGTGTGTTGGGCTTTTTATATTTGCAACATAAAATTAGTTCACGAAATTATTGATGGGCCCTCGTATGTTATATTTGTGTGTGGTAAAATACATTACGCTGCATTGTGACCCAATATTAATACTTTTTTATAACAGAGACGAGTAAACATACAAATATAGTTCTATTCATCTAGATTATGTGTCATATGCTGCAAAAAATCTCGCTTTACTTTTTCCTTTAATAGTTTTTTGGCGCCATCGTAAGTCTTGATATAATAATATTATTAAGTAGATTCATTTATCTATAAATCAAAACTAGTTTCGTTTAACCGAATCTCATTATTTATGACAAATCGAATATCAATCGTTAATAGCAGAGCAAAATATTTGACAACTTTTAGAAAAACACTGTTTCTTTTAACAATTCGTATTTTTGTACAAATTTTCACAAAAGCGCGCAATACATGCACTTAAAGCATATTATGAGATGGGCACGATCTATGCACAATGTGACGGCTAGATTAATTAACTTAACAAGACCTTCGTACGTTCAAATAATTGCTTTGATAAATTACCGAAATAAAGTTCCATTCCTTTTCAGTCAAAAGTGACTCTTCTCAGTATTAACAATAAATACACAATCACAATTTTTATTGAATGTACTAACATTTGAAAGGTTCAAAATCGAGTTCAATGAATTTGAAAAATGCACCGAGTTTTATATTAATGATTCAGTCGTATGTATTTTATAGTTTGACATTAAAGTATCCTCCGATTTTAGATCACGAATGAGATGTCCAAGTCGGCTCATGCTGTATGTTAACTAAGCAAAAAATAACGATTTCTTTATTCTAAGACCATTGTTTTCTGATTACATCGGACGTTGTTCATTGCAATAGGATGTTTACCGGAGACAAACTAAAAGACGAGCTTTCAAGATTGTGACCATTGATCATTTCCAATGTCTTATACTTAATTATCGTCACGAGTAATATGTTTGTAGACGAATTGAATACACCATCTAAATAATAAAGGTACATTACTCTTTCCAATATTCTTCTTAATATTCAGCTTCTCGTAAATCAAGCGTCATTGTCGAAATCAACGAAATGCTTCCGCCGTCCAAATTGTCTTCCTGAGCATGACAGTGCGACCGGCGAACATTTCTGCGAACACATCATGTCGGCTGACAATATTTCAATCGGAATCCGTCCATGTATCTGAAATCTTTTTGTATTTTTGTTTATAATGTCTAGTTCGGTGCAAAGGAACAGCTTTTGATTAGCCAGGTGAAGTGAGTACGTTTTGTATTCAAATGATACAACATTTCTGTAAAATGTACTGTTATTGAATGATGCCAGGCTGTTGTTTGCCTTCTATATGATGATTCAACATGTCTTTTTCCTGGATAGGTCTTTGGACAGTGTAAAACCCCCAGATACCGTCCTTTCTTTGCAACTGTAAGTGTTTCGCGATGTATGGAATAAGCTTGAAATAAGTAGTACTTGTATATAGATGTATAGTGGTATATGATAGAATTTAGTTGGATGATTTTATGTAACGTGCTCAGTTGTGAATCTCCGTAGAAATTTGTACATAAGATAATACTAAAATTCAAATATAAAGCACTCGTGGAGCACCACTTGAAATATGTAACTGTTCGATATAATTTATGATACATTTATATGCTATTCATGTGTAATATCTCACAGCTCGTTGGTAGAACCTATCACATTTCTCTTCCAAGTAGGTCTATATCAAAATCACCTTCACTTTTATTTAATAAACATGTCATAGCCGAAGACTTTTGTGTGATATTTTTATTATGCAACTCGTTTAAATTTTATTTAATTGACGTTATCAAATACGTTTACGCCGATTTTAGCCTACTTAGTGGGTTAGTGCCGAATGAGAGGTTTTGTAAACGTGAAGTTGTAACATAGTGCGAAAGATTCTGGTTATTCAATTTGAAAGTCGTAAATAAATTAATAGATTTCTCATTTTCCAATGATTTCATTAACTTAAACAAATCTAAATAACTTTTATGTCAATATTATTACGGTGACATTTAGATCGGCAAATATTTGACAGTCACAAAGAAAGGTAATCTGACATAAGTTTTATATAAATTATAGACAAATACACGCATGTCATTTACAAAAATAATACAAATTATAGCAGTTATAAAGATGATATAGTGGATAGTATACCGATCGACCATAGAGTCGTAGGTCAACTGCCGGTTAAATGGCCTAGCTGGCAGACACATCACATTGGCGTTGGGCTGTCTAATATACACCGTTATACAGTTTTACAGAAAATAATCAGAGTGTAGAGGAGCAATGAGGTTATTTTTGTTCAGAGATATTGACCAGTGGTGCAGACCTCGTGATCCCCAAGCGGATATTTTCCTTCTAACCACCGTTTACTACCATCCCTAGCTTACTTATTTCTAATATTATTCAATTGTTTATATACGCATATCTGTTTATCATGCTGAACTTCTGTGCCAACTTTGCAGCGTCTCGTCATAAAAATCTGACCTTAATTCAAAATATATCAATTATATTGAAATAAATTAGAAGTTGTATTTCTAATTACGTTTCGTTAATAATATGTACAAGTGTGCATCACAGATTGCATACGCTAAGTAACATTCACGTGACCAAACAAACGAAGGGAAACCAACGCAAACGTATTTTTATTTCATTTTCTAAGGAATCTAGTCATGAAAATGGTATTTACAACACACTATTTATCATGTCCCAGGGTGTAAAACCACCGTCAAACTTTCTGCTTGTCAACTATGTTACAAAAATGTGCATATAAAACCTTTTGAAGATGTGTATTAACTTTCGCCCGTTTAAACTGGTGTACATACCTAATTAGTTATTACGTCTGTTTCTGCTCATCTAAGCGGTGATCTGGATTCCGGGAGGTGTTTAGAATGCACATTTACAACAAAATGCTACACGATATTTCGTGCAGCAAATAATTTGTCCACATTTTTACATTTGTCACGTGTGGACATCATACCGAAACGAATGACATTTCGCTGACATGATGATGTTTCAGCAACAATAAACAATTCGGAACACCCTGAAAAATACTGCACAGTTGTCGGATAATCGTGTAAGCTACATATCCGGTTATAAGGATGACATGATTTTATATGTAGGAATCACAAGGGCGTTAGTTCATTTACAACCCTCTATGCGACGAGGAGCACCTGGTGACACAGGACTACATACTAATACATTTGTAGGTGTAGTTGTATTGTTGGGAGATGTAACAATTAATAAGTTCTGAAGCACATGGTCTTTGTAATATCTCTTAGGAAAAGTTATTTTTCACTTTCTCCAACTACCAAGTGTCAACTCAACATTTTGACATTTTCGACCATCTTAAAAATAATGTCAACTCAATTCAGAGCAGCATGTGGCCTTGTTAATGAGCTATGGATTTAATATTCATGCATACAAGACAAAGAAATGAGTATGTATTAGTCAAATATTCATGTGAATAATTTATTGTGTTAAAAACCAACATGGTATCGAACCACTTATGATGGCAAATACACGTTTTTGGTGCGATTTACTCAAATGCAAATCATTTTTCATACCACGATTTCTTTACGGAAACATTTTAAACCTAGATCACGGAGGTAAATGTACGTCTGTGTCTAGATATACAATGGAGAATTAGAACTTGAATATAGTATATATTCGGTAAGCTAAAATCGTTCATATAAAATACGCCTACAAGTCAGACAGGGAAGTCGGCACTCACCAGTAACAACAGTGTGTGCAAAATAATAACACTCGACGACACGGATACAAAACATCACATGTGACAAGCACACGTCACAACTTGAAGGTGTCCAATGGGCATCGATGGAATACCGGACATGTGTGTATGATCATGTTGAGTATACTGTGTGATATTCAAACCGACCGCACAGATATAAGAGATAAGAATCGCCAGGGATATGTTCATTACATGACGCATGGTGAATACATTGAATTACAATTTCTGCGTGAAAACACACATAATTAAATAATATATCGTCTTTGTATATTTATGGTATATAGCCATGTTCTCCATGTCGTCATTGTGTCCCTTATTCATACTAATTTGTCCCTTATTAATACTAATTGTGTAGCTTTTCATACTATTTGTTACTATACGAGAAACCAAAGTGTTGACTGATATGAATAGCGATATGATACATGGAATGATGCCCTTTATATTGTAATGTTAGAGCACGTGTGGTCTTCATAATAAGATAATTATATAGTATATTAATTAAAGTAACCAAAATGTATCGTTCATTGAATATGTACAATATGTATACAGTATCCGCATTTTTCAATTACCCACAGACAAGATAATAATGAAACATATCATATGTCAAAGATAGTGTGGTAAATAATTCTATTTAGCGCTTTTCTTTTCCGTCACTCACTTAACAAACGTATGCAGTCATTCAGTTTTATTTAAACATAAACAGTGAAATTTATTATCTGTACGTGAATATCTGTTAACATTTCATAAAACTAAGATTTTAAAAAAGATATACTGTGTCCGTAGATCGGCTTACATGTAAGACGAATATTAAAACCTTATCTGGTGCACTTCAGTATATGCATACACATATACAAATACGAACAAACATATACCACTTTCCCAGGATATTATGATCTCAAAACGGGTGATAAATTGTGCTTTCTATTCATCGACTACCAACCACAAGGAGAATGCACAATTCAAATATTATAATTAAAAATGTTCTCATCATGTTAGAATCTATACAAAAATAGATAATATCTCAAAGTAAGTCGTGAAATTGAAGGACACATTTTATTATGACGGAGTAGATACACCGAAAATTATAGGTTATGCATAAATCAGTTATTATTCCTCCGTTAAAATGATTATTATGTCCCCGGCAGTGATATTCAAGTTTTACGTTTATCAGTTCATGAATCGATTATTTTATGTTTTGACGAGCACCGATCGTACTCATTTGTTATCAATTATATATACAATTATTTTCATTGACACGGTACAAGATGACTATCTAAGAGCATGAATGTTCCCTGAGCTCCCTTTACGTTCATACATTACTATGAAATATGCATGTAACAACTCTTTTAAAGCATAAATTATCGAGCAACATTCTGTTCATAATGGCGATCGGAACTCATTCTACCATCGAAACATCGCTTTCGTCGCTCGCAGATAGTTTGCAAATTTGATAAGATGGACTCAAAGGACGGTTCAGAAAACGCAACATTACATGTGGAATATTGTAAGCAAATCCAAGTTGTTTTCGCAGTTGATGCCAATACGACCAACCGCACTCTTATGTTTGAGTTTGTATGCCAAAAGCATTACATGATTTTCGAAATTTTGCAAAAAACTAAATGATATTTTAATAAAGACACCAAACATTGTTTGGTTCTAACTTGTAATGTCAACTATATTTCTGAATATATTTCGCATAACAAGCCTCGCTGCCTATTTAGCACACAAAACAAGCCCCGATGCCTATTTAGCACAAGACACAAGCCCCGATGCAAATTTAACACACGAAACAAGCCTCGATGCCTATCACACGAAACAGATCTCGATACCTATTTATAGCATACGAAACAAGCCTCCTCGACGAAACAAGATACAATGTAGTAAAAATGGAACAGAGATAACAGCAGTTACAGAAACAACAAGACACGAAAGACTTAGACTTTTTACATGAAAAATATACTCTGTTTTAATTTTGCGTGTTTAATACAATGACTAGACACACTGACACATCAACCGTTCATACATGTAATGGCATGAGTCTAAATGTTTTTAGCCATGACTGGTATTAGTGTATTTCATGAATACCTATCACGATAATGACAAATGTTCCCTGACATTAGCATTGTGTTTTCCATCTCTACAAGCACGGACTTCTCTAATATCTGATTCCATGCCGTGAGGCACACATATATTAGCTAGTTAGTATATAATACATCAAATGGCTTATTAGGAACTAAATACTAAAAAAACTGGTAACAAGTCTCGTCCTGACTATAAATAAACAATAAACAAAAACATAAACTGTAAAAGTACATGATAATAAGAAATATTCATTGGCACCAGTCCTGCTTATGCCGTAAAATAAAACAACTCACATGCGACAAGAGATTGCGGAAAACGCTCTATACAACATTAATCAAATAAATTGAACACGTTTTGCGTAACATTCCTCTATTGCCGAAGCTGTTTAATATTATTCAATTTTATCTCTTGTTTTCCGGTTGATTATGTTCATTATACGCTCGACGTAATTCATTTCTCATTTGTATTCAACAATTCAGTCTCATTCAACGCATACATGATGAATTAAATCAGTCAAAGGCATGCACCATTGCAACATTGTTTTGCCACACAACGTGTTTACAAGAGGACCATACTGCTCGTCTGTATGATATTTACATTACATGAAGATGAAGAGAACAAAATTACCAGAATATTTGACGAAAGACAACAGCATTTTCGGTAAAATGGGTATGATTTTATAGAATTTCGTCACCACTCACTAAAATTGAGTCAAATGCCATGACGCCAATAATGTTCACAATGCTACGAAACATTGTTTGCTGATCCAAAAGTTTTGCTTGAACAACTAAAAGACAAGCTGGTTGTCAATGAGCCTCGTCCACTCTTTCTTGTCGAGTTTAACAATGCTGAAACTCTCTTAATTTTGTTGCTGAACGTAATACAAATCACATTTCCATCAGTTTGATATGGATATTTTCATGTTGAACTATCAATTAGTATATGTATAATGTATTGTATTTGTGTGCCTTTAGCGTTCGTTTATTTCTGTTAATTCTGCCACCCCTGTCCGATTTGGATATCATCTTTTTCTCGTTATAACCTTCTTAATAACAACATTAATAATCAAGACAATTGATTCATCAAGTCGAATTAGTTATTCAACAGGCTCTCGTCAACGAACGAGAATGATACATTTCGATCGAGTAAGAAAATAAACAGAGCTACGCGTGTATAGACATCAGTAGTACCCAGTGATGAAGGCAATGCTCTGTCAAAGTCAGCACAGCACGGAGATCACATCATCATACAATACAGTCACTACGTTTACTGTAAGTTCTTCCGAATCCCTTGGCTACAATTAATCATTATTATTATTCATGTTTAATTGTTTCTTATATTAAGTGCGCTTGTAATGTCCTTGTCTTTATTGATTATTCTTCAATCCCCAATCTGATCAAAAGCCAGATGGAATAAAACCGAGTATTTACGGGTCTGTAATTCTATTGTAATTTTACATTCAACTTAGTTTTTTATGTTTTATCAGGCCATTTATCAATAGGAAACGAATCGTTTCTGGTATAATCCGCATGCAACGGACATATTGACGACGGTGGGACTTAAATGTAACTTAAACGACATGTTTGGCACGCAATTGTGTTAAACAAGAGTAATATAATTTCAGCAAGGTTTCTGCTTACAGTTGATGGAACCGATTTCCTGTATTAAATTACAGTCTACAGGGTGTCCCAAAAAAAACCCGGGGACATAGGATAAGCAATTGTAACCTTTATCACACTATTAATATCTCAAAACAATAAGGGAAGAACACAGTTCAGAATACTAGCATCATTGGCATGATTATTTAGTACAATACTCAGAGTTACCTCCCATGTTTACAATCGCATGTTTCAGTAAAATACCATAAACTGAGGCAGGAGTTTCAGAATTCAATGAGATATATTTCCATGCTGACCTCAAACATCTTCTCATTAATTTATTATGTATAGCAAACAAGTGTACTATTGGTTTCAAGTTTGAGTAATTTAAGGTCATATGGCCTTTGATATGAGGTAAGATGTCAGTACTATTTTGCTAACATATCCTGATTTTGCTGCTGATTTATTGCAAGAAGAGTTTTCTGCTAGCATATGGAACTATTTTATAATTTCTGACAAACATACTTACTCCAAAATAAATCTTTGAATAATTTGTTTAGATAATACTTTATTTTTCGTTCCTTTCTATAGTCTAAGCTTTTGTGGCAATAAATGAATGGTTGATGATGCTATTTTGGAAGGTTTCCACTTCCCCTTTGGTCAGTAAACTCTCCACGTTTTCCTCTGTTTTGCTATTTCTTGTCATATTTGTTTTATTTTTACAAGATTTTGAGCACCCCTTTGACTTTAAATGTTGTTTCCGAACAATAAGTTCTCTGACACAAATGCTCTTTTCTTATAATGCCCCTTTTCGTGTGTTTAAGCAATATCGTGAAATTTTGCCGTAGTGAAAATAATGACGTCATTTCCTGTTTTAAAGCATCATATTTAAAAAAGTACCCTTTTTAGAAGTGGGGATCCTGTACATACACTTTCACAAAATAGCAGCTTAATTCATCAAAATATGAATGAGTAATAAGGGTTTAAGGTTGGTCCCCGTTTTAAGGACACCCTGTAGTCTGTACTAAAACAGTCAATAAATATTCATTACATCAGTTGTTTATTGTAGGTTATTTGCTTATTTTTGTTATTTGTTATTTACGATCATTAAAAATAATGTTTGCGGCTGCAGGGTTTTACTATAGACGGTTATATTGCATAGAAGCTCATGCAGTCATGGTGGCTCCTTATAATCTTCCATTAGCAACGGACCTATCTTATAGTAACAATCACGCTAACCAACCTTCAGAAAACATACCCTCTGCCATCAGTTACACGCTACACATGGCTTGATCTATGAAGTTGTATCTTAGGTGGGGTTTCCGATTAAAAACAATTTGTCATTTATTCAGCAGACAAGAATCGTTCTATCAGAAAACACTGCAACTTCACTTAATTGATTTAATTTCATGACAAGAACTATTTTCAGAAGATTTGATTTGAATTTGATCGGTTAAATGCAACAAATCAGACAATGATTTCCGGAAATTTATAACAGTGCCTCGTCACAGTTTCACAAGTAGATTGTTGATGTTGTTACGTAAAGGGAAAATTTGAAGTACAAATGTAAATACTGTACTTACTTTTCATCCATTCATTTGTTTATCGAACGACATTAAACTACAAGTAGTTATAAAACTAAACCATTTAACAGGTACGAATTGGGAGTCACAAAGATACGACCTGAAAAGTGCAGATATTCTACCGTATTTGTCAAAAACCGAACTTTACATTCATGCTTGAAAACTCAGACAAACAAGTTTTGTTAAACGATGTAATTTGCATGTGTTGCAAGCACTTAATCCTGTTTCCTTGTTTGCCTCAGTGACTAGAGACAAAACCTCTTTAGATCTAACGTCTCTTAAATACCAAAATATGTCATGGAAAAACTATAATTATGGAACAAAAGGCTGGCTTAGAATGAGAAAATAAGAAACATATTGTGATGCAGTAGTATGTAGTACTTACTATATTCTCATTCTAAGCCAGCGAATCTACACGCTAGGCTGTGACCAAACTGTGACACAAGGTCCCTGATTTTATTATCAACTTATAGTATGCTGATTGATAAGTGAATTGTAAGGAGTTTCGTGAAAAATGCCTCGTGGACTTGCAATGGGATTAGCATAAAATGATAACTTAAGGATCAAATATTGCCTGTGATTTAGGATATGGGTGTGGTCTGAGTGTGAGTGATTAAAGCTAATCCAGACATGACAAGCGCGAAAGCTTATGCCCGTATTTCAATAATAAGATTTAAATTCCAATTCTTATTTTGCACTCACTGCACGACAGACATGTATAGCTGAAGAAGACTCTGAATTTGAATTATTGTTATTTGAATTAATTTCAACGAAACAATTACAAATATATTCCTTTAAGAAGTGTTTTGCTTCAAAACAAACATTTTCCTTATATGAAATATCAAACGTTAAAACACGTGATTCTTGAGCACATGCCATATTATAGCCTTAGTGTGATGGCTTTTTTTCCTGGAATCACTCAAATGTACGGTTGAACCGATGACGTTATTGACATCAAGTTCACGTAATATGCATTTATCATCCACATCTTATACAAACTTGGGTTCGTTAGCTTTGAAATAAGGGTAAAACTATAGCTCTATCATTTATTCTGACAAAGTTATTAAAGTTATTTATGTTACCATATACTAATGATCACCCTGTTATATTCCGAACGAGAACTAAAATATTATTGATTTGAATTAATTTCGTTTAAAAGAAACATTTATTCCTTTAAAACGTGTTTTGCATTCAGAACAAATATTTTTTCTCATATGAAATATAAAAAGTTGAACATACGTGCTTCTTCTTGGACTTCACTTGTCGTATTATAGTCTTAGTGTGATGGCTTTTGTTTATAAGCTTACATATGTTAACAATGCTAGTAGGCCTACCTTATGTAATATTTGGTTGTGGTAAACATAGAAATACAGTTCTATACATCTAGATGATGTGTCATGCTTCAAGAAAAAACTTTTTTCCCTTGAATAGTTTTATGGCGCCATCGAAAGTCTTGATATAATAATATTAAGTAGATAAATTTATCAATAAATCAAAGCTCGGTTTGTTTATTCGACTCTTATTATTTATGACAAATCGAATATCAATCGTTCATTGGTCTTTTGAGCAGAGAAAAATATTTGACAACTTAAAGAAAACACCGTTCCTTTTAACGATTCGTATTTTTGTACAATTCTTCACAAAAGCTCACAATATATGCACTTATAGCATATGTATGAGATGGGCACGATCTAGGCACAATGTGACGGCTAGATTAATTAACTTAACAAGACCTTCGAACGTTCAAATAATTGCTTTGATAAATTACCGAAATAAAGTTCCATTCATTTTCAGTCAACAGTGACTCATCTCAGTATTAACAGTACATACGTTTTACACAATCACAATTCAACCTCACACTTATTATTGAAAGTACAAACATTTGAAAGGTTAAAAATCGAGTTCAATGAATTTGAAAAACGCACCGAGTATCTGAAACCTTTTTGTAGTTTTGTTAGTAATGTCTGTTTCCATAACTAGTCCCACACAGGTGCTATGATCAAATGATACAATATTTCTGTGAAATTAACTGTTTTCAAATGATGCCAAATGGCTGTTGTTCGCCTTCTATCAGGTGATTCGACATGTGGTTTTCAGGATATATCTTTGGACAGTATATAACCCCCAGATACCGCGCTTTCTTTGCAACCGTCAGTGTTTCGCGATGTATGGAATAAGCTTAAAATAAGTAGTACTTGTATATACATGTATAGTGGTATATGATAGAAATAAGGAGGAGGATTTTATGTAACGGACCCAGTTGTGAATCTCCGTCGATATTTGTACATTATATAATACTAAAATTCAAATATAAAGCACACGTGGAGCACCACTTGAAATATGTAACTTTTCGATATAATTTATGATACATTTATATGCTATTCATGTGTAATATCTCACAGATCGTTGGTAGAACTCTCACATTTCTCTGCCAAGTAGGTCTACATCAAAATCATCTTCACTTTTATTCAATAAACATGTCATTGCCGAAGATTTTTGTGTGTTTTTTTTTTATTATGCAACTCGTTTAAATTTTATTAAATTGACGTTATCAAATACGTTTACGCCGATTTTAGCCTACTTAGTGGGTAAGTGCCGAATGAGAGGTTTTGTAAACGTGAAGATGTAAAATAATGCAATAGATTTGTGGTTACTCAATTTCAATGTCGTAAATAACTTTACAGTACAGATCTGTCAGTTTTCCAATGATGCCATTTAAACCAGTCTACATAACTTTTATATCCATATTATGACTTTGACGTTTGGTTGGGACAATCTTTGACAGACACAAAGAAAGATAATCTGGTATAAGTTTTATATGAATTACAGGCAATTACACGCAGTGCATGTATAAAAAATACAAATCATAGAAGTTATAAAGATGATATGGTGGAGAGTATACCCAACGACCATAGAGTCGCAAGTCGACTGCCGGTGAAATGGCCTAGCTGGCAGACACAACACATTGGCGTTGGGCCGTCTAAAATTCCCAGTTATACAGTTTTACAGAAAATAATCAGAGTGTGGAGGAGCAATGAGGTTATTTTTGTTCAGAGATATTGATCAGTGATGCAGACCTCGTGATCCCCAGGCGGATATCTTCCTTCTGGCCACTGTTTACTACCAATCCTAGCTTCGTTTTTTCTATTATTATTCAATTGTTTATTGACGCAAATCTATTTATCATGCTGAACTTCTGTGCCATTTACTTTTGCAACGTCATCTCATAAAAATATGACGTTATTTCAAGATATATCAATTATATTGAAATAAATTAGAAGTTGTATTTCTAATTACGTCACATTAATGATATGTACGTGTGTGCGTTACAGATTGTATACGCTAAGTAACATTCACGTGACCGAACAACCGGAGGGAGACCAACGCAAACGTATTTTTATTTCATTTTCTAAGGAATCCAGTCATTAAAAGGTATTTACAACACACTATTTATTATGTCCCAGTGTGTAAAACCACCGTCAAACTTTCTGCTCGTCAACTATGTCACAAAAATGTACGTATAAAACCTTTTGAAGATGGGTATTTACTTTCGCCCGATTAAACTTGTGTGCATACCTAATTAGTTATTACGTCTGTTTCTGCTCATATAAGCGGTGATCTTGACTCCGGGAGGTGTTTAGTATGCACATTTTACAACAAAATGCAGCACGGTATTGCGTGCAGCGAATAATTTATCCACATTTCGGGACTTTTTTTACATTTGTCACGTGTGGACATCATACCAAAATGAATGACATATCGCTGATATGATGATGTTTCAGCATCAATACAAACACGACTTAAACATTAGACAATTCGGAACACCATGAAAAATACTGCACAGTTGTCGGATAAATCGTGTAACCTACACATCCGGTTACAAGTATGACATGATTTTATATGTAGCAATCACAAGGGCGTTACTTCATTTACGACCCTCTAGGCGACCATGAGCGCCTGGTGAAATAGGACTACATACTTGGTAAATCTTATAATTAATCAAAGTACTGAAGCACAGGGGCGTTTAATCCTCTGAGGAAATGTGAAATGTTTCTTTCATAGGTCTATGTAACATTTCTCTGGAAAGGTGCATTTTCACTACCAAGTGTCACCTCGACAATTTGACCATCTTAAAAATAATGTAAACGCCGTTCAGACCAGCTTGTGGCCGTGTTAATGAGGTAGCTATGTATTTATCATTCAGGCATACAAGACCAATAAACGGATGTATTAGTCAAGTGTTCGTTTGAACAAAAAAAAAACCAGCATACTATCGTACAACTTATGATGGCAAATGAATGATTTTGGTGCGATTTTCAGCCAATGCAAATCATTTTTCAAACCACGAGGTTTCAGTGCACGATGCATATTTTGCTAATTAAGGAGGTTTCCGGTCTGACACGTCCAAGCATGCACCTATCACGCAGCCACGTGTTTCTCCGTCATTTCAATTGTTTGCGATTATGGTGAAATTATATACCTAAGATTTGTATTCCATTTCTATAATACTTAGTCAAGCCCCAAACACTTAAGGGTAGATGAAAACTGTCACGAGCGGGCTAATTATTTGGAACTGAAGTATACAAAATGTCTTCATATACCCCCGAGCTAAGTTATGCAACACTTGAACATTATAAAAAGTCAATAATACGATATAGATAAATTGATATGTTTACACGTTGCGAATGTTTCCAATATAAGACAAACAAGGTTTTAAGTAAATATTTTATACAACGTCTTTAAAATAGTTGAAACATTTTAACCTAGATATACAATGTAGAATTAGAAATTGAATGTATTCGGTAAGGCAAAATCGACCATAACAAGATACCTACAGGTCAGACAGGGAAGTCAGCACCCATCAGAAAATCGTACAGACGATATTGCTATCTACTAGCGTACAACTGGCTGGTATTTCTAAAAATGCCGAGCATATCCTTTATTTGCCAGTGACCTTTCTGCTGAAACTTGACATGCAAATGTGGCTCCACCTGGATTTGAACTCAAGTCGACAGATTAGACAGCAAACGCGTTTACTACTGAGCTACGGAGGCATATAATGGACATCGATGGAATACCAGACATGTACGTTTGAACATGTTAAGTATACCGTGTGATATTGAAACCGACCAAACTGATATAAGAGTCGCCAGAGATATGCTCACTACATGACGCATGGTGAATACATTGAATTACAATTTCTGCGTGAAAACACACGTAATTAAATAACACATTGTTTCTGTATATTCATTGTATATAGCCATGTTATATGTGTCGTCTAAGTGTCCCTAATTGATACTTATGATAGTTATTGTATTGTCAATATCGTTGTGATTTAGAAAATTGAAATACTGTACGAGAAACCAGAGTGTTGTATGATATGAACAGAGATATGATACATGCAATGATGACCCTTATATTGTAATGTTAGAACACATGTGATCTTCATAATTGAGATAATTTGATAGTATATTAATTAAAGTTACCAAAATGTCTCGTTCATTGAATATGTACAATGTATAGATACCTGCAATTTTCAATTACCCACAGACAAGGTAATAATGAAACATATAATATGTCAAAGATAATGTGGTAAATAATTCAATTTAGGGCTTTATTTTCTGTATGGCAATTCAATATGAAACTTTAAATTGGAGTAAATAATCAATACAACCTTTATGATTTCTCACTATAACTATAAGTGTTAAAGAGTGCTCAAAACGAGTAATGTATAGAAGAAGAAGAAGAAGAAGAAGAAAAAGAAGTAGAAGAAGAAGAAGAAGAAGAAAAAGAAGAAGAAGAAGAAGTAAAGGAAGAAGTAGAAGAAGAAGACGAAAAAGAAAAATTATAAAGATGACGGTGGTGAAGACGAAAATAATCAGAAGAAAAATAAGTAGAAATAATGGGTCACACCATACTAACAACCGTACAATATCACAACATGTAAATAAAATACATGAAGTTAAATACTTTACTATTAGAGACTATATGTATACATATACATGAAATCTTGAAAGCTTGAATGCGATGTTGAAGGAAGAATACAACTTGGAATTTTGACATAGTACATGTAAGTGACAAATGAACCGATAGACACTTTCTTGAAATTGGTCACCAAATTAACATCTGCATTCAGTTCTTCTAAACAAGTAATGAGGAAATCGGACTAGAAAGGCAGCACTCAACTTAACAAGCCGCATCAATGCAGCATAACACAAATACAAGGGACAATACCCACACATAACCTTACAAAAGGATATGCTGTACCAGGAGATCGGCTTTGATATAAGACGAATAAGAAAACTCTATCTGGTGCACTTCAATATGATTATGCATACACCTATACAAATACGTACAAACATCTACCTACTTTCTCAGGATATTATGATCTCAACACGATAATAAATTGTGCTTTCTATTCATCGACTACAAACCACAAGGAGAATGCACAATTTAAATATTTTAATTAAAAATATTCTCACCATGTTAGAATCTATACAAAAATAGATAATATCTCAAAGAAAGTCGCGTAATTGAAGGACAATTTTTATTATGACAAAGTAGATACACCGAAAGTTATAGGTTATGCATAAATCAGTTATTATTCCTACGTTAAAATGATTATTATGTCCCCGACAGTGATATTAAAGTTTTACGTGTATCAGTTAATGAATCGTTAATCTTATGTTTGACGAGCACCGATCGTACTCATATGCTATAAAGTATCAATTATCTATACAAAGCCTTCATTGACATGGTATCGTTCCTTATGTTCATTCATTACCATAAAACATGCATGTTACAATTATTTAAGAAACATAAATAATTAACCAACAATCTGTTCATGAAAGCGATTTGTTCTTATTCCTACAATCGAAACATCACTTTCCTCGCAGATAGTTTGCAAATTTGATAAGGTGGACTCAAAGGACGGTTCAGAAAACGCAACAGTACATGTGGAATAGTGTAAGCAAATCCAAGTTGTTTTCGCAGTTCATGCCTGAACGACCAACCGCACTCCAATGTTTGATTTTGTATGCCAAAAGCATTACATGATTTTTAAGTGACTCAAAATAAACTTATAAGATTCGTTCTCAACCTTGACTGTAAAACTCATATTTCTCATAACCATTTTAAAACACTAAATTGGCTTCCAGTTGAAAAGAGAGTTGAACAAATCATACTTACGCATGTTTTTAAAATTAAAAATAATTTATCCCCAGACTATATGAAAGAACACTTTAATACGAGGGGGGTGTTCCAGAACTAATAGGACTGTTCTCATAACTTTTTACTCAACACTTACATCTTAATGAAATGTGTTCCATAAGCATAGCTACTTATGCTCTATATACTGGTAGCAATAGTTGTCCGTTGTTGTTGATGATGCTCATACAAAGCGTTGTCATAGTAATTATGTAACACCAGGGCGGGTGACACTTTTATTTGTCATTACCAGCCTTATTGAAAATGTGAATATCTCAGTAACCATTCGATAAATAATATCGCCTAATTGTGCGATATTTCGTGGATGACACTGACATGCACATGCAAACTTTTGAAGAAATCAATCAGTGTTTGCGATCATAAGTCAGTAACCAAATGTATGTATCCAATTGCGTTATGGATGAAACGACGTCAACGCCAAAAAATCAGAAACCGCGCGATTGTTAAATAATGGTGTACATTAGGAAAACAACAGTGCTAACCATTAAAATGATGACAAACGTAGAATGTAGTGGTATCAAGTAGCAACTGGCGTTCTGTCGGCTTAAATTGTGAACAGTTTGTAGAGGTATATGAGCTTACAATTAAACTCAGGCCAAGACAAATAAAGCAGTTTTACGTTGCTAAAAACTGTTCGTACACTGATGAACGATCCAATGTTAGAGCCATTTCTAACATAATTGTAACACATTTTTGTGAATAGTGGTACAGAATAACATGTAAACAATGAGAAAAGTGGTATAAGAGCTGTTTTGAACGTCAGGGTGACTAAATATAAAGATATTGAGTGTTTCATTCTGTTGATATAGTTGTGTTTTAAATGCGACGTCATAATAGCATCACGGTGCGACCCGCCTCCTTGGTACATGGTATATTTAATGCTTAATATATTTCTTATTTTTCAACCAATTACTTTGATATTTCGCATATTTGTCAGTGACAGATCAAAATTTATGTCTAGCAAATTAGTTTTCTTAATATCTGATTTGATGCACTGTTATGAAAAAAGTCCTATTAATTGTGGAACACCCCACGTATGTCAAATAAAATGCATAAATACAATACTAGATTTAGTGCAGATGGCTGCTTTGCTGTGCCAAAGGTTGGGTCCTTCGGAAAGAAGACATTTTCTTACGTGGGATGCAGCCTTTGGAATAGTCTTCAATCTGGTATCAGGGACAGTACCAGTGTCATTAGTTTTAAAACTGGAATAAAAAAATATCTACTTGGCGTGGTGTAACTTTATTTTTACAACTTTATTTAGTTTTAATTAATATCTTTTGAGAATTTTCTATTTTATTTATTTTACAATACAAATGTCTTTCATATTTCATAGATGCAATACTTTTCAATGCCTCTCTGTGTCAGGTCACCTTAAAGGACCACAATGGAAATAAGAGGTCCCCTCTTTTTTGCGTTATCCTTGGTGTGGGTGTGTTTGGCATGGCTTTTTTTTATATATGCAAATTCTTAAAATTGATATTTTATTTTTGTAATAGTGTTTAAAGATAAATATTTTATTTATATTCTGTGATATGACATGTAACATGCTACTTTATACCAAATAAATATTATTATTATTATTTCAAAATTTTGCCACAGACTAAATGATATTTTAATAAAGACTCCAAACATAATTTGGGTTCTAACTTGTAATGTCGACTAAATTTCTGAAACAAGCCTCGCTGCCTATTTAACACACTAAACAAGCTACGGTACCTAGTTAGCACACGAAACAAGCCTCGATGCCTATTTAGCACACGAAACAAGCCCCGATGCCTATTTAACACACGAAACAAGCCCCGATGCCTATTTAGCACACGAAACAGGCATCGATGTCCATTTAGCACACGAAACAAGCCTCCTCGACGAAACAAGATATTAATAAATGGAACAGAGATAGCAGCAGTTACAGAAACAACAAGAAACGAAAGACTTAAACTATTTACATGAAAAATTTACTCTGTTGTAATTTTGCGTGCTTAATACAATGGCTAGACACACTGGCACACCAACCGTTCATACATGTAATGACAATCTCTAAAATGAGTCTAAATGCTTATAGCCATGTCTAATATTAATGTATTCCATGTTTACCTATCACGATAATGGCAAATGTTCCCTGACATTAGCATTGTGTTTGCCATCTCTACAAGCACGAAATTCTCTTATTTCTAATTCCATGCCGTGAGGCACACATATATTAGCTAGTTAGTAGGCCTATATAATACATCAAATGGATTATTAGGAACTAAATACTAATTAGCACTAGTAACAAGTCTCGCCCTGACTATAAATCAACAATAAACAAAAACATAAACAGTAACATGATAATAAGAAACATTCATTGGCAGCAATCCTGCTTATACCGTAAAATAAAACAACTCACATGCGACATGAGATTGCGGAAAACGCTCAATACATCATTTATAAAATAAATTGAACACGTTTTTGCGTAACATTTGCGTAACATTCATGTATTGCCGAAGCTGTTTAATATTATTCAATTCTATCTCTTGTTTTCCGGTTGATTATGTTCATTATACGCTCGACATGAATTCATTTCTCATTTGTATTCAACAATCCAGTCTCATTCAACGCATGCATGGTGAATTGAATCAGCCAAAGGCATGTACCATTGCAACATGGTTTTGCCACACAAGGTTTTGCAAGAGGACCATACTTTCCGTCTGTATGATATTAACATGGCCATGGAGATAAAGTGAACATAGTAATCAGAATATTTGACGAAAGACAACAACAAACGTTGGTAAAATGGGTTTTACAGAATTTCGTCACCACTCACTAATATTATGTCAAATGTCATGATGCCAATAACGTTCACAATTGTACAAAATAATGTTTGCTGATCCAATAGTTTTACTTGAACAACTAGAAGACAAGCTGGCTGTAAATGAGCCTCGTGGTCCACCCTTTCTTGTCGAGTTAAACCATGCTCAAACTATCTAAAACTTGGTGCTGAACGTATACGTTTGATCGGGAAATTTTCATGTCGAACTATCAATTAGGATATGTATAATGTACTGTATTTGTGCGCCTTTAGTGTTCTGTTATTTCTGTTCAATGCTGCCGCCCCGTCCCATTTGGATATCATCTTTTTATCGTGATAACCTTCTTAATAAAAACATTAATAATTAAGACAATTGATTAATCTAGTAGAATAAGGTTTTCATCATGCTCTGGTCAATGCACGAGATTGATACATTTTGTACTAGTAAGAAAATCAACAGATGTACTGCGTGTATAGACATCATTAGTACCCAGTGATGACTTCAATGATCTGTCAAAGTCATCTCAGCGCGGAGATCACATCAACATACTATCCAGTCACTACATTAACTGTAAGTTCTTCCGTATCCCTTGGCTTCAATTAATTATAAGTTCTAATCACATTTTAGTTTTTCTTCTTTAAGTCCGCATGTACTACAATGTCATTGTCCTTATTAATTAATCTCAACTCCCATTCTGATAAAAAAGCCAAATGGAATTAAACTCAGTAGTAACGAGTCTGTAAGTATTGTAATGTTATATTCAACTTAGTTTTTATGCTTCATCAGGCCATTTGTCAAAAGGAAACGAATCGTGTCTGGTATAATCCGCATGCAACGGACATATTGACGACGGTGGGGCTTAAATTCAACTTAAACGACACGTTTGCACGCAATTGCGTTAAAGAAGAGTAATATAATTTCAGCTAGGTTTCTGCTTATAGTTTTAAGGAACCGATCAAAGTGAGAAGTTACCTGTATTAAATTACAGTGTGGTTTGTACTTAACATCAAATAAATGCACATTACAATATCGGTTGTTCATAGCGTGTTATTTGCTAATGTGTTATTTAATGTTGTTTATTACCATCAAAAATACATTTTGCTGCATGTTTGTACCATGTGCAGTTATTTTAGGACCCTTTTGACAGCTATAACTACAAAGTATTTCAGTCATTTTACAGCCGAAACAATGACTTTTGGGCATTCTACGACAAGGTCCATTAGTCTTTTCTGTAAGTGAAACAAGGTGTGTTAGCTTTTTGACAATTTAAACGCGGACTTGTGGTGAAGCTTCGTTTTCTCGTTCCCTCTGACACCAGTTAAACGCCACACAAGCATTTTCTTAAGTAATTACCGTGTTCAAGAGTTTGTTGTCAGCAAGCAGATGGTGAGTAGATTTTGCATAAGTTAGAAGGTGGTAGATATACATCGAAAAAAGTGGTCCAATGGCTGATCCCTGAGGTACGCCTGGTGTGACTGGTGCTGTGTTGGTGGACTGATGTCCGACCAGTACATGTTGGGTTCTGCTTTCAAGAATTACGCTAGTACTGTTCCCGCCCAGCTGGTTCCACTGATATTGTAATAATTCAGTTTGCTGGCTCGCCTTTCCTTAGACCGAAGGTTTTGTTGAAGTCTCGAATGACGGGTCAATCTGATCTCCACCATCTAGGTATCAGTTGTTGTTGGTTATGTAGTGCAGCTGGCTCTCAGTGAATATCTTTCTGAACCATGTTGTTAGTCAGCTAGTATATAAATCGTGTCAAGAAGGGCCATGGTCTGGCTTTGAAGTAACGGTGTGAGCTCGACCAGTTCACTTCAAGCAGACTTGATTGAGATGGACCAGTAGCTGCTAGATCGCTATAAATTGCTCTCCCGTTTTGATGATGGGTGTGACACTCTAGTCTGAAGGGAGTATAGTATTCCAAAAACTTGTTTGGATGTTGTTTGGAATCGTTGCTTCATGCGGACCATGACCAGTTATATTCTTTCTGACATCCAGTTTGTCCTCACCTCAGTCGTTCGTCCTACACTATCATCCCGGTATCTGCGATGAACTTTCTGGTCTTCCGCAGATCACCAGCGTCTCCATAGAGCTTCTCTTGAAAAGTTGTGTCTGTGGGTCACGTTGCAGTTCGATTTTGGTTGTGTCTTCTGCAGTTTTGGAGGACATGGTCGACAGTTTGTTCTTCTTCCCCACATGAACAGATCGGAGAGGCCACCAATTTGTACTTCCGGTACATGCGGTGGTTCAACATGCTGTGATATGAGCGTAGTCGTACTATAATCACTTCTTCTGACCTGTTAAAGCAATGGTGGGGATCAGCATCTTGTCTTGTGAAGTTCTTGATAATGGTAACTTTCTCTTTATATCTCATATGTACTGGTGGTTGTGCTGACTGTGCTCCCAGTTTTGCAAATTCATCAGCTGTTTCATGTCCAGGCATTCCACATTGGACAGGAATCCACTGTAGGGCTAGTTTGCAGTGAGTACTAAGGTTATGTAGTTTTTTGGCTAGTTCTGGTGTTTTGTTGTGAGCTTCGGTCTACGCTCTGTAGTTACTGCAGTGCTTCCCTGTGGCTCTGTGATGGTTCTCTTTGTTACCTGGTGTATATTGGATGAAGATTCCAGCACCTCCATCTTTGATAGCTTTGGTGGCAGAGCCATCAGTATAGACATGGCTCAATATCTCAGGAGGATATTCTTGGCTTATCATGGATAGTGTCAGGCTCCTTCGAACACATTCATCATATTGCTTGCCTGGCTCGAGTTGAGGGACTTGGAGTCTCACAGTTACTACAGACAGATCATTTGCTAATGGGTTGACTATACCATCCCTGAAAAGAGGCGTACTTGCTATGGTCAAATCATGTGCAAATTATTTGTCTAACTTCTTGGTTTCGTGTACAAAGCTGCTTCGCTTGATCCGATTTTAGGTAAATCCAGCTAATCTTGTTGCCATTGGGTGGTTCGGTATTGCTCTGAACTTCTCCGCTTGAAGCATGACTTTGGCTTGCCTTCGTTTGTGTAATAGCTGGATACCAGTGAACTTTTCCATGAATTCAATTGGTGTAGACTTCGAAGCACCAGTCATTATTGGCAACGCTTAGTTCGGGTCCTTGTCGAGAGCTTGGCTGTTGGTATCCAGTTTGTCTATACTGAAGTTGGAATGCCCACTTTTTCATCATGGACGTTTGACTTTTCTGATTACTACTAACAATGGTTGGAAATACCTGGGATGGTATATGAGTTTATAATATTAAATGGTACGTTGGCATAGTTTCTGAAATAACATTCATAAAGTGTCGTTCTTGCCGGTGTATTCCATCTTGCCGCTGTGGTCCTCGCCACTATGAATTCAGCGCTATGGTCGCTAACCCAAGATAGCGCTGAACTGGTTATAAAGTGAATACGTTTGCTGTTTACCCCTATCATGAAGTTGACAAATTGTTCCGAGCTTGTTTCTGTGACCGTGTCTATAAATATTGGGCAAGTATGGCGATGGTAGGTGTTGTCTGTAATCATGTCAGTTTCCAAGTCGATAACTGGTAAGTTGATATCGCCTGTTAGCCATTTTGTCGATGTTGGGTAGGCAGGGTGGAGGTGGTTGACTTCATTAAAGCTGGGTTGCTGATGGTGGTGGGCCACTGCTTGGTGATCGGTAGATAAGTGTAATTGTGAGTGGATCGCTTCCGTGGTATATTGATGGTGCTGCTGGGAATTCGGTGTATGCGTCGTCGAGTTAGACGTATGAGCAGATGAGCTACTACTATTCTTTGACGGCAATGTGTAAATAAAACACGTATAACTATGTATGACGAATATCTTATACATATACCGCACCACGTTACTAACCCAACATACATTGGACAATCAGAACCGGTGGTACACAGTATTGGTCGTACTTGACATCCAACCAGATAACCATAGTAAACACTTGGTCAGTTACAGGCGATGAGACTATGTGGCTATCCCTATTCTCCAATTAGATAAGATCAGTATTGAATACCACTCCCATTTGAACATGTTTGGTTGGCAACCATCTTATAAGTCATATCAAATATACTGCACATAAAGTGTTCTAATGTTACAGTAAATCTATATTTTTACCTATAGCAGTATTCACATTAACACATTCTGTAACGATACATGTTTTAATGCAATTTTTCAGTTTGACATACCTGTATGCGACGGCCATTTTGTCACAATTATGATTTCAGCCATTATTGATACCATCTTAAACGGGATAAGTCGATCACCAAATAGATATAATGTTATATTTTATACAGTGTATTTAAGTTGTTATTATGTTTGCAAAAGTTACACTGCTATCGATCACAAAAGTATCAATTTGTAACTTCTTTGGACCACTAACACACTATGTAATTGATTTTGTCCGCCATTTTGTCCGCCCTTTTGAATCAGCTTATGGTGCAAAGCTTAAAACTCAAAGATTTCTTGGAGCATTTATTACATATTACAGTTGAACAATTCATTTTACACCACTTCAACTGAAATTGTGATAAAAACAAGTTATTTCCTAACAGCTTGTCATTTTAGCCACCATGTTGATTCCAGCCATCACGGATGCCTTTTTACATTCACTAACTCAATCAATAATATTGAATATAAATAAATAATAATGTTTAAAACATTTAAACTACAACCAATCCAATCTGCAAAAAAGCGATTTGATCCTAATTTCTGGCACCTCTGCTTGTTTTCTGAATTTTGGCGGCCATCTTGGACGCCATCTTGATTTTCAAAAAATGCTCAATGATGCCAGCTGGGCATTATTTACATTCTTCAATTACAACAAATTCCCTAACAGAAAACCAAAAAATATTTACAATACAATCCAATGCCGGGTATAACCTAAATATCCCATTTATAGACTTGACTATTAACCAACTTTTAGTGATCCAATATTCCTGGCTAATGAAGGATTTTCAAATGAAAATATGTCAATGTAATGTTTATTATGGACGCCTAGAATCAACTTCTGCATATAACAATCAACAAATAGTCAAATACACACTCAGATCCGATTTGAAAGAGAAAAATTAACGACAAAAATCGAAAAATATCATAATTTCCTTAAAAAATCAATAATAATTAATTAATAACCATATCATAATATTTGTATTTATATATAACCACATGCGGGGTTCAACTGCAAACATTTTAAGACATATTACAAGCCAATACCTTTTGTGAGTAAGGAATAATCGAAGTTTTCCTAAACCCTCTGATTGCTTAAAATAACGGCGGCCATCTTTAAAGATGGCCGCCAAAAGGTCGTTTGGCAAAATATCCCGCAAGTCCATCAACAGATTTCGGACAGCTTAGATATCAAGCTAACCGAAAATCATTGTTGGATCTGTTCACCTCTTTGGTAATGGATCTTCAATATTCAAGACCTGGGGCATGGACTACAGCAGCAGTTAACAGAAGAAACAACTTAAAACGAAAGACTTAAACTATTTACATGAACAATGTAACATGTTGTAATTGTGCGTGCTTAAAACAATAACTAGACGCAGTAACCGTTTATAATGATAACCTCTAAAAATGAGTCTAAATGTTTTTACCATGTCCGATATTGTTGTAGTTCATATTTACCTATCACAATATCACAAATTGTCCCTACCATTAGCATTATGTTTACCATATCTGCAAGCACGGAAATCTCCTTCATTACTGATTCAATGCCGTGAGGCACCCATATGCTAGCTAGTTAGTGTATTATACATCAGATGGCTTATTAGAAACAAAAATCTATACACCAAATACTAATCAGTACTAGCAACAAGTCTCACCCAGACTATAAACCCACAATATACAAAAACACGAACTGTAAAACAACTACATGATTGCAACCGTTCATTGGCACCAATCCTGCTTATGCCATAATATAAAACAACTCACATGCGACATGAGATTGCGGAAAACGCTCAATAAACATTAATTAAATAAATTGAACACGTTTTGCGTAACATGCCTCTATTGCCGAATCTGTTTAATATTATTCAATTCTATCATTATACGCTCGCCATGAATTCATTTCTCATTTGTATTCAACAATTCAGTCTCATTAAACGCATACATGATGAATTGAATCAGCCAAATCCATTCACCATTGCAACATGGTTTTGCAAGAGACCCATGTTGCTCGTCTGTATGATATTTACATGGACATGGAGATGAAGTGAACAAACTGACCAGAATATTTGACGAAAGACAACAGCAAACGTTGGTAAAATGGGTATGACTTAACAGAATTTCGTCACCACTCACTAATATTATGTCAAATGCCATGACGCCAATAACGTTCGCAATTGTACAAAACAATGTTGCTGATTCAATAGTTTTGTTTGAACAACTAGAAGACAAGTTGGCTGTAAATGAGCCTCATGGTCCACTCTTTCTTGTCGAGTTCAACCATGCTAAAACTATCTAAAACTTGGGGCTGAACGTATCAGTTTGATTATGATATTTTCGTGTGGAACTATCATTTAGGATATGTACAATGTATTGTATTTGTGCGCCTTTAGTGTTCTGTTATTTCTGTTCAATGCTGTCGCCCCTGTCCCATTTTGGATATCATCTTTTTATCGTGGTTACCTTCTTAATAACAGCACTTATAATTTAGACAATTGATTTATCAAGTCTAATTAGGTATTCATCATGCTCTGGTCAACGCACGAGAATGATACAGTTTGTTACGCGTGTATAGACATCATTAGTACCAGGTGATGACTTCAATGATCTGTCAAGTCAGCTCAGTACGCAGATCACATCAACATACTACATAGTCACTACATAAACTAGTTCTTCCGCATCCCTTGGCTACTATTAATCATAAGTTGTATTCACGTTTTATTGTTTCTTCTATTAAGTCCGCATGTAATGTCCTTGTCCTTATTGATTCTTCTTCAGCTTCCAATCTGATCAAAAACCAGATGGAATAAAACCGAGTATTTACGGGTCTGCAATTCTATGGTAATGTTAGATTCAACTTAGTTTTTATGTTTTATCAGACCATTTGTCAAAAGGAAACGAAACTTTTCTGGCACAATCCGCATGCATCCATCGGACATATTGACGACGGAGGAACGTAAATTTAACTTAAACGACCCGTTGGCACGCTATTGTGTTTAACAAGAGTAATATAATTTCAGCTAGGTTTCTACTTATATGTTTATGGAACCGATCAAGGTGAGACATTTCCTGTATTGAATTACAGTCTAGTCTGTACTAAAACATTCAATAAATGTTCATTACATCGGTTGTTTATTGCAGGTTATTTTCTTATTTTTGTTATTTGTTATTTACGATCATTAAAAATCATGTTTGCGGCTGCAGGGTTTGTCATTTATTCAGCAGACAAGACTCGTTCTATCAGAACACACTGCAACTTTACTTAATTGGTTTCATTTAGAGTAGAAATTATTTTCAGGAGATTTTATCGGTTAAATGCAACAATTCAGTTAATGGTTTCCCGAAATTTATATAAATGCTTCGCAAAAGTTTCACAAGTAGATGGTTGATGTTGTTAACTAAAGAGATAATTTGAAATGCAATGTAAAAACTGTACTAATTTTTATCCATTCAGTTGTTTATGGAACGAAACATAAGAAGTTATTAAACTAAAACGTAGATAGTACTAGTATAGGAAATAAAAAATCACATGCATCTTGAGCACTCTGGATATCTTTTGGGTATGCCGTATGGTGGTTTCTGAATATATGTATATGTACGTTAACAATGTAATTAGTGTATGATATATTTGTATGTGGTAAAATACATTACGCTGCATTGACCCAATATTAATACATTTCTTATAACAGAGACGAGTAAACATACAAATAGAGTTCTATTCATCTAGATTATGTGTCATATGCTGGAACAAAATCTGACTTCATTTTTTCCTTGAATAGTTTTTTGGCGCCATCGAAAGTCTTGATATAATAATATTATTAAAGATGCATTTATCTATAAATCAAAACTAGGTTTGTTTAACCGACTCTTATTATTTATGACAAATCGAATATCAATCGTTAATTTGTCTTTTGAGCAGAGAAAAATATTTGACAACTTAAAGAAAACACCGTTCCTTTTAACGATTCGTATTTTTGTACAATTCTTCACAAAAGCGCACAATATATGCACTTATAGCATATGTATAAGATTGACACGATCTAGGCACAATGTGCCGGCTAGATTAATTAACTTAACAAGACCTTCGTACGTTCAAATAATTGCTTTGATAAATTACCGAAATAAAGTTCCATTCATTTTCAGTCAACAGTGACTCATCTCGGTATTAACAGTACATACGTTTTACACAATCTCAATTATTATTGAAAGTACTATCATTTGAAAGGTTCAAAATCGAGTTCAATCAATTTGAAAAACGCACCGAGTATCTGAAACCTTTTTGTAGTTTTGTTAATAATGTCTGTTTCTATAACTAGTCCCACACAGGTGCTATGTTCAAATGATACAATATATCTCTGAAATTAACTGGTGTCAAATCATGCCAAACCTGGCTGTTGTTTGCCTTCTATCAGGTGATTCGACATGTGGTTTTCAGGACATATCTTTGGACAGTGTAAAACCCCCAGATACCGTCCTTTCTTTGCAACCGTCAGTGTTTCGCGAAGTATGGAATAAGCTTAAAATAAGTAGTACTTAGAAATAAGGAGGAGGATTTTATGTAACGGGCCCAGTTATGAATCTCCGTAGATATTTGTACATAATGTAATACTAAAATTCAAATATAAAGCACTCGTGGAGCACCACCTGAAATATGTAACTGTTCGATATAATTTATGATACATACGGTGATTTATATGCTATCCATGTGCAATATCTCACAGATCGTTGGTAGAACTCTCACATTTCTCTGCCAAGTAGGTCTATATCAAAATCACCTTCACTTTTATTCAATAAATATGTCATTGCCGAAGACTGTTGTGTGATATTTTTATTATGCAACTCGTTTAAAAAAAATTTAATTGACGTTATCAAATACGTTTAAGCCGATTTTAGCCTACTTAGTGGGTAAGTGCCGAATGAGAGGTTTTGTAAATGTGAAGTTGTAAAATAATGCAATAGATTTGTGGTTACTCAATTTCAATGTCGTAAATAACTTTATAGATCTGTCAGTTTTCCGATGATGCCAATTAAACCAGTCTACATAGCTTTTATATCCAAATTTTGAATTTTACGTTTGGTTGGGATAATCTTTGACGCGATCCCCAAGCGGATATCTTACTTCCGGTCACCGTTTACTACCAACCCTAGCTTACTTATTTCTATTATTATTTAATGGTTTATTTACGCAGATCTATTTATCATGCTGAACTTCTGTGCCACTTACTGTTGCAGCATCATCTCATAAAATTATGACCTTCTTTCAAAATATATCAATTATATTGAAATAAATTTGAAGTACGTGTGTGCATTACAGATTACATACGCTAAGTAACATTCACGTGACCAAACAACCGAAGGGAAACCAACGCAAACGTATTTTTTTTTTCATTTTCTAAGGAATCTAGTCATGAAAATGGTATTTACAACACACTATTTATCATATCCCAGGGTGTAAAACCACCATTAAACTTTCTGCGCGTCAACTATGTTACAAAAATGTGCATATAAAACCTTTTGAAGATGTGTATTTACTTTCGCCCGATTAAACTGGTGTGCATACCTAATTAGTTATTATGTCTGTTTCCGCTCATCTAAACGATGATCTTGACTCCGGGAGGTGTTTAGTATGCACATTTTACAACAAAATGCAGCACGGTATTGCGTGCAGCGAATAATTTATCCACATTTCGGGACTTTTTTACATTTGTCACGTGTCGACATCATACCAAAATGAATGACATTTCGCTGACATGATGATGTTTCAGCAACAATACAAACACGACGAAAACATTAAACAATTCGGAACACCCTGAAAAATGCTGCACAGTTGTCGGATAAATCGTGTAACCTACATATCCGGTTTCTAGAAATGACATGATTTTATATGTAGGAATCACAAGGGCGTTACTTCATTTACGACCCTCTAGGCGACGAGGAGCACCGGGTGACATAGAATTACTAAACACAGCAGTTGTATTGTTGGCATGTGCTAGAATTAATCAAAGTACTGAAGCACATGGACTTTTAATCCTCTTAGAAATGTGTAAGTGTCTTTCATTTGTTTTTGAAAATAAAGTTTCCAAGCGTTGTCATTCATAACAAATACTGATATAACTGACTGAACACTTGTTTGAGTGAAACCTACGCATGACTTGGGTCAGGATGGTGAACAATTATGAAACGTATGAAAGGAATATCCCAAAAGGTTTTGAAGAAAGTTAACAAACTCGTTTTTGTTCATTCCAAAGATTTGGTACGGCCTTAGCGATTCGTACATCCACGATGCGAGTTGGCCGTTCGTGCTCCACTGTGTGCAACATATCCTGTCCAATTTTATGTAAATTATACAAATGCAATTAAAATCATGATTTAAAACACCAGTTAAATATCTGTGATTTGGTAGTCCATTTTTCACTTTCTCCAACTTCCAAGTGTCAACTGGACAATGTGACCACCTTAAAAATAATGTCAGCTCAATCGAGACCAGCATGTGGTTATGTTAATGAGGTACCAATGTATAAATCATTCATGCAAACAAGACGCAGAAATTTACACAAAGGTAGGTATTAGTCAAGTATCCATATGTGAATGATTTATTTTTTAAAAACAGCATGCTATCGCACCACTTATGATGGCAAATATACATTTTTGGTACGATCTACATCTAATGCCAATTATTCTTCACACCACGATGTTTTACGACACGATGTACATTTTGCTGATTAAGTAGATTTCCGGTCTGACACATCCCAGCATGCATCTACCAACCATCCACGTGTTTCTCTGTCATTCAAGTGTTTGCGATCGTGGTTATAGTATATACCTAAGATGTGTATTCACTTTCTATGATACTTTGTCAAGCCCCAAACACTTAAGTGTACCTGAAAACTGTCGTGGGCACGCTATTTATTTGGAACTGAAGTATACAATAAGTCCGCATTTACCCCCGAGCTAAGTTATGTAACACTTGGACATTATAAAAAGTCAATTAAACGATATAGATAAATTGATATGTTTACACGTAACGAATGTTTCCACAGACCAAAATAAGATAAACAAGGTTTTAAGTTAATATTTTATACAACGTCTTTAAACTAGTTGAAACATTTTAACCTTGATATACAACGTAGAATTAGAACGATTCGGTTAGCTAAAATCGGTCATAAACGATACCTCAGACAGGGAAGTCGGCAAACATCAGAAACAGCAGTAAAAACATGAACAACTCGAAAACATCACATATGACAAGCACATGGCACAACTTGGTGTTGTCCAACGCCATTCTGAACTCCTCGGGCTTTTATGCAATATGATATATCGGAGACAAACGGACATAGCCTATCTTTCACGATTGGTTCAACGCATGGAATAAATCTAATGCATTATTCTCACACAATGTTCATAATAATAATTATTACTATAATATTATCATGATTGAGCTGCTTACCAGGCATACCTGATATGGGACAGCGGCGGGGCCGTGGGCATGGAGAGTAACGGGCGTATAGAAAACATACGACAAATTCAATCGATGGAGTTTGTAGTGTTGTTTGTCAAAAGCTAAATAGAACCAAGGAGTGTTGATAAATGTGTTATTTACTTTCGTGATAGAACATGTAATGAAGTGGTGATAATGCCCAACTGATATTGGCATGGCTAATGCACTTAACGACTAAAAACATACCGAGCGTGGCCTTAATTTGCCGGTCAGCTTTCTGTTGAAATATGACAGGCATATGTGCTTCCATTCCGTTTTGAACCCGATATGCCAGATAAGACGACAAGCGCATTAACCACTGAGCTACGAAG
Organism: Spisula subtruncata; assembly: GCA_963678985.1. NCBI lineage: Eukaryota > Metazoa > Mollusca > Bivalvia > Venerida > Mactridae > Spisula > Spisula subtruncata. The sequence continues at coordinate 29,017,294 of OY787669.1, read as the reverse complement.
GCATGTATGTACATCCATGGAATACACGTCATTTGTCGGGAGCGGTGACCTAGAGGTAGGGCGCGCGCTTCGGGATCGAGAGATCCCGGGTTCGACCCCCCTCCGGACCACTGGTTAATTTCTCTGAGCAAGACCCACATGCTCCACTCCAACATGGTGTAAAATGGTACCTGTAAGGGCAGTGTCTATTCCTGGGCGCCGCAGATCGATGTTGTCTGCCACACCCACAGGAGAGAAATATTCTCCCCAGGGAGATACGAGTGTAGGATTACATATGTGGCCCAATGACCAGGGAAGATAAAATGTCAAAGGGTGCTTGAGCGGCCTTACAGTTGAAAAGAGCCCTAGAAAATTGGTAACTTAACTTTTTTCAAAACTTTTGTGTTTGAGCATGTTGAGTATACTGTGTGCTATTAAACCGACTGGACAGATATAAGAGTCACCAGGGGTATGTTCATTACATGACGCATGGTCAATACACTGATTACAATTTCTGCATGAAAACACACGTAATTAAATAATACATCGTCTCCGTATATTTATTATACATAATCATGTTCTCCTTGTCGTCTTTGTGTCCCTAATTCATACTAATGATAGTTACTGTATTGTCAATATTGTTGTGATTTAGAAAATTGAAATACTTGACGAGAAACCAAAGTGTTGAATGATATGAATAGCGATATGATACAAGCATTGATGACCTTTATAATATTATTTTAATCTTAGAGCTCGCGTGGTCTTCATAATAAGATAATTATGTAGTATATTAATTAAAGTAACCAAAACGTCTCGTTCATTGAATATGTATACCTGTACTTTTTCAATGAAATGAAACATATCATCTGAAATGAAGGTCAAACAAATTATACAAGGCTAACTTCGAAAAATGAATAAAACAGCAGCAACAAAAGCGACGACGACGGTGACGATGATAACAACAACAGCATTGCAGAAGTAACAATACAATCACCATCACTATCAACAGCAGCAGCAGCTACAACAACAGCAGCAGCAGCATCAACAACAACACCAGCAACAGCAACAACAGCAGCATCAGCACTACCAACAGCAGCAGCAACAGCAACAATAACAACATCAGCAACAACAACAGCAACATCATCAGCAACAGCAACAGCAACAATAACATAATCAGCAACAACAGCAGCAGCAACAGCAACAATAACAACATCACCATCAACAACAGCAACAGCAACAACAACAGCACCAACAACAACAGTACCAACAACAACAAAAACAGCAGCAACAGCAGCAACAGCAACAACAATATTCGCAGTTACACATGCACTTCTTCATCCGAGTTAAATTAAGACCAATAGGTCACCCATCAACCCTAATGATAATTGAACGTCGTTGTGTTTGATGCCATTGTTCTAACATTCCTAGGGTCTGGCAAATATAGTGATGATGAAATTGAAGTAATATTTTATTACATTGTTGCGTTTGGAGGAATTAGAGGCGAAGGAGGCCGAGCTCCGAAGAAAACGAGAGTTGGAGAGTATCAGGACAGAGATTATGGAGAGGGAGAGAAAGATAGGCGAACTGGAGAGGTCAGTACACGGTGTCAGTGAGGAACCCACGAAATTCAAGAAGAAAAACCGAAAGAACAAAGATCAAGGTATGGACTTGTTAAATGTCAAACTTTTAAGAAAGATGCCCAAATTAAAAAAACAAGCAGCACACGAGCTTAAAAAACTGGGATTGTTCGAAAGTGAAACCGAATCCGAGGAAGACAATAGTGCTGCTTCTGAAATTTTGTCAGATTCTACTAGTTCTAGTAGTGATTATTCCAATCTGTCAGCCTGTTCTCGCAAATCAAAAAATAAATCTAGACGTTCAGAAAATAAATCTGGTATTCACTCGAAATCTTCAGATTCAGTATATAAACAACAAAGATACCCTCAATCCCATCTCAGATTCGACTTTGTCAATAATAGCGTAGAATTTAGTCAGCTAGATATAAATTTGTTCGTAGCAGGTGAGCTAGAGATTATTTCTAATAAAAGAGTTTCAAGCAGAGAAAAAAATGGCAGATTGGAACTATTAAAACGTTTGATGTATCTTAATAGTGCTTATGAATTTTCAGTGGTCAGAACATTATATGCAGCTGTGTTGAGAGAAATAGAACTTGGCAAAAAAAAATGGAATGATGATTTTCAATATGTTGAAAATGCAGTTTTGGCTCGTTATAAAACTAAGGTTAAAGTAACAGACACTACATTTAAACAAAAACCAAGTTCTACTTCTGCCCACACAGAATATTCGGATACAGAAAAAGTATGGTTTTGTTCCAAATATCAAAGAAATAAATGTCAAAATGCAAATTCACACATGATGGTGTATAAGGGAAAAATGCGTTTAGCAAAGCATATCTGTGCAACATGTTGGCAGACAGATCAAAAAGAAATAAATCACCCAGAATGCTCCTCATCCTGTCCACATGTAGCGGTTTGACTGGCGAAAAGTAAAACCAAAAGCCAAAATTATCTAGTAGATATCTTTTTACCAGCATTCTGGCTAAGAAATTCACAGGTTATAGAACAGGGTTCATGTATATTAGAACAAAAATGTGAGGTATGTCCTAAGATAAATTTTAAGGAGGGTAGTACTAGCACAAAAATAGAAATTCACAAAATAGTTAAACAATCGGGTAAATTTAATTATGAAGGCTGCAGAATACCAATAAATGAAAAAATTAACACAGAGTACATGAAGCAATTGTTAGAACTATATGGGTACAAGGATGTTTTGGTATGTGAATTACTGAAATACGGGTTTCCTATTGGTTATCAAGCACATTCAAATCTTGAAAATGAAAAAGTAAAACAAACAAAAGTTACAAACCATAAAGGAGCAAGGGACTTTCCGTCTCACATAGATAAATATTTGATCAAAGAAGCTTCTTATGGTGCCATTATAGGCCCATTTAAAGATAACCCATTTCAAGGAGGTATAAAGGTGTCTCCATTAAACACGGTACCAAAAAGTGACACAAGTCAAAGAAGAGTAATTTTAGATTTAAGTTTTCCGAAAGATGGATCCGCAATAAATGAGAATATTGCCAAAGACTATTATTTGGAAGAAAATATCAGTTTAATATTTCCAAGAATTGATGATTTCATAACACTAATTCAAAAGAAAGGACAGGGTTGTTTACTGTTTAAGTTAGATTTGAGTAGAGCATACAGACAAATTAGCATATGCCCTTATGATTACAACCTGGTAGCTTATGAGTGGAAAAATCATTTGTTTTGTGACACAGTATTATCAATGGGTTTAAGATCTGCAGCTTACATATGTCAGAGGGTTACTAACGCAATTGCTTTCATATTGTGGAATTTTGGTATAGCTGTATTAAATTATTTAGATGACTTTGCGGGGGTCGAGAACGGGATTAAAGCACATTTTGCATTTGCAATGGTTCGTCACACATTTAAAAAATGTGGAATAGAAGAAGCAACAGAAAAAGCTTCACCACCATCACATCGAATGATATTTTTGGGAGTGTTGTTTGATTCTGAGAACATGACTATGCAAATAACACAAGAAAGGTTGAAAGAAATAAGGTCACTAATAGATGAATGGCTGTTGAAATCTAGTGCTTCTATCAAGGACATTCAAAAGTTAGTGGGGAAATTGAATTTCGTAGGAGCCTGTGTAAGATCAAGTCGAGTGTTTATCAATAGGATCTTAAATTGGTTAAGAGAATGTTATGCTCAAAAGGAAGTAAGATACGTTTTACCATATGAGGTCAGAAGGGATTTGTTGTGGTGGGAGCATTTTTTACCTCTTTACAATGGCATTTCATTAATAGATTATGGTGAATGGTGTGTAGCGGATAAGGTTTTCGCATCTGATAGTTGCCTCACAGGATGTGGGGGTATGTTCGGTGCATTGTTCTTTCACCGAGAGTTTCCAAGATTTATTTTAGAACAAGAATTGCATATTAGTGCATTAGAGTTGCTATCAGTTATTGTGTGCTTAAAAATATGGAGTAAATCTTTGAGGGGAAGAAAAATAGTGATACGTTGTGATAATTTGGCAGCATGCATTGTAGTCAATACAGGAAAGGCGCGCTGTAAATTTTTACAAAAATGTTTGAGAGAAATTTGTTTATTAACAGCAGTAAATGAATTCCAGTTAAAGGCTATCCATATTGAGGGTACGTCCAACCGACTGCCTGATCTATTGTCAAGATGGCATACTAGCCATTCATTTCAAGTAGAATTCAAAAAGTTAACAGGCAATATTTTAGAATTAGAGGAAACCAATGTACCAGATAGCTGTTTTACGTTTTCCCAAGATTGGTGAATTCAAATATTTGTGTTTCAGAGAGTCATCTGCAGATATTAAGACAAGAATTAAAGTTGTCTACAGCTTCTGCATTTGCTAGAGGAACTAACAAGAATTTGAAAATTCAATGGGAGACATTCATTGCATTTTGTCTGTTTTTTAATTTTAAATTTTTGCCGACATCAACACAAACTTTGCAATTATATGCTCAGTTCTTGAGTCGGACTTTTAAAGCTGTAGATAGTATTAGGAATTATATTTCTGGTGTCAGGACATTACATGCATGTTTAGGATATGACTTTGACCATATCAACAATTATTTGATAAATTTGTCTTTGAAGGGAATAGCAAGATTGCATCCACATGCTGTGAGAAGGGCTGAGCCCATCACATTAAAGATTTTGTTGGATATTCACACAATTTTAGACTTTGCATTGCCTTCTGACACAATTTATTGGTGTTTGTTCTTGTTTGCATTTTTCTTGGTAGCACGTAAATCCAATTTAGTCCCTACAAACAAACATGATTTAGAGAATGGGAGATATTTGCATAAGGATAGTGTGGAACTTTTTTCAGAATACATTCTAGTACATTTTAATTGGTCAAAAACTATACAGTTTGGCGAAAGGGAGTTGATATCTCCATTGATAAAGTTACACAATGAATTATGTCCGGTGTCAGCGTATGTTCAGTTGAAAAAGTTAAAGGTCAATAACAAATGGAATGCTGTATTCGCCTTACCAAACGGAGATTGCATTACATACAGGCTATTTCAGAATAAATTAAGAGAGTGTATTTCAAAGATAAAATTGGAACCAAAGGCGTTTTCAACACATTCATTCAGAAGGGGATTTGCAACATTAGCATTTCAATCCAATGTTTTACCAGAACACATTCAGTTATTAGGGGATTGGAAATCAGATGCTTACAAATGCTATTTAGAACTTACTTGGGTTGAGAAAATGTCAATCATGAAAAACATGTTTGCCTTTAATACGAAATAATAAAACAAGGAGAATTAAAGTTTATTAATGAAAATATAATTTAACCTTTGCAGGGATCAAGGTCAATATCTTATCTGACTCCATTGCAAAACATGTGACGGGGATACAGAATGCCAGGGTAATTGCCTTCCCAGGGATAAACATTACACGTTTGACAGCCAGGTTAGAAAGAGATCCATCCCTATTATCTCAACCGTTTACAGTTGTTCACGTAGGAACGAATGATATAAACAATTTATCGGAAGACGAGATCTTGAGCGCTTTTAACAACTTGTTTACAATAATTAGAAATTTATCAAAAACACATTTAGTAATATCCAGTATTTTACCTAGACCCGTAGACTTTAAGCATACTGGGGCTAAGGTTAAAGAAGTAAACGGCAGACTGAAAGACTTATGTAGTAGACGGAAGGCAATATTTTTATGTTCCTTTCGCCCCTTTTTTAAGGGAGGGAAACCGGTGAGGGAACACTTCGCCATTAGAGATGGTGGACTCCACCTAAATGTGGAAGGCACCAGACTACTCAAGTCGTTTTTTATAAATACTGTTGCACATTTAGTTGCTGGTGTAAAGAAATAGGTTGTTATTTATTATGTTTGTACAAGGCATCATATTACAGTCTGCAAATAGTTCGGCCACTGGAGAATGCATAAGATTATTTTAATTTTAAAATGCATGTATAATTAAAACTGACATGAAGTAAATGTAATATTATATGTTTGTTTGTTTGTTACCTATTCATGTACTATCATGTTATATTGTGGGAAGGGTTTTACTCCTTAAAGAAAGTGTAGGAAACTATGTTATTTCTTTGGAGCGGGGAATCTTCTTAAAGGTGGTAGCTTACATCTTTGGAGATAGTTTCATGTGACAGTGGTATGTGACGCTGTTCTTGAAACAAAAATTTTTTTGGGGAAGATTTGAGGGATAGGGTCATAAGACATGGATGTGTGTTAATTTTAAAGTATGTGCACTTGTGTAAATAGCTTAACATATATTTTGCAGGCATGTCAGTTTGAACCAGTATTGTAAGTGTTTTAAGAATTGTTTAATTCAGCTTGCTTATTTGTGTTGCATGCTATTTGAGCTTGTTGTTGTGTTCCTATTTTGTTTAGTTAGCCTAGCTTATAATTGCTTATTTTGGGCTTTATGTTGGCGTGTTATATGCAATTAGGGTATTTGATATGTATGTAGTAATTTGAACAACTAATGACAGCAAAACCTTCATAAAAATAACACAGGGAATTTGAAGCTGGAAACTAGGCCCATATTGAATGGATAACTAGATAAATCTAGAAGGGCGAATCTAAATTTGAGGTAAAATTTGCGGAGTGTTATTAATCTTGAGGTTTTTGCTGCATTATACATGCATAAATATCTGTGTTGAGTCAAATTGACAGTAATTTGAATATTGATATTGATACTGTTAGTGTCGGTGTAGCAAAGTGAAATTCCACATTTACTCACATCCCAGATAACTCAAGATAGACGTATAAAAATGTCAAACTATGGGATAAAATATCAAAAGGTTTGTCTTTCCTGCCATGTGTTTATGGAATGTATATAGTGTCCGTCGAGGATGAGGTTAAATGGTCTCATTTACAACTGCTACTCATGTTCTATCCTAAACATATCTTCTTCTTCTTCCCGTTAAAGTACAGGGTTCACTCTTGAGCATCGACGTACTTGGAACTAAGGAACACAAACATCACAGTCGGCCTACTAAGCTCAATTGGTAGAGCACAATACCGCTAACCTCGATGTTGAAGGTTCGAATCGGCCGAGCTGACCAACTAAAATTTACTAATAGTTTTTCGGATTTGACTTTAAACCTAGGTACCATGTACCAGTAACAGAATAAAAATACAACTGCAACTCAAAAACAAGCTGAGAAAAAACCCAGTCTTGTAGCGTTATTATGATCTTCTATTCATAAATATAATATTTATACACCTGATGCCAAATGTACAGCGCTTACACAATATTCAGTTCTAAAACATGATTGATTTTTATATAAGGGAAGTTACTCGTTCAACTTCTTTTTAACGTATCTTGAATAGTTGTTTCCCTTGGTATACGGCACATTATCGGCACATAATTTCACTATTTTGAGAAAATCGAGTTTAAAGTTTCAGTTTGTGATATTTTTGTAACCGTTCAAACTTATCAGTGGATAATCGGCATTAAGAATAGATTTAGAATATCGAGTGATTTTTGTTTAAATCGCTGTATATTTCTATTTATTTAGATTTTTGTGTTTGGAGATAGAGCAATATTGTCACAATATTTCATTTTTTCTTAGGTGTGAACTGTAGATAGAGCAGTTCGTTACCCAAAGTTGTGAAGATAGATCATTTATTTACTCAAAGTCATGGAGCATTTATTTACTTGAAGTCGTGGAGATAGAGTAGTTCTTTACTCAATGTTATGGAGATTTCAGTGATATAAAAATCTCATGTTTGTCACAAATGGAGATAGAGCACTTCTTTACTCAGAATAACACGTTTTCATTGCTTTTCACTGTTTCTTCAAGCTACTCTCAGGAAAGGTTCTATGAAACATTGAGTTGATTTAATATTGATATCAACTGAGACCTATATGCATGGTTACTTTGATCAATTTGACGATTCACAGCATTAATTCATATAAGCCAACCCCTATGCAGTTATTAAAGTACCGTGTTTTCGAACAAATTTAGTAGATCATTGCTTTCCACTTCGAATGTATTCTCCTGATCATCCATTTTTTCTATGAACATTGATATACGAAGTAAAATTAAATCAATTTTAACCCAATGTCTATATATTTCCTTCTTATTTAGCAATTTGCCTAGTATTTGCATATACACTTAGCAGCAATGAAAACGCAACACTTAAAAATGTATAGCATAACACATTAAACAATTGTGTAAGCATCGTGGACTTTTATCATAGAATTAATATATGCATGTGGCACATGAATATCACTTTGAATTTGACAAAAGTGTTTTATCAACATAGTTTTGTATCAGCTATCTTTGGATCAGTGTAAAACAGAAAGTCGCAATTTTTTAATCTTGTCAGAAGCGTCGCAATGTGAGCATCTACGACGTATAAATCGTATGAAACAGTCATGGAATGCTTGTCGGATGCTGTTCCATTCTTGCAGAAGGGCCTTTTGAAGTGCAGGTGCTGTTACAGGGCGTTTACATTCTTACAAGCACGACCAAACAAATCGTCGAAAATATGCTCTATTAGTGCCATTTATCTTTTATGGTGGAAGGGTGGTAACTCATGGAGTAATTCTTTTTAACGCTGCATCAAAGTTAGCAGCTCTAAACGCATGTTCCAAACTGTTCGTTTAAGTTTGATATATATTTTTTAATTTTCTCACAAGAGCTGTGAAAGAACCACCATTTGTTACTGGACATGAACTTGGTTGACGGCACAGCTTTGCCTTTAAAACTGTGTAATGTATTCAATGGAGAAATATACGCTTTTAAAATATGTTGGTTGAAATACGACGCCATCGAACTACGGTTAAACACTCATTTGCTTGATTTAACCCATTATCTACAAGCCATGTTTAACGACATATGTGATTTATAAAACATGCACGATGTTAAATGTCATAGAACAGCGATGGTGGCAAAACAGAAAATCAGGGATATATTGGCAGATGCGTTTTCGTACATCATCAATTTCAAATAATATAGTAGGATTAAAATCCAGCTTGATTCTTATGTTAAGATACAATTTCACATCATACATCTATGTATTTTGTATGAAAGATGTTTTCGTTGACCATATATCGCTTTTTGTTTCATCGAATATCTTAGAACCATGTGCGTTTTACCAAAACCACTTGCAAACCATATACTAGATAATGTTTGAACGAAAGAAATAGTCCAATATAATAAACACAACACATGTTAGCAATTGTGATGCCCATTTCAAAATGAATTAGTCATAATCATACATGAGCCAGACTCCAGGAAAACTTGCTCTTTCGACAAAATAAAAAAATGAGAATTTTCGCGATTGAAAAGATTAATGCCTGATAAAGCTAATTGCAAAATAAAGAGTGCTGACATCGTGCGTTTTGAAGAAGTTGTCGTGATTTTTTGAGTCTATATTCAGATTTGTGTCTGACCCCGCGAAAGTCATTTAAACGTTATTTGACGTTATTGTAACGAGAATTGTCTAATTACATCATTTGATCAATTCTTGTCATACGCTGATTTTAGTCAAGTTTAAGAAATAAGTTCCTGTTTTCAAAATATGTGTCAAAATAAAAGAGATAAATTCAGAGATAGGCTACTGGGTCGGGACCAAAAAGCGACAAAAATGAAGGTTTTTCCCGATTTTGACTTTAAAAACTATTTTTCTACAAAAATAATGGGCAATTTGATAAACTACAACGTTTCCCCCTCTAGAAATGTAAACAACTCCAGGCTCGTCTGCGCATGCGTCCAAAAACATGGGCTTCAAAAGAGTCACTAATTCGCGCTAATTGGTAAGTCTACAGTACCAGTACCCGAACAGATGGCTTCATCGGCCGAATAAATGACATTAAAGGGTAAATATAAAATAATTTTGATTTCATCAAATGTAATCAACCTTCACGAGATCCCTCGTCAACTTTCATGTGGGTGCTATTAACTGCCGGTTCGCACCGTACTAATTCCGTACATCACATCGTGCGCTCAATTATCTCATAGTGCACAACTTCATAGTAGCACTTTGACACAGTTTATAATCATAATAAATTTTCATAATCTTGAAATGAGATTCAAATCAGCTACATTGATAGTCACATAAGTCATAACGGCGAAAATACTACATTTTGTTTAATAATCAAGGGAAGTAATCTTCTAATTTGGAAGTTAGTTTAGACTGGATTACTTCCATTGATTAATTTGTTTTGGCGCGAATCTGATTCACGATTCAAATTGTAAAATTTTATGTTTTTATTCTTATTGTTGGAACTTTTTCTATCACAAAGGCTTTATTAATGCATAATTAACATTTAAAGACACTTTTTAGAGGTGTTCTGGTCAAAAGGCTCCCATGTGTAAAGTTCTGCGCCGGGGTGTCTAGGTCGTTCGGAATCCCTCAAATGTAAACAAAACAGAAAGTGGGAGGGGTAATAAGGAAAAAGGAATTTTTGCGTAAATACTATTTTAGACTTAGGAAATTTTACACGAAGCTTTCTTATGTAAAAGAGTTCAAGAACACACAATAACCTCCTTCTTAAGAGATACAGGAGAGGAGAACTAACGATCGTTCGTCTAATGGTCCTGTTCGCTTTTTGGTCTCGAACCAGTATTACTGACTTAAAGAACTTAATCATTATTATTCTCAAACGGAGTACGTCTCCAAAATTGGTCACCATAGCAAGACAACGTAGTATGTGGTTTCGACATAACCCTTTTAAACTTTTGGAGCTGAGATAGTGCACTATTTTAGTAGATAACTTAAAATACAATCAATTGATTTGTATTTTTTTCTTAACTTGGAGCCTTTTCAAAGCCTTGGTTCATTATATTCATTGCATAGTGTTGATAAAATAGCAGATTTTCCTGGAGAACGGCTCATATGCGTATCAAACTGTTTTTCACACATATAATATTATGTAGAAAGTGACCATTATAATTATAATAATAACCAATACGTTACTTTACAAGAACATTTATTTGACAACGTTAATTTTACATTCTTCCATAAGACACTCAATATAGAACAAATGAATACGAACATTAATGACACAAAGGAAACAATTGTAGAAGACACCCAATATTGAACAAATGAAATGAAAACGAAGATTAATAAGCCAAACAAGATCCACCATATCATAACACCATATCACTAACATAATGACAAAAACGCAATACAATGTTCAACATAGAAACATAGTTTTACATTTTGTACATAAATGGCTTCAGATTCATTGATAAAACCATTAAGGAATGGCTGTGTGTATGTTGGGTTCGGCCCTGTCTGTGCCTGCCACGTTTGGGTTTCTATAATTATGTCTGAAGAACAACGTTCATGTTCCACTTTTACACTTACAGGTGCACGATTTGGGTACCTAAGTGGGTCAACAACCGAAGTGGTGCGACTGTCGTCGGCTAAGAGTGTCACATGCCATTTGTAATTCAATGATCGGATGAACACACACATGCCTTTACTTTGATACTTGTATTAAAACTTAAAAGTCATAATCCATACCTACCATGGAGTGATCAAGCAAAACATGTCACAAGATGTACTTACATGATATTTTAAAGAGATTTAGATCCATAAACAAGCAACATATTAATTCTAGTTATAAATATGAAGAAGACGATCATACAATGATTCAGTCGAACCTTTTTTCAAAGTAAGGTGAACTTGGAAAACCAGAAATTAATAAGTAAAATATGAGTAACTCGAGCTGAATTCTGGTGGGTCCATTAACAGTTCGCATAATGCGATGACCGGGTATTATGTGGACTTTAACATGGGCTGTTAACATTCACAACCAATACGTCATAATGATATAATTATTATAATTGTACTGCTCTTTTGCATATATTGTGCTCGGTATGATACTTAAAATAAATACTTAATTTCACAAGAACATTTATTTGACAACGTTAATTTCACAATCTTCAATAAGAACTACAATACTAGTATTGAACAAAGGAAAACAAAGATTTATGACCCAAACAAGATCCACCATGTCATAATACCATATCCCTAACATAATGACAAAGACATAATAACGTTACAATGTACATAATCGAAACATAATGCGATGACCGAACATTATGTGGACTCTATGAAAATAGAATGATATACTTAACATGTAACTACTTAATATGGTAGTCAAACATCGAAAACAAACCAGAATATGGGATAGATGTGTCAGAAAGTTCTTGATAATTCATTGGCATATAATGCCAAGTACTCCTATTAAAGTGGACTTACTCCTATTTGTAGACGGACACCACACAGACAAAGAGGGAGATCGAAAGGAACACGGAGAAGAATTGTAGATTCAGAGATGAAAAATTAATGTATACAACCTGGAACACAATAGAGATATACGCTTTAAACAGATGTAGGTGCAGAACAGCTGTGGAAGCCTTGTAATGAAGAGTACGAAGGGGACTACGTAAATAAGCAACGGTAGCCGTTCCAATCGAGCATGGCATACCTTTATTTGTCAGTCAACTTTCTGCTGAATCTGACACACATGTGTGCCTCCAACCGGACTTGAACCATAAGCACAGAGAACTGAACTACAGAGGCCACCTTATGTTATGTTGGGTTCACTGTTGGCTAGTGCCATTGCGGTAGAACGCCAGACGAAGATGTCTAGAGTGTACCGGACATTGATTGTTTAATATCCCGGCGAATGGAACCGCTCAATAAAATTGAAATTAGAAGAAAAATTCCTTGCCCAGCGACTAAAATGATGAACAAATATTCCAAAACATTAACATTAACAAACTGATTAACAAAGCTAATTAGCCAGGCCACACCTGATGCTAGTAACAAGCGAAAGTAAACAATGCCGTAAGAGGTCGTTTTGCGATTCCTGACAATAGCCGTTGATACTTTACGTATTCTGTAAACTGTGAAAGCATAGACCAGACAATTAACAAGTACCGTCAGGAATATTGGTAAGCTAAACAGAAGACCTCTCATAAGATTGGTATCAATATGACAGATAATTGTCCCGTAGCCAAACTTAAACTCATTGTTTTCACTGATCGAAGTCGAATAAATCATATTTGTGATTACGAAGCATACTGGAAAGCCATAAGTGTAAGCAGCGGACACTAAAATAATCTTTTTAAAGTTATCTGAACTCGGTACGATTTGTAAATTGTTCATAACTATTACACAATACGCATTCATTGAAAACACAACAGAAAGCCAGAAATAATGAAGAGCTATACCCATTGCTCTACAAATATGGTAATATTCAGACCAACCAGTTCCAAACTGGAAAATACCCTGGGCGATGAAGAGATTACCTAATGCACTAAACAATACATACATCGGTGCACTTCTAAACTTGTTCAAGTACAGATAAATACCGATCGATATTATGATACAAACCATCGACAAACAAGTGGTTACTAGTGAAACAACTCCCTTGTTTGGAACGTTTACTGACTGTTGCTTGTTTAGTAAATGCATTTGTTCAAACGTACCAACACAAACATAGTAGTCCAGCAAGTTGACCACACCGACTATTTCAGGGCATGTCGCGTTTTCCTCGACATGGATGTTTTGTGTTTTCAAATAATGTTCCACTACTGCACAATACTCTGATGTGTTCAGTATTACGTAAGGACATTCCTGCAATTCTCCAAAGGGAATTGGTGGTGGTTTGTTAACGGTTCGTTTAAATGGAGTGGACTCGCACTGACCATATGATGGTATCGTTAGTGGGTCATCACAATTAACTGTTCTACATGCATGCTGAAATATGAAAAATAATCCAATCATATGCAATCGTTCTCAAAATGATAACACAAAATCTATCACTGAATGAGAGTAATAAACCCTTTCCAAGACACTCATTGACAAAGTCAATCGGATATAGGATCTGATGACATTTCGTATGGGATCATATCGATGTGAACTATATATCATGCAAATCAGTACTTTTACAAATCTGAAAGTGCAGAGAATCTCTGCTCTAGTTTACAGGCATATGTTTAAACGTTTTACTAAGAGCGTTAAGCATAGACTACACCGAGTCCCTCTATATACATACAAGTGACTTGTCATAATAAAACATGTTCTTGACAGCCCATTTGAAAGTGACCTCTTACGTTAAGATCTAACTAACAGCGTAAAGGAATTGATCGAATTTTAATCTGAATGTAATGAGATTGTGACACAGTTACGCGTGGCTCAGAGGTATAAATTATTAACCGGTGCACAGCTAGTTCAGTTTGGTGCTCAACATAGCAACACAGCTAGTTCGATTTGGTGCTGATGGACCTTGCATAGTTAAGGATTTATAACAATTTTGATAATAAAATTTTATGGAAACGAAATTTACAGATATCACAACCTCTTCCATTTCTCCATTTTCTCTAGGTTTAATGAAAACAAGGGCGATACACCGTCTACCCAAGTGTTATTAATGATCCAGCCGCACTGACTATACGCGCATACCTGACAAGATATTTAATCCAAAATAGGAATCACAAAGCGAACCAAGTCACAAAATGAACTTAAATGTGATTAAAAAGGGGTTTAGATATATAAACAAGGAAGGTATTAATAATTTGTTCTAGTGGTAACAAATATGGGACAGAAGATCATAAAATGAACCAAATATACATTTGTGCAATGGTAGGGGAACTTGGAAACCCATAATGTATCTACGAATATATAAGTACTCCCCTTAAATAGGAGTAATTGACAGTTATGGTTAAGCGTCATTCGGGGAAGTAATATTGTCATTCTGTAAAGTTATTGTTTATTGAATTATACTTACGTGTAACCCATCAAACATTTCATGTTCCTGACAAGTTGTTCCTTTATCCAATCCTGATTGTCTGGTTGGGATTTTCGCAGAAAGGTCTATAGTCAGCATCAATGAAAAATCCTCGAGATACATCTTCCCTATGTCGCTATTTGGGCAGTGCTTGTTATCTGTAACGCTTACATTTGTTGGACTGTTACAAAGGTAGCAGTATACGTTTTTGTACGTTATCCACGTTCTCGTATAAGGTACCTCTATGGGTGCACTGTACGGAAACACTGAAATAAAATACAAACTGTTTTGACATGAGTTTAGTATCAAAATAGCTACCTGTATCAGCGAAATGGACACGAGGTTTTGAAGTTTCCGGGGTTTCTACTAATTCATGTTCATTTTATTGGTAAAAAATAATCTTGCCATTAGCAAAGAAGTCGAGCAAATCGATGAACGCATTTGCGATACTTTTCTATCAATGCAGTGCGTTTATATTGAATTGTCACATATAGCTATTTTACACGGGCGCATGGTCTGAGGGGCACAGTTGGTTGGATTTTACATTGAATCACTGCACTGGCAAATAACGTATTACGTATATGTACTGTTTCGGGGGAAGAAAGTAATTTAGTGCCTACTCTCTCTTCCAGGGTTTCAAAGGCAATAGATCTGACCATTATTAAGAGCATTCGGGTATCTGATTTGAATTCTGGATTTAGGTACGTGTGTGCTTAGCAATTTCAAATTTCTAACTATCAATTAAAGTTATAGAGCTATATCGGACGTTATTTACAAAACAAAATAAAACTATTATGCTTTAATATCCATTAGATCCTTTTTCGCTTCATTTTTAACAGAAACTCTCTCTGTGATTTAATGGACATGCAAATTTTCCGGTTTTATAGTGTTCAAGAACACCCTATGAAATTATAAGAATCGTCTGTTTTTTCGACGATTGAATCAAAATGAACGTAACCTATCTGAAGTTTTAATTTGCAATTAATGTAGTCTAGTATCATTCTAAAAACGATGCAAGTGATTATTTTGACATTAAATGACCGTTAGATATAGCTCTATACACGTAACACTATTCGTCAGGGGTTTTCTACATAGAATTTTAGTGCATCAGTTAAATACAGCACAAAATGTAATGACAATAACAATTCACTGGCTTATAATGAGAAGTACGCTGGTACAAAATCGATATCTTGTGAAAATAGAAAAACTTTCTGAAAATACTCTTCACTTCTGGTAAACCAAGCTGTTTCAACTGCAACTTGGTCAATATGACAGGTTCATGTTTTCATGAAAATAGGCTGGTGAGAAGCATATGGTGATGCTAATTTTGATATGTATCAAGATTCATACTTTAAGTTAATCCTTTACCTGTGTACGGATTGAGACATGCTGCCTGTAAGTCAGCGTCGAAATGATCCCATTGTTCGGTTGTGTGGCACGTGCTGATATAACTAGTATTACACGTGTAATGATTGATGTCGCCATCTGGCGGTACCGACAACAGGACACAGGAATTTAATGCAAACTCCAAACGTGCGTGTTTTCCTTTCCTACTTTGTAAACTTTGATCGCATGTCACAAGAAGTAGGTTCCAGCTGAAAACATACATACACCTTTCCATGTCACCAGTTTGTCCAAGGGAAGTGACCGTCGACACAGAAGGAGGGCCAAAGCGACTTGATTGTTTACCATAAAGCCAAATATTTTGTCTTCATTAACACTGTGACAGATGCTTGACTCTCCGTCGTTAAACGTCTGTCAGCTTTTATGCAAGCATCTAAATTCAGAGATACGGGGAATCAAACATCCGACCAAAGTCAATTTCTTGCGACCCGGAGGCTAACCATCTAACCATTATCAATAACACTCGAGAACATAAACCGACCTACCATAGGGAAGTGGTTCAAGATAAACCAAGCGACGGTCTCGCAAAATGAGGGTAAAAGCAAGTACATGTACCAGTCTATCAAATATAGAAAAACATAAACTTACCTCATATATTCATTTACACCATTGCATTTAGCGCATTTATTATTTGGATATATAATATCCGTTCGTTCATCGACCACCGCCACAAGATCGTCAAACGTTTTACCAGAGGTACTTTCAGGAATTGAACAAGGTCGACCATCTGAGCATTGCATCCTCATTTCATAGACAAAGTTCGGTATATCGTCCAGGGATGAATTATTCTCTCGTTTTCGTCTGTACTCCTGATAGTAGTCGTTGTTAAAGTAACCGTCAACGCATGATCTCTCCAATACATTCTCCATATTTAATACATTGACATCGGGACAGCATGATCTGGTGTTGAGGCAGGATTCCTCGCAATCACATTTCTTGCAGCAAGACCTTGTCTTATAATAACTGCTCGTGCTATTTATGGTACAAAAGTCAATAGTCGGACAGTGGTCCTTTCCTAACCTAATAAGTTCGAGTTTTTGCACCCCATTCATTGTCACATTATTATTAAGAGAAAGTAAAAAGTACAATAAGATGACACGGTTCAGCATTCTGAAAGGAAACGGACCTCACCCCTAGATAATTTAGCTAAACTTTAAAAAGATTCATCCATATCAACGAAAGTTCTCAGACAAAAAAACCCACAATATAATTAAACCTTAAACAAAACGTAATGTGTCGTATTAAGTAATAATATGAAGTTGGTTTAATAAGATAATAAACAACACGTGTCTTAACAACCAACAAACGCTTTTAACAATCGGCACTGGCGAACAGGTCTTTATATACCATGAGTACCACGAAGGCGTACGTTAAATATCTAAATGTTAATTGTTCGAGGTATCATACTTTCTATTGGAAGTGAAACTGTTACTTACAACTGATGTGACTTTTAGAATGTATATTAATTTTACGTATGTATTGTTTTGAATAAAATTAGTAGTGAATCTCTATGTAACAGAATCGTTTCGTTTTACAAATTATTGTTTGTATTCTGTGAATATTGGCAACATGTTTTGTTACTAGTAATTCAAACTTTGCTGAAAAGATAAACGGTATTTAACTAGAACATTCTTGTAGTTTGCTTAAGTTGTACCACATATGATGGTTGTTCATTTAATACCCCGACCATGGCGTTGGATTGAAACATATGAGTATAGTAAAATTTCGTTTCATAAGATTTAGGGTCATATTCACATACCCTAATCGATCGTTCCTCCAATCTTCTTCATTAAGATAATCCAATTTTAATATTCGTTCGTCCGTCACCAACTCGATTAATTGACAGACCATGAAATAGTTTAATCCAACCGAATACAAACTATAGTTACAATAGTAACTCCACGAACGACTACCCGGCCTAACCCAATTTTGTAGTGGTGTGAAGAGTGTTAATTGGGTAGGGATCGTGGTATCGTTGCATAGTTTAAGACAACATCTAGTATGCATCTAGGTCGTGTAATACGAGGGGTGTTCGAAAAGTAATGCAATTGTATGTATATCTTTGTATTTTAGGGATTTTAACCCTGTAACTATCGTTTATAAGTTGGTCAAATTTGGTTTACTTTCGGTTTACTCCATTCATCGGTTATGTCAAAATGTAAGTTTAAATTTGACCTACTATTAAACTCTAAGCAAAAAAGCATTCGAAAAACGTATGGCAAAGCCGACTTAAGATATGCCTTATATCAAAGTAAGGACTTAACTTATATAAAGTGACAAATGGATACGCTTGGAACTTTTTAAGATTAACAGATATCGTGGGATGTCTTTTAGCAATGTTTTATTTATTCAACATATTTCAAAGCAGACTAAGAACAGCTGAAAGACAACAACAACATTGATCAGTCAAAAACAACAACAAGCGAACTAGTAATAATGATAAAAAGTTAGGTATTGGTTTCAATATAGACAGTAGGGCAGTAAGCTGATCGCACATGCTCCATGTTATACAATTTACACAGCATTTTGAAGAAAATTCTAGAAGTAAACAACATGTGTACCCCATGGGTACCACGCCCACTGCGTAGTGTCTCAAATATAATTTTATCTTAAATGCCAACAAATATTTTATTTATACTCTTAATACTTTCAAGCTGTGTTTTACAAAGCGTAACAGATGGCAAAACACAGACTTACTACCATTAACAGAAATATTACGTATTTGATTCCTGAAATTGTAAGAAGCTCGTATTTGTAAATTACACTCAGTCAGTGACGAAGGTGATGCATTTGAATTTTGTCCACCGATCAAGGCCCAGCTATTCAAATGCCCGAATCAGTGCGTAAATTTGTAGCTAGTAGGTTCTACAGATAGGTTGCGCAGGAAAAACTTTAGAAACATTTCATATAGCGTTGATTGTTTAATGAAACTGAGCATTATGTCCCTATTACATGAAAATATCTCTTTCCACCAGGCATCTACTGAAGAGTACTTTTTGAACGAAAATCAGATATTTATGCATGAATAACAAGAATATTCTATAGATTTGTTAAGTTCTTAGACTAGACTTAGATTGCATTCTGTATAGCGAAGGTTCGTTTCCAGGAAGCCTATGTGGTCAACCGTATTTCATGACAGTAGTACCTGTTGCAGACGCTGAAACATTTTTTTCATCTTGAATTTGATAATAAAATCAGTATACATCTTGAAGGGGAGATTTCGATGAAGATTGTCAGTAATTTTCATTGAAATCGGTTCAGTCAATAAAAAATTAGAGGGCAAATTGCATTACATTTCGAGCATCCCTCGTATAACATTTGATGTCAATTCCGCATAGCCTTTTGAAATTTAATGACAAAGATTGTCCTTCTGTGAATCTAGCAATAAAATCGGCTTTGTTTAGAAGAAAACTGGTAAAGAAACAATTTTATGAAAATATTAGCCAAGCACCTGTAAACTGAAAGAGGTATTCCCTATAACTAGCATATTTTTCTCTATTATCACATTAAATGAGGTAAATTTACAAAGCACTATCAATTATCATACTTTGTCAGAAGGAAGTGTGTGCAAAATATGTCTTTATGATGTCAAAAATATATTCAAAAGCCTTTAGACAATTATTGTAAATGAGGACCGTCGTTATAATTTTATGAAATAAACAGTTCCACGAAAACAGCTAAAGTCATCAATAAAAATGTCGTAGATTCAATGTTTATTGGACGGTAGACACTAGGGAAATAACTGCTATTCAAATTGCAGCAACGTGCGATATTATCGTGGTAATAGTATTTTATATCACAATGGAAAAGCTTTTAAAACAATGCGATCATATATGTTCGGGCAACTTCTTTACCCTACGTAAAAACCAATTGATGAAATAATTATGTAGCGTTGTAGATGCGGAAACGGCGTAACGTCGCCAGTTTGTGACGTCGACTCGGGCCAACTCAAGTTGTGTATGTAAATAAAGGAATAATGTGTGTTTTCTTTAATATCCTTCCAAATGTTTTTTCAACATTACCAATCGTCTGGGTATTAAAAGACAGGAATCGTACTGCCTATCCACAGAATAAAAAAAATCCCTTGTAACACGAAACTTTTCTGTAACAAAGAGATTCACTACTAATTCTATTCAAAACAATACATGCGTATTCTAAAAGTCACGTAACAATTAAATATTCAACGTCCACCTGCGTGGTACTCATGGTATATAAAAACGTGTTCGCCAGTGCCGATTGTTAGAAGCGCTTGCTTGACATATGTTGTGCTATTTCTTAGAAATCAACTACATACTTTATACGACAAATTACATTATGTATAAGGCTTAACAATTGTTGTTGTTGTGTTCTTTTTGTATGAGAGCTTCCGTTGATATGGATGAATCGTTTAGTTAAATTATCAAGGGGCGAGGTCCGGTGCCTTTCAAAATGCTGAACCGTGTCATCTTTTTGTACTTTTTATTTTCTCTAAATAATAATGTGACCATGAATGGGGTGCAAAAACACGAACTTATTAGGTTAGGAAAGGACCACTGTCCGACTATTGATTTTTGTACCATAAATAGGACGAGCAGTTACTATGAGACAAGGTCTTGCTGCAGGAAATGTGACTGCGAGGAATCCTGCCTCAACACCAGATCATGCTGTCCCGATGTCAATGTATTAAATATGGAAAATGTTTTGGAGAGATCATGCGTCGATGGTTACTTTAACAACGACTACTATCAGGAGTACAGACGAAAACGAGAGAATAATTCATCCCTGGACGATATACCGAACTTTGTCTATGAAATGAGGGTACAATGCTCAGATGGTCGACCTTGTTCAATTCCTGATAGCACCTCTGGTAAAACGTTTTACGATCTTGTGGCGGTGGTTGATGAACGAACGGGTATTATATATCCCAATAATAAATGCGCTGAATGTAATGGTGTGCAGGAATATATGAGGTAAGTTTACGTTTTTTCTATGTTTGATAGTTTACTGGTACTTGCTTAAATCCGCATCTTGCAAGACTGTCGTTTGGTTGATCTTGAACCACTTCCCTATCGTCGGTCAGTTTATGATATCTTGTGATTTATGAGATGGCCAGAAGATAGCCTAAAGCTTAATATAATCTACACGCATGTTATGAAAGTAGCCCACACATATGGGAATGGTCAGCAACCCTCCGGGTCCCAAGAAAATGACGTTGGTCGTATTTTACATTATCCGTATTTGGGAATTTAGATGCGTGCATAAAAGCAGATTGACTTTTAAAGACGGTGGGTCATTTGACACATCAAGCATCTTTCACTGAGTTAATGAAGAAAAAATATTTGGCTTTATGGTAAACAATCAAGTCTCCTTCTGCGTCAACCGCCACTTCCGTTGGACAAACTGATGCTATTGAATGGTGTACATTGTAAATATGTTTTCAGCTGGAACCTAATTCTTGTCACTTGCGAACAAGGTTCACAAGAAAGGAAAGGTAAAACCGCACGTTTAGAGTTTGCATTAAATTCCTGTGTCCTGTTGTCAGTACCACAAGATGGCGACATCAATCATTACACGTGTAATACTAGTTATATCAGCACGTGTAACACAACACAACAATGGGATCATTTCGACGCTGACTTACAGGCAGCATGTCTTAACCCGTTCTCAGGTAAAGGATTTTCATTTTTCTTGTATTAAATTAAAATATGCGGATACTTTTGTAACAATTATTATTTTCATTAAATGGTTCCGTCATTTTGGTAGTATTTTACTTAAGTAATATAAATTCTATGTAGAAATTGCCTAATGATTATGATTATTAATTCATAATATGTAGAAATTTCAAAATCCTTTGGTGCTAAGCAATAGTCACTAAATATTGAATTCAAATCGGTTTTTCTGAATGCTCTTCTCGATGGTCAGATCTATTGCCTTTGAAACATTGCAAGAGAGTGTAGGCACTGAACTACTTTCTTCCATCGCCGCGTTACATACGTTATTCCGTGTGCCCATATCAAACTGTTACTTTTGTGATAATTCTATATACACGGGGGTGAATCGCACTAGTTCCTATCAAAACAAAAAAGATGGCCGCCACGCTAAAAACGTACGTTTTATGTCAATATCTTTTTTGTCAAGCAATTGTGATGTAGTTATTAAAACGTACCTTTTTAGCGTGGTGGCCATCTTTTTTGTTTTGATAGGAACTACACTCATTAAATGTTATAAGTACACCAACACAGTACATAGCGTTACAGTGCAAATAGCCGGTCGGTCGACATGCCGAATCGTTTTTCAACAATAACTCCGAAACGGATGGACCTAGGATTCTAAAATTTTAAGTGGATATTATTCATCCTCCATGGACGGCCCGACTCAATTTTAAGGTCATTTGGATCAAAGGTCAAACTTACCATAACCTTTGAACACACAACAATCACTAGTCCACGCCATAAGAAATATAGGACCTTAAATCTTAAAACTTTACAGAGAGGATGCTAATCATCTGATGTAGGCTCCTACTAATTTTGAGGTCGATAGGTCAAAGGTCAAGGTCGTGGTGACCTTAGCTACACTAGGCTAATTACTGTCATGAGACGTGTATGTTTCACAAACCTCTCTTGTAAGGACTGTTATCTTAATTCTTCCGGTTTTGTGTTTTCCTGGTGTGGGTATTAATGGACAATGTGTATGCAACATTTTTAGAGTTCTTGCGAAAACCATTTGTTTTGCACGTGCATTTTGCATAATTTGAAAATTCACGGCTCACTGCTCGCAGCGTGTGAATTATAACCATCGAATTATCGGATATTGCTGCTATACTACTCGCATGAAAACATGCCAAAAATGAACATGAAATCATGCATAATAAAAAAGATGTACGCATTACATGTTGGTGTACTTATAACATTTAACAAGTGTAGTGCGATTCACCCCGTGATATAAACTCACAGATAGAAAGATACCTGCAGATACGTTCGTTGGTATGCTCGACTGTCGTGCTAATGACAAGGTTATGTTGTACCAATAATGTGAACATAACATACCAAAAACATCCGAAACTCCAAAACCTAGTCGCCATTCGACTGGTAGCTACATTTTGTAATTAATGTATTGTTTAATTCAGAGGAAAAGTGATGTTTGTATTTTATTTTAGTGTTTCCGTATAGTTCGTCTGATACTAGAACTTGGATAACGTACAAAAACGTATACTGCTACCTGTGTAACAGCCCAACAAATGTAAGCGTTACTGAATACGAATACTGCCCAAATATAGATCATTTGAAAACGTTTCTAGAAGATTTTTCATTGATGCTTACTATAGACCTGTCTTTGAAAATCCCAACCAGACAATCAGGATTGGATAAAGGAACAGCTTGTCAGGAGCATGAAATGTTTGATGGGCTTCACGTAAGTTCAATTTAATTAACAATAACTCCATAACGATGTTAGATCTGACTACACGTCGTAAGAGGTCACGCTCAAATGTCCTCTCTAGGGCATGTTGTATTTTGACTAGTCACCTGTATGTACAGAGATTGTAGTCTATGCTTAAAGCTCCGTTTCCATGAAGCGTAAAACCAACGCATTTTCGGCGCATATTTATTCGACACGTACTACGCGCCGAAAAAATTAAATTCGCTTAAGTCTATATTGCATGTTGTCGTTCTCATTGACGCGTTGTTCGCCGCGTAAAATATTTTACGCATGGTCAGGTAGCGAACGTTTTGCGCAAGGACGCGCGTAAAATGATATTTTGGGTATAAATTGACATGCTCTCCTCGATTGTACAGTGTTTGATCGACGCCAATCGTATTAAATTAGATGAATTTCGGTTAACAGGATTACGAGAAGCTGTTAGAGAAGCCCTGTCTTTTTGGGTAAAATCTATTTTTTTGGTCAGACCAAAAACACAAACTCCATGTTCGCCACCTCCTGGTCTATTAAATTAGTATGCTAAACATACAATTAAGCGTCTTTATACGGCCTGGAAGTAGCATTTGTTGTAAAATATCAATAAAAGCTATGCGTTCTATTCAAAATATGCGTCTGTTTTTAGTTCCATGGAAACAGCTTTTCAGCGCGTAATCGGCACGTAAATATTCAATTACGCGCCGAAAAAATACGCTCCATGGAAACCCGGCTTAACTCTCTTCGTATAAAGTTTAAACATCTGTCTCACTGTAAACTATAGCAGAGATTCTCTGCACCTTCAGATTTCTGAAAGTACTGATTTGATTGCATGCTGTAAAGTTCACATCACCATGATCCCATACGGAGTGTCATCAGATCCTATATCCGATTGACTGTGTCAATGAGTGTCTGGAAGGGAGGTTATTAATCTCTTTCAGTGACAATTCTTGTGTTATCATTGTTTAGAACGTATTGGAGTGCATATGTTTATACATTTTTTTCATATTTCAGAATGCATGTAGAACAGTTCATTGTGTTGACCCACTAACGATACCGTCATATGGTAGGTGCGAGTCCACTCCATTTAAACAAACCATAAACGGTCAACCACCAATACCATTTGTTCCGATATTGGTTTGTCCTTATGTAATACTTAACGCATCAGAGTATTGTGCAGTAGTGGACATTTATTTGACAACATATAACATTCATGTCGAGGAAAACGCGACATGCCCTGAGATAATCGGTGTGGCCGTGTTTCTGGACTACTATGTTTGTGTGAATACGTTTGAACAACTACATTTACCCAGTAAGCAACACTCAGTAAACGTACCAATCAAGGGAGTTGTTTCACTTGTAACCACATGTGTGTCGATGGTTTGTATCATTTTTTCTGTCGGTATTTACCTGTACTTGAACAAGTTTAGAAGTGCACCGATGTATGTATTGTTCTGTGCATTAGGCAATCTCTTCATCGCGCAGGGCGTTTTCCAGTTTGGCAGTGGTTGGTCTGAATATCACCATATTTGTAGAGCAATGGGCATAGCTGTACATTATTTCTGGCTTTCTGCAGTGTTTGCAATGAATGCTTATTGTGTAATAGTCATGAACAATTTACAAATCGTACCGAGTTCAGATAACTTTAAAAAGATTATTTTAGTGTCCGCTGCTTACACTTATGGATTTCCAGTATGCTTCGTAATCACAAATATGATTTATTCGACTTCTATCAGTGACAAAAATGAGTTTAAGTCTGGCTACGGGACAATTATCTGTCATATTGATACCAATCTTATGCGGGGTCTTCTGTTTAGCTTACCAATATTCCTTACGGTACTTGTTAATTGTCTGGTCTATGCTGTCACGGTATACAGAATACGTAAAGTATCAACGGCTATTGTAAGGAACCGCAAAACGACCTCTTACGGCATTGTTTACTTTCGCTTATTACTAGCATCAGGTGTGGCCTGGCTAATTGGCTTTGTTAATCAGTTTGTTAATGTTAATGTTTTGGACTATTTGTTCATCATTTTAGTCGCTGGGCAAGGAATTTTTCTTCTGATTTCGATTTTATTGAGCGGAACCATTCGCCGAGATATTAAACAATCAATGTCCGGTACACTCTAGAAATCTTCGTCTGTCGTTCTGTCGCAATGGCACTAGCCAACCGTGAAGTGAAACCAATGTAACATAGGGTGGCCTCCGCAATCCAGGGCTCAGTGCTCAGTGCTCAGTGCTCATAGTTTAAATCCGGGTGGAAGCACACATATAGGCACACATATGTGTGCAATACTCAGCAGAAAGCTGGTTGGCAAATAAAGGTATGCCATGCTTTGCTGAAACGGTTACAATCGCTTATTTACGTAGTCCTCTTCGTACTCTTCATTACATAAGGCTTCCACAGCTGCTCTCCATCTACATCTGTTTAAAGAATGTATCTCTATTGAGATCCAGGTTGTATCCATTATTTTTCATCTCTGAATCCACTATTGTTCGCCACGTTCCTTTCGGTCTCCCTCTTTGTCTTTGTGGTGTCCATCCAAAATAGGAGTAACTCCACTTTAATAGGAGTACTTGGCATTAATGCCAATGTATTTCCAAGATCTTTCTAAGACATCTTTCTTGAAATACACATAGTTTTTATTTCACATTCTTGTTTGTTTTCCAGGTTTGACTACCATATCAAGTAGTTACATGTCTAGTTTATCATTCTGTTGGCATAGAGTTTACATAATGTCCGGTCATTGCAAACTGTAAAAGGACCTACCACCATTCATCTCGCTCCAACATTAATTAATTATGACTTTAAATCATACCTGCCAAGTACTCCTATTAAAGTGGAGTTACTGCTTGTTTCGTTGTTAATTTCTGGTTTTCCAAGTTCACCTACCTTTGACAAAGGTGCGTTTGATTCATTTTATGATCTTCTTCTCCATATTTATAAACTCTAGAATGAATACATTGCTTGTCCATGCATCAAAATCCCATTTAAATCACATTTAAGTTCATCTTGTGACATGTTTTGCTTGATCACTCCTATTTTGGGTTTAACTAGCTTGGTAGGTACGGATTATGACTTTAAATACAAATATAACAGTGAACGGTACGAGTGTGTTCAGCCGATCAGTGTATTACAAATGTGTTGTTACACTCTGCGCCGACGACAGCCTCAACACTTAGGTTGTTGACCCACTTAGGTTCCCCTTCATACACCTGGGTAAAGTTTATCATGGTGGGTTTTCTTGCTCATAGAAACCAAAAATGATCCCAGTCAGAGGTAGAATCCGACATACGCACAACTAGACTATTGCTTACTGGATTGATAAATAAGGTTACAAAAATATGTACAAAATGTATATTCCCAGCAAACACATGACGTTGTATTAACGTTTGAACCCAACGTTGGATCAACGTCTTTCTATATTTGGATTTGAAAGTTTTTTAGACGTTGGATTTCTGACGTCTATACTCAGAACAACGTCAGGAACCAACCATAATCCAACGTTTCCTGTACCAAATCCAACGTTGTTCCAACCATTATCCAACCAAAATCCAACCATTATCCAACCAAAATCCGATGTTATTCTGACTCAATTTTAAGCAAATTTCCACGTTTCTAGAATTAAATAAAATATGTCGCCCAGACACACTTCAAATAAACTTGAAAAATTTGCATGCAAGAACATTTTCTTCAGTAATGCATGAAAATCTTGGTACACCTGTTCAAAGAAAGTGGGTGGGGAACAGCACTAGTATATGGGTAAATGCACTTGGATTGTGTATTATGCTTGTAAAATCATAAGCTATATTGCATGCACATTAAAAAGTAAATAAAACGCTACATATTACCGGATTACCAATTACTATAATGGTATTTCCAACAAAATCAATGAAATTCCTCGTTCTTCTCTATTTGGATCGTCCGCCAATTTCGTTCGTGTAGAGCTAGGCTTCCACCAACGCGTGTTATTTTCGGAATCGTGTTTTTTCTTTTCACAACGTAATATTATATGATATGAAAGCGAAAAATCATTAAAACAATACATGTAGTATTTTTATTTTTCAAGCATCACAACATTGTATATCCTTTTAAAATACAAATTTTATCTTCCGAATATGCGCCTGAATGAAAGTAAGATAGTTTTACCGCCAATTTACAGTGCCGCCTAGTGAACACTTTCTGAGCACAGCAAAGGGAATTGGCTCTGTTCTGATTACAAATGAAGCTAATGCTATTACAATTTTAGGGTTTCTACCACAGCAAATAGGCTTGCTATCAGCTTGCTCAATAATTATATATTGTTATTGCGTCTTACTCGTTTCCGATCACAATCAGAAGTTGTAACAACGTTGCACCCCGACGTTTGTTAGAAATCGGGGTTTTAACGTTGTACTCGTACATGTATTAACGTTGTAGATTACGGTCTCCGACGTCGCGACCCGACCGAACGTCGCGTGTTTGCTAGGATTGTGTACGTTGTACTAGTACTATGTTTTGTCATTATGTTAGTGATGTGGTGCTATGATATGGTAGATTACCTTTGTGTCATTAATGTTCGTATTCATTTGTTCAATATTGAGTGTCTTATGGAAGAATGTAAAATTAACGTTGTCAAATACATGTTGTCGTAAAATAAAGTATTTATTATATATTATAATGACCACATTCTACATGATAGTATTTGTGCGGAACACAGTATGATATACCGTTCTCCAGGAAAACCTGCTATTTTATTAACTCTATCAAATAAACAGAATGAAACAAAGTTCTTAAAAAGCTCCAAATTAAGAAAACATTCAAATCAATTGATTGTATTTTAAGTAATTTACTTAATAGTGCAATAGTTTAGCTCTACAATTTCCAAAGGGTTATGTCGAAATCACATACTTCGTTGACTTGCTATGGTGACCAATTTTGAAAACGCACTCCGATTGAGAAAAACACGGAGTAAGTTGTTTAAAACAGTAAACGCCGACCTCTGAATGCAAACAATTTTAATTTTGATACATATTTTTGAAAACTAAAACTTAATTCTAAAACTTGGTGCTACATTTTGTATTTTGATCAGATTATGCCAATTATTGACCAAATGATACAACTATGCAATACTTGTTACTGTAACGTCAAATAACGTTTTCAAGAATGACGTTCGCGGCGTCAGACAAAAGAAATCTGCATATGGACTCTACAAAAACAAATGTAACTTTCTCAAAACGCAATATATCAACACAATTTATTTTGCATTTAGTTTCATAGTCATTATTCTTAAAAATTGTGAAGATTCTCAGAATTGTTTTTGTCAAAAGAGCAGATTTCATGGAGACTGGCTTATATGTAATTATGACTCACAGCTGCTAACATGTTTGGAGTTCAAAAAGTATCTATATGGTTTGCAAGTGGTTTTGGTAAAACACATATGGTTCCAAAATCTTTGATGAAACTAAAAGCGATACACGGTCAAGAAAAACATCTTTCATACAAAATACATTTATGTGTATGATGTGAAATTTGATATTTCCGTAAGAATCCAGCTGGATTGCAATTCTTCTATATTATTTGAAATCGATGATGTATGAAAACGCGTCTGCCAATATCTCATTGGTTTTCTGTTTTGCTGTCACAATCGTTGTACAATGGGCATTCAGAATCGTGCATGTTTTATCAATCACATATGTCGTAAGACTCGTAGATAATGGTTGTGTTAAATCAAGCACAAGTGCGTTTTACCGTTACTCGAAGGCGTCGAATTTCAACAAACATAGTACTGTTTGATTAGTCGAACTGCTGCAAGAATGGCAGCCAATGTTTCTTGTTCACTGAGATCAATTACTGAAAACGTAGTGAATTCACGAACCACGTGCGTCTTTTCAAATTCTATTCGTCTTTGCTGATATACCAAAGGTCACATTCATAATTTCAACTTCAGCTGAGCCATGAATTCTGATTGGCTGAGGTGATGAGTTAAGGCTGAGCCCTGCATTCTGATTGGCTGAGGTGATGAGTTAAGACTGATCCCTGCATTCTGATTGGCTGAGGTGATGAGTTAAGGCTGAGCCCTGCATTCTGATTGGCTGAGGTGATGAGTTAAGGCATGCATGCACGATCGTTTACAATATTTGAAGTGGCAGTACTCAGTGGTATATTGTGAAATGACTGATCGAAATTGCAAATTTAATGTTTTCTATTAGTAATGGAGACTGCATATATCTTATATGACCAGGTCCGGTGATTATAAACATTGGAGTACGTACTCCATGCTCCAACTCATACTCCGTACCCCAATTGGAGTATTTCTTAGTTACAGAATCTGCTGTACCTTTTTAATTTCTGAATGGAAACATATGAAATGAGGGTTCATTTTCTTATTTAGATCATTTGCAACAAGTTGGTGTTGGTCTAGATGCAAAATTCTAAGAAAAACTGTTTTTCAAGTTTGAGCATAGAGTATGGAGTTTGAGTATGAGAATGAGAAATGTTTATAATCACTGGGCCAGAACTGAATAACTGTAACCGATAGCAATCCAGGGTGCCAAACAGAAACCTGGAATGTCTGCACTTGGCGGAGGTAAGTACCATGACTCGGAATAACTGATGCCAGTGGTGACAAGTACGCCGTTGATAGTTTGCAGTCTGACTACCTAGTGGGGCATGGACTGGCTGTACACGAAGTTGTTTATTATCACCGGAGGTATGTATTCGGAGGTTGTAAGTTTCCTTCATTTGGCTATAGGCGGATGTAGTCCACTTCGTGGAGGTTAGTATACTAACGTGACCCAGATATCTGTACTCTGCAAATGGGCTGCCATTGTGACAATGGGTATGGGATGACTATACACAGTATCCATGAAATCCTATAGGATTGAGATGGTTAAAAAAGCGTTGGTAAGTGTTCCATGTGGCGTGAAATTCCTGCATTCGTTGTAGGTGAGTTCTCCATAGAGCCTGTTGACGCTACGGGCTTCAAATGGCTTATTGTATCTTGAACAAATTATAACCTTTTTTATATTCTGTGCAGGGTTGGGGTTTTACTACAAGAAAGTATGGATCGCTATTTCTTAGGAGTTTCTTGCAGCAGCAGTGGTATGTGACATTTTTTCTAAATGGATGGTCGCATGTGTATAAGCTCAATAATATGTTTACGTTAATATTTTTTCAGAGTTTTATTGTTCACATTCATGTCACCTACACACACATAATACAAATACAAGTCATTTACTCACATTTATGAATATCAAATATATACCAATGGGGTCCGAATATATACATGTATAAGTCTTTAATTAAAACAGTCATTTGCTTTGGAATAAAAACACATTCATTGATACAAATACTACTAGCAAAAAACACCTTTAACAAACTATGACATTAGCTATATATGCGTCTATATATAAATAAAACCAATTTCAATACATTCAATAATACTCGATTATAATATATGACAATTTGATCAAAAAGTATGACCCATTATGCAATATGCACCAGTCAGTTGCATCCATGGCTCCTCACCACCGGGGATGGGCTGGGACTTTTAATTTTTGGTTACCCCCGTCCATGTCCCTGCAGGGGACAGCTGATGGTAAAATCTCGGGTATTTCCCCGGCCCCTGAAAACTAAATATTGTACAGGGGTTTTGGTTCGCAGAAAAAGACTACAACATTTCCCCGGACCTGCGTGGGAAGCTGGAAGGTAAAAACACGGTCGTTTCCCCGGATACCCCCGTGAGTCCCCATGGTGGGGGCTTGGATGCAACTGACTGGTGCATTATACCACATACACACCTTTCCGTCGTATCAAGGTTCAAACAATGATAGACGGGCACATACAAAGACACAGAACTGCGTACATAATAACATCGCTCAGGTAAGTACTGTTACTTTTTGGTCTACACCACTGTGTTTATTAAAGGTTACCGTATACGGTCAGTTTTACAGACAGCATCTTGAGCAGTGAATCAACATAAAGCTTAGGAATTTGCATTTTCTTAACGCCTTCTTTAAACAGATTCAGTAATTTGCATATGAATTATAATAAATGCATCATTTTAAAGCATGCCGTGTGGTTAGTCCAATCAACAAAGTTCATCGAGGATCGCAATCGTGAATGAACGGCCATTTCCGTTTGTCTCCGGTAAAAACGTAGATGTTTTGCAAATGCATAACAACCGAGGTGATCACAATGCGAGGATCGTCCTAGACTGGTGTCGCGGTCCGCTTTGAACTATCGTCTCAAAGTACGTGATATTTTGAGAATATTCAGACCAGTCTAGGATTGTCCAGTATTTTCATGGTGTCGTCGCAGGCGTTCTTCCGGTTCGACGGGTTCCTCTCTGTTCACTAACCGGGCCCGGTGAGTATAAACATTGGAGTACGTACTCCATGCTCCATCTCATACTCCATACTCCAATTGAAGTATTTTAGTTGCTGTAAAACTGCTGTAACTTCTTTATTACTGAATGGAAACACATGGAATGGGGGTTCATTTTCTTCATTAGACCATTTGCAAAAAGTTGGTGTTGGTTTTGATTCAAAATTCTAAAAAGGCTGTTTTTCAAGTTGGAGCATGGAGTACGGAGTTTGAGTATGAGAATGAAAATTGTTTATACTCACTGGGACAGGTCCCATCGGCTATGGCAATCTGGAGCTTTAAGTACATGGGTAACTGAAATATTTGCGTCATTTTTTGCATGTTTGTTCAATATCAATTTATAGTTCATTTCTTATCAGCGTATTACGTGGGCCGTTCAAACATAAATAGGAGTATTGTCATTTAACCCACATTGTTAAAACAATAAACAAAAATATAAAAAATCTCAAGTTGTATACCATATGAAATTAAAATGTTTTTCTCCTAACTAACAGTGCAATTATGAAGGTTAACAAATACGAGCGTCTAGCGTAAAAATGTGTATAATTTTTAAAATTATACCCGTTAGGGCACCAGTCCTGTTTATTTTTGAACGTCCCTCGTGTAACAATGACATGAATACTGGTATGATATGCACATCCTAGTTTGGTCATTGTTCTTAATACGACTACATAATGTGTTTAAAGCTTATAAGAAGCATACAGAAGAACAAACTCAACGATGGCATCAGAACTGGTGAAAGGCTAACTTCTGTGAGTATAGGTCCGTTACAAAAGTTTCCGGTACATAAAGTCAAGCACACGAGGTTATTGCCGTCCCAAACACAAGCAGTCTCGTTGTTATTGGTCACGTTCAGCTCCTCTAGCCGGTCATATGCTCCTCTGCCGTACAGATCGAATGCCTTGTATGAGAACGTTTTACCATCACTACAGTCACGGATATGAGCCGCCGTCGAACCTGAATAAATAAATAAATTGTTCTTTAAAAAGTTGCCCATTTTCGAGGGCTGTTTAACTGTTCAATTATGACTATCTAATGACACTCACATACCCGTCTACCTGAGGAGACTATTTCTTTCCGGTAGATGTGGCAGCCAATATCTAACTGCGGCGCCCAGGAATAGACATTGTCCGCGCTATTACCAATTTACACCTTGGTGGAGTGGAATATGTGGGTTATTATTTCACAGATAAATTAACCAGTGGTCCATACGATGGTTGAACCCGGGACCTTTCGATCCCGAAGCGCGTTCCCTACCTCTAGGACACCGCTTCTTAGTTTGATGGAAAATAGTAAAACTACCGGTAACAAATATTCGAATAACTGCAACGC
Source organism: Spisula subtruncata (assembly GCA_963678985.1). Classification (NCBI taxonomy): domain Eukaryota; kingdom Metazoa; phylum Mollusca; class Bivalvia; order Venerida; family Mactridae; genus Spisula; species Spisula subtruncata. The sequence goes on along the minus strand of OY787669.1, from coordinate 28,983,996 downwards.
TCACACAAACCTATTACTTTTCAGTACGCTTCAGAATAATAACTCAGTCATTTTCATTATGATATCATATGTATAATACAGGTAGAACTGTAGGCTAAGACAGCATGTGAATATGAATATCGGATGAGCCTGTTTCGGGCAAAAAAACTAAAAAAAAACTGTCAGCTATGGTTAAGTTAAGGTAAAGTGTTTGTTTATTATAGTGTCACCCCTATTGAAAGGGCCAGCCAATATGACTTATGAGACACCTATTTTTCTTGCGCGCAGAACCTCCCGAATCCCTTCTCATATTGCCGGGCGCCTGGCAGAGATGGGCCTAGGGTAACCATTCTTTAACTAGCTGGCGGCTCACCAACCGGTCGCATCAGTTCTAACCCAGCTTCCGCCGGGATTCGAACCTTCGACCTTCCGCTCCGGAGGCGGACGCCCTAACCACTAGGCCACGGTGGTTATGTTTAAACACATTATGTTTCATGAGTAAAATTAATTCTCTGTCTCGTTAAAATCGGTCAAACAATAAACTTTTATAGTCCAGTTAGGATATTTTGACAGTGACGTCATCGTTTATGTGTACACAAAAGATTAATACCATTGCTTAAACAGGTAGAGTTTAGTTTGGTATTGAACTGCTGGTATAAGCATTTAAACTTGTCTTAACACCGTAATAGTGGATTGTTCCACTGCGTCACTTATTCTTACTCTAACTGGTCTGTACGGTTGATATATTTTAACTTTTATGTTGACAGATTTTATCTCGCGTCCTTAGCTAAAACATCACGCGGTGTGCCTACCAGGCCCTACATGTACCCTGTTAAACGGATATAGACATTTAAGTACTAAGTTCATTAAAATGTCCACTTTAAATTTACAATGGAGAGGTGGGTGGGAGAGATAGAAGGTATACTCTAATATATTTACAATTTATGATTAGTGCAAACATATCTCCTGATACCGGTACCATACTAACTTGATGTTCAAAGATAATTAAATATATTGATGACATTTAATATATACGTGTATCTATGATACTCAAATGTAGATTAAGTTAGATAATGTTTTGGGTGTGTCCCTATCGTAAATACGTTTGATGGTTCTCTGCTAACTTATACTTTACTTTAACAGTCCTTGCGACCTTTGTGATATTTTACAACTTTTAATTTATTTACTGTTGCTTCGCACTACGGTATTCCAAAATTATACGTACGAGCACTTTAGTTTGTAAACAACTATTTTAAACTGTTTTTGTTCCGATTAATTACTCGGTTGTAAATGAAGTAGGAATAGACATGTGACTGGCGTCAGTCATTGTGATATGTGTTTGTTCAAATAATTCTGTGCAGAGCGGTATCTTTCAGGTAGGGTGAGTGCTTCGGGATCAAGAGGTCCCGGGTTCAAACCTTCGTCTTGACCACTGGTTAATTTGTCTGAGCCAGAATAACCCACATGTTCCACTCCACCAAGGTGTAATTTTTGTGGTACCTCATGAGGACAGTGTCTATTGATGGGTTCCCCAGATCGATGTTGGCTGTCACATCTACTGGAGAGAAATAGTCCCCCTCAGGCAGACTCGAAGAGAAGTTGCATTAGGTAGCCCAATCACCAGCGCAAGTTAAAATGTCAAGGGGTGTTTAAACGGCTGAACTGCTGAAAAGAGGCCACGAATTAGCCCATGATAGACCGTTATTGATGCCCAGAGGTGGAGGGCCAACGTAGACCTTAGAAGTGAGTATTGTCTAAGTATAATGTTAGTTGACTTACCACCGAGGGTTTGGTACGTGTTTATAACACATGAGGCGTTGTAAGGATATACACAATCTTTCTTCACTGCCATATCCCCATCACCAGCCATCGCTTTCTTGTAGGTATCATACTTATCACATCGATTACCTGCCCCTGTATCAGCACATGAATAACATCTCAATCCTACATGTGTGCCATTGTTAGCATCCTGGGCAACTGTAATACATAAATACATCAATCAATCAATCAATCAATCAATCAATCAATCAATCAATCAATCAATCAATCAATCAACCAATCAATCGATCAATCAACCAATCAATCGATCAATCAACCAATCAATCAACCAACTAATATATCAATCAACATAGTTGTCTTATTACTGTTGAGTCAAGAAGTAATACTAATAGGGGAACTATCCTATTCGAAAGAATAGTGGGGACTACAGTTAACACAGGTACACACAGTTAAACATAGACATACCTGATATGACAGACAAGCTAATGTTTTCAGCAGTTATCAATTAACTTTGAACGGGCTATAGCGAAACTTTACTGCATTGTATGTACATGTATGCTCCAAATTACATGCATTACAAAACACGTCATTTACCGTAATTCAAACCATTATGTGTATACTAAGAATTTTGTACTTCGTTTCATAGAATTGCATTCAAATCGATTTACTGGTATTCTATAAAATTTGATACCACTGATTGAGCCTGATTGTATTTGTATACATTTTGAATCAATGCCAAATAATACACATAGTTTAACACGTTTCGTAAAACGTATATTTCATTCGTGGAAGTGTTGTAATCTTCCACTTTGCCTATTGATCAATTTACATTTGTCATTATATGCCCTACTAATTCTTTATATATATTACAAGCGAACGAGTTGAACTAGTACCGATATCCTGCGAGCCTTATGACTCAGCATATTGAATTTGTCGGATTCCTATACATATTACAGTGACATTTTAAAATGGCATTTAATAAAAAAAAAACTGGCCATGTACGATATATATTTATTAAACTCGTTGTCCTACGTCGATGATATCATACAATTACAGTCCTTTCAAAGTTAATTAATAATGGTTTTAAACATAAGCTCGTCCGTCAGGTAAAGTATGTTTATTCTAGGTTTAATTGGGTGTACTGAGTTAACGACAGTCCCTGCTATTCCTTCGAATGGGGTAGTTCCCTTATAAGTAGTACTTATTGAATCGACAGTGGATATATATTTTGCTTTTTCAGGTCGAAAGTCAACAACGTGTATAAAATATATTACATTCGTTATTGATCGCTATTTGTTTGACATGCAATTCAGATTAACTATTAACAGGTTACAATATCACAACTGATTTACGTAGAGTTCCCTTTAATCCACTATCTCCGAATGATATGCGCTCGTCGTGATAAGTTTAATCAATGTGTGAGGCATTCGCTACACTAATATGCATGTTCGTGTTCATTTAAATAACACCACTACAGGAAAACCTCGTTAAGACGAGCATCGATATTGCCTTCGAACTTTGTACATATATACGAGTATAAATTATGCCATACCCTGCTTCATTGCATCAACTTTAACTTTTACACGTGTCACAAAACAATTGTCGAAATATAGCCTTGAAGCTCATGTAGCCGGTGTATCAAACGAAATTGACAACATAAATATAAATCACTAACTCCTCGACACATATTTTGTTGGAAACTGCTAAAATGACCTTTAATCTTTATTAAAACTGCAAAATCACATCAAATGACCTTTGGAATCGGAAAAAATACATGTAAACAAACACCATGTAAAATTTCAGGAAAGGGAAATAACCCCATATAGCCGGTGCAACAATAACTTTTTCCAAGTAAATTTGGTCCAGTTTGTTGACAAGTCGATTTTTTCCCGCCAAAAGTTGCACACGACCCTTTTTATCAATGGATGACGTCATAGCTGTCAAAATTATGTTTGATAAATAAACAAGCGAGCATTGAATACATGCACGCCAAACGTTGCCGATTAAATAAGGATTTACTCGTAGTGAAGGCATGGTGTAAGTTTTTGTTGTGATTTCATTCAGAAATTGGTCCATATCGTATTTATTTATTTAATTTACTCGTCAGTTATTGTAAACAAGCCTGCAGGCAATGTCACGAGAAAAAGAATCTACAATTTCATGAGAAAATTACATACACCGGTACCGTGGATACACCGGCTTCATGGGGTTTCACTATGTATATACTGAAGTACACACCAACAAATGTAACATGCTACAAAATTTATACACTTGGTCAGAACAACAACTCATTATTAATTTCGGATATGTCGAGCACCTGGTTTATCTCGATAATTTGGCTTATCCCGATAATTTTTATATAAGGGCTACATGAGACAAACCTATTTAAAGTGTTAAGTACTTATATCTTGCATACATTGGTTGATTGTGATAGCAATGCTCATAACGTCTATAGATATGCTCTATACTGATTATTCACATTCACTTCCGGGTTGAGTTATCAGTACTACATTGTAAGAAATGTCACATTCAGTGATAGTGAAGATTGTGAACAATCCCTGAGTGTAGGGCTCCGTGAAAACATAGTAAATGAAGTATGAGCCTTGTCGTCCAGCAGGATACATGTCGCACATGTACCACACACGACGTTCAACGTGACTGAATAATGAACCTCGGCACCTACCAGGCCCCGATCTCCTGAAGCATCTCAAGTAGAAATCTCATCTCAAATTGAGATTTTGCCCAAATCAGAGTCAGGATTTGAGATAAATCTGAAGTTAGCTGGTTATGATGCTAAGTTTAGTTCATCCTCGAATGTTAATTATCCAAACGACACATGGCAAACTTTGAGATGTGATTGAGCTCAGATTTAGATGTTTCGGGACATCGGGGCCTGGCCTTCATGATAAGAAATAAGCTAAAACTCTTTAAAAACTGTATGTTTGCTGTTCTTGATGCCAATTTTGCGCCCATCCACCCATGGAAAAAATAGAATCAGCAAATGACTAAATTTGAGGTGTTTCGGGAGATCGGTACCTGCCATGGCAGTATGAGAAATATATGCCATACAGGAAGTTTGAAAACTGCGGTGCCAACCATACCCAAATAATATATACAGTTACAAAATTCTGGTATATAATAATTAAACGCGTTCCTGGTACTGGGAAATACTGAAAAGGCATTTTCGTTGAACAAAGGCACTAGAAACTGAAACGGCTCTTCTTCGTGTGTGCAAAATGACATCCTTTGCTCTCTAGATCAGAATAAAGCTACGGTCCTGGTAATGCTGGATTTATCAGCAGCTTTTGACACCATAGATCACAACACCCTACTACGCCGACTTGACAATCATTACGGTATAATAGGCAAGCCACTAGAGTGGATGAAATCCTATTTGTGTGACCGCTACCAGACTGTCTGTATAGATGGAGAACTTTCAAAACCTGTACTCATGAACTACAGTGTACCACAGGGTTCTGTGCTTGGTCCGAAGAACTACATTATGTACACAAAACCAGTAGGTGCAATCTGTAGAAAACATCAATTGCAACATCATTTCTATGCCGATGACTCCCAATTGTATATGGCATTCAAACCAAAAGATTGTGTCTCGCGAGATGAAACACTGCAGCGAATTGAAGCTTGTCTGAAGGATATCTTGCACTGGATGAAAGATAATTTGCTGAAACTTAACGCTGAAAAAACAGAGGTAATCTTGTTTGTACCGAAAAGGAATGCCAGTTCAGTCGACAATCTCAATGTAAAAATTGGTGATGTTGTGATCAGACCAACGTCGATGGTGAGAAACCTCGGGGCCATGTTGGAGTCGCATTTGGACATGGACAAACATGTAAACTCTGTCTCAAGGTCGTGTTTTATGCAGATCCGACAAATAGGTCAAATCAGACAATACTTAACTGTTGATGCAACAAAATCCCTGATCAATTCTTTAGTAACATCGAGACTGGATTACTGCAATTCATTACTATGTGGCACCCCGAAAAGCATTCTGAATAAACTACAAATTATTCAAAATACAGCTGTCCGCCTCATCACACGGACACCGCGTTACAATCACATCACTCCTGTGCTGAAGGATCTTCACTGGCTACATGTACAGTACAGGGTAGAGTACAAGGTCTTGACTCATGTTTTCAAAGCACTACATGGAAAATCGCCTGGCTACATCAGAAGTATGTTGGAAGTATACACTCCACAGAGACAGCTAAGGTCTCAAAATGATTCTGTTCTTCTAGTTGTGCCAAGGACGAGGACTGTGACTTACGGTGACCGATGTTTCAAAGCTGCTGCACCCAAACTCTGGAATGCACTGCCAACAGCGCTCAGAGACAGTAAAACACTACCGTCCTTCAAGAAAGCGCTGAAAACGCACTATTTTAATAGAGCTTATTCATGCTGACTGTGTGTATGTTCCCATTAACTTGGCGCCCTATCATTGGGCCCAACGACCCACATGTTCCCAGGACTATAAGCCCCATCCACCTTTTGGTAGATCCCTACTATTAAGTTTAGTAGGGCCCCGTCTACTGGGTAAAGTAGAGCCCCGCCTACTGGGTTAAATAGAGCTCCGTCAACTGTTTTCAATAGATCCCTACTACTAGGTTTAGTAGGGCCCCGTCTACTGGGTTAAGTAGAAGCCCGTCTACTGGGTTAAGTAGAGCCCCGTCTACTGGGTTAAGTAGAGCCCCCGCCTACTGGGTTTAGTAGGTCCTACTTTTATATTTTATGTACATTATATACTGTTTTAACCATGTATTAGTCATGATTGTACAGCACTTTTGAACGTGTGTATACATGAAAAAAGGGCTATATAAATAAGGTATAATAATAATAAAATAAATAGGTATATCCTCTATTTTTAGAACTGGAAAAACCGTTACTTTGAACGGGTGACTTTCGGTTTGGACGAGGAAAATATTTGATTTTTATATATCTAACAACTTACTTTCCATAAACCTCAACTAGCGTACCGTATGCCTTAGGAGTTGCCACGTACTGTGTGTCATCATTTTCTTTGAAACGATTCTCCTATTAAACAAAATAACCGGTACCACTCATTTATTTGAAAATTAAAAAATTGTATCGGCTATTTTATTTAATCCGGGAATCTTCTAAAAGAAAATGATGACAACCTAAACGTGGAAACCCTTAAGGCATACGGTGCGCTAGTTGAGGTTTATGGGTCGCCCGTTGGTTGATAGAAAATCAACTATTTACCTAAAAATCACCCGTCTCAAGGAACGGTTTTTCCAGTTCTAAAAATAGAGGGTATATCCAGTGTAAGGCTTCAACCCACAACCTCAGGGGCCTTATTCACCAACGTTCTAAGACTGAACTTAAGATTGACAATATTTATAATTACTGCCATTTCTTTGCAATTAGATTTAAACGTATGAAATTTTGTCAGATTATTTGTTGCTATCCACTGTACATGCATACCTATTTATATAAAATTGGTACATTTATAACAAGATGAGACCAAATAGAACATTTGGCAATATTAAGTCTAAGTCTGAGTTTTAGACTTACGTTGGTGAATAAGGCCCCTGGACCGGCAGTCACAGCAGCTTTCACCACGTGACTACAACAGCATTTTTTGGACTTAGCGCACACGTAGTTACCTCAGTTGGTGGTGGGGGGGGGGGGGGGTATCGTCCGACTAATTGTACACGAAACCGGACATAGAATATATTTTACACAGCTAAGTATCAGTTGATATTGCAGGGCAAAGCTTTTATTTGCCAGTCAGCTTTCTGCTGAAATATGACGGGCAAATATATAAATAATGCTAAATACGAATATTTTCAAGGTAAATAGACTTTGCCTAAAAAGTTTGTGTTGTCGAAGATTCACTTCTCAATGACACTATTTAAGGAAAGCTGATAATAATATATAAAAATATGTTTTTCTTAAGCCAAATTGTGTTGCCGCTAATAGTTCAAGGTTAAGGACCGTAATATACTAAATTTGTATAGAATGAAACACCACAAAATAATAAAATATGCTGATATTCTGAAATACATGTACTATTCGGATAACTTCAAATAAAGTACTCAATATTCTGAATTGAATTGAATTGAATTGAATTGGTAATAGCATCGTTACTTTTTTTGCCTAACATAATTGGTAAACCATTTTTCATTATGGTTATGCATCAAATACATGTATATTAGCATTTTGAATGAATAAAATACGTCGTTATATTGACTTACATTAGTTTTGTATAAATACATTATTTCGAAAACTTTAAGTTACCTGTATATTCAAAAATATTTCCAACCAGAACAACAAGTACAAGAATACGCCATATTTGGTCCGACGCCATTTTTTTAATTTAAAAATAATAATTACACTTCCTTGTAGATTGACTGCTTCCAATTAACGAACTGTTTAAAACACGCTTCACTCAGTCCTAACGTACACGAATGCTTTTATTATATTATATTTTTATTGATTCGACTGTAGACTTTGTTTGTTGGCTAAAGATTCAATTTTCGTCCTGTTATCAGGCTTGTCGCGACTGAATACAAACACTGTGTAATTTACGGCGTACTTTAAATCATGATTATAGTGATAAGAAACTATGTCGCAATGTATTTCTTGGTTTTAGTTTGTACATTGATCAAGTTGCAAAGTTATAAAAATCGAAAGATTTAATTTGCATAGTTAATAGTACAGTAAAATCTTTCCACGTAACCACCCTTATTAAAAAAAACAAAAGATTTAGCTCCGAGTTTCATAAATAACAAACGTTAGACCAATTTTTTTCTTTCTTTCCAATTATTTTATTCAAAAATTGAAGTTTATAATTCAGAAGATCATGGTTCGCTACTGACACTTGTACTCTATACAGCAAAGGCACATACTGAATAACATTATGTAATACCATTTAAACACCAAAAGGCATCCGTACTAGTAATTCTAATAAATATTCAAGGACAAATTTTTCTTAACTTTAGTTGATGAGTTCAGTGAAATTACTTCTAGGAAAGTGGTGTTATGATATTCAGCAAACTAGTAAACGCAAAACAAGATATACAGCGAGCATGTTTGGAATGGAAAGATGTACCATTACATGTCCATGTACATACAAGGGAGTTAACCAAACCATGTAACCGGTGGTGTTTATTTCAGAGTTACCTCCCGTACAAAGGATGGGTGTCAACATTTTTTTAGTTTTAATGAAACAACAAGATTATGTGCGCAGTTAGTATACAGACCGATCTTGTATTTTTCGAATTCGAAATTCGAACCATGCATTTCGCGTGGTCCGTTCATTCGCACTTAGCCTGAGTGAGAAAGATTTCAAATGATAACGCATACGAAGATCATTATAAATGTTCTCTATTCAACCAGGTATAACTGTTTTGATTAAAAAATAATATGGTTGAACATTTATTTGAAAAAAAATCAGAAGTTATGAGCAAATAAAGGTTGGAGTCACTACATATCGCTTCAAATAATTTATCGCTTCAAATAATTTATTTGTGAATGACAGGATAATGATGTTACATTGTGTTCACCTAGATTTTTCACGAATTTTAGTATATTTACCGGAGACAAACGGAAATGGCCGATTGACTGGTGCTCTGTTTGTAAATTTGTTAGTTATAGTCCGGCAGTTTGGTGCATATTTTTAGTCGAATTGTGGGTTTGATGATAAAAGCATGAAACTTTGCATGATGGTAGTTGAATGTATTTTAGTCAAAATTAGATATGGACCCACTTTCAAAAATATCCAATATGGCCGCCATTTTCAAAATGGCCGCCATTGTGAAAATTGCAATATAGTGTACCTTGAAAATTTTATTTGCAATGACATCACAAATAAAACAGGGCTATCATGTGCTTAAAACCAATCAAAGAGATGCCATGAACATTTTGATATCCATCTGGCAAGCAATTTTTACGAAATTGTCATTTTTTTATAAAATGGGGGGGGGGGGCTGTCAAAATCTAACGGACTGAGATATTACAAATAAGAATAGAGTAACTATGCTTGTTGAGAAAATAACACAGGTTGACATAGTTGTTATGTATGCTATTCCCAACAATATTATACATCAATCCAATTTGTCAAGTATCATAATAGCGCCATTTTTCAAGATGGCCGCCATTTTGCAGTTTGTAACAAGCATGTACGTTTGTATTTACTTAAGTTCAAAATATTTAAATTTACCTTTTAGTTTGTCTTAGTAATTTGCATAAATATTCAATATCATAGATGATGATTTAGAGTAATATGCATCCAATAAGTTCAATCAAAATGGTGGCAATGCTTTCAAGATGGCCGACCTTGTCCGATAATTAGAAACACAGGCATTGTGTGCATTTGTGTATCCTCACCTAAGATTATATCCTTTATCTTTGTCTTTAAGCCAAAAAAAAAATCAAATACACATACTGTATATCATAGAATGCATTTGATAATTAGGTTATTATTCACATTATAAATATATAGTGTTTGAAATGTTTGTCAACAATAAATTCGGATATGTCTTGAATCAATCGATTTAGAATTTGGTGCACTTTGAAAGATGTACCTATATAGATAATATTGCTAAATTATGGGCGTGAATCGATTGCTATAACTTTACAAAACTTAATTACTTGATAATAAGATGTATTAACAAGATCTAAGACATAAACTAACCAGATATAATAAGCTAACCATTACGAGAACCTTTTTGCAGTGTTAGGTACCTATATAGTATGGACATTTGACAGACATTTATATGTTTCGGATACACGATCATAGTATAAAGCTATTTATGGCACATAACATCGCCAGGCACAAGTACAAGTGGGGAGTTCGGCGCACGCTTCGCGATCAATAGGTCTTGACCAATGGTTAATTTCTCTGAGCAAAAATAACCCACATGCTCCACTCCACCAAGGTGTAAATTGGTACATGTGAGGACTAGGCGCTGCAGATCGATGTTGGCTGCCAAACTCACAGGTGAAAAATAGTCTCCCTATGGAGACACGGACGTTAGTTTACATAGGTAGCCCAATGACCAAGGGATGTTCACATGTCAAAGGGTGCTTGAGTGGATTAACTGCTGAAAAAAGCCCTAGAAAATTGGTAACTTGTTTAACTTTTAAGCATTTCTGCTCTTATTAAGTAAAACGATTGTCCTTGTTTGTTATCTTAACCATCATATACAGGTATTCCCATACGTTTGGGATACTGACCACCATCAAATACACATGCACTAATTCCTGACCAAGTGGTACATTTACTGACAACCATCAGGTACTATGGTCTATCTTGTGACCATTGTACTGCCATAATTTGTCCTATTTGGTACATGCACTCACTACTACCAGGTAAGTGTATAATCATAATCAGATGCGGTGGCTGCGGGGTTGCCTTCATATCACTTAGAAACACATATCATCTTTTCAGCAAAACAGGTTACGGCAACTGCACATTCATTGCATATGCCACTTGTCCTGAGAACGCCACAACCCCGCACTCGAATGGGAATATACTCAACCACAACATTATACGTGGTAGTCAAAACAATATAGATCCCCTTGGTCTGTGCAGTTTTGGATCAACACGTTATTAGTTCTCAGCCTAGTAGGGATCTGCGTTTCGAAGTGATATGAAGGCAACCCTGCAGCCACCGCATCTTGTCACTCAGCCACTTGTCACAGTTGTCCCTGATTCTTTCTAGACCCTATAATGCCAAATGTAAAGCCATTCAATGTTGTATTGGATAGCTATACATTTTCAATCTGGTTGGAGTTTGGTACATGTACATACCATAGTAACTCACATCTGGGTAACTCAATTTCTGATGGCATTTGCAAACCCTCACCAATGACAGTAAAAGGTCAGTCAATCCCTGGTCCTATTGATTATTTGAGGCATGTCTTGTCCTCTTTTGTCATTCTTGTTCACCAGGCATAGACAGACACAGTCATTTCTATTCTAACGTGTTACAAACCACCACAAGGAGCTGATACTACTGAATTCTCATAGTCATTCCTAGTTCATATTACGTACATAATTACTACACACATTTGTTCTTGATCCGCCTGAGTACTTCTAACCATGAGGTAAACCCAAACTGGTCTGTGTGGATCGGGGAAGTCACCAAGTGATTGTCTACGTGTACTAACAGCATTTTGGTTCAGGCACGACTTGCCTTTATTAGGTACTCACAACTGTCATGCACATACATTCCAATACCAATATTCCTACCTACTTAAGCCTCTTCAGGATGGTTTGCTCCTAATTCCATCATTAAAGAACGCCAATGATTTCTATCCGCAGGTAACCGCTTCACTTGACCGCATGTTCAGCTTTTAGCTGTCATTTCTCGATTAATTTTGTTGATCTCCGCCAGGTTTCCTTTGATCTTCCCCTATTTCTCTTCCATGTTGGTATCCATCTCATAGCTACCCGTGGGATAGAGTCTGCGGATCCATTCTTCTGACGCGTCCTATCCATCTCCATCTTCGCCTCAGGATTTCTGTAGAGATCGGAATAGTTGTTTGTTCTCCGATAACGATCTCTGTTTGAGATGGTGTTTGGCCATAATATTTGAAATATACTTCTTAAGCATGCCAATATTCACAACATTTGTTTCCAAATATAATTCACTTAGAAATACAACAATCTCAATTGTTCTTTTAGGGATTTCTTTAATGATCGATGATCATAGCTATAGACAAAAATAAATTTCAATAGATAAAAGCGAATCCCACTGCCTAAACAGTTTGTGATTACGTTTTTTCCAGTCGTTTTATATACTAGTACATGTACTCATGTATAGGGTACTCGCAATTACCAAATACATACATTCCTTGTCTACAGTTATTGTCTGATTGGATACATACAGTCACCAGACACAGCTTTCCTATCATCAGGGATATGCACAAACACCAGCTAGTTATAACAACTATACAACCATTGGTGTACACCAAATTTAGTACACACGCAATTGGGTACAAAACATCAGAAGGTTTTCCAGGGTACCTAACACTTCTAAAAGGTAAAAAGGTAATTATTACGGTCACCATTTCCTATGTTTGCGTCTGGAAGCTTGTATCTACATTCTATTATCAATTTGCATAAAGTTTTAGCAAGCCACTGTCGTTATATGTAAAGAATATACAAATGTAGACTATATAATGACATATATAACATTGTTTTACAAATACTAGTACAATGGCGACAATCTTAAAAGCATTGTCGCCGTTTTGACTGACCTTATTGGGGTTGTTTTTATGCTAAAACATTATCTATGATATTGAATACTAATACTAAAGTATTTATATAATATCAAGACATACTCAAAAGAAGATTGACATATTTCGAACCTTAGTAAACACTAACTAGAAAATGGCAGCCATCTTGGAAAACGGCGCTAATTTGATACAACAAATTGGGTTCATATCTGATATTATTGGGAATAGCATACACAACAACCAAGGCAAGCTGTATTCTTTTCTCAACAAACATATTTACACTTTTTTGTTTTTAAGATCTCAGTCCGATAGATTTTGACAGCCCCCCCCCCCCCATTTTTTTTAAAAAGAGAAAATTTCGTAAAAATTGTTTGACAGATGGATATCAAAATGTTCATGGCATCTCTTTAATTGGTTTCAAGCACATGATAGCCCTGTTTTACTTGTGATGTCATTGCAAATAGAATTTTCAAGGTACACTATATTGCAATTTTCACAATGGCGGCCATTTTGAAAATGGCGGCCATATTGGATATTTTTGAAAGTGGGTCCATATCTAATTTTGACTAAAATACATTTAACTACCATCATGCAAAGTTTCATGCTTTTATCATCAAACCCACAATTTTTTCACCAAACTGCCGGACTATTATACAAATGTATAGCCCAACTATTTCACAAGAGGGACAACTGCGGTAGTCGCCGTCGTCACAAAACTACCAAGAGTTGCTGTTCTCTTATGATTTGATACAGACTCAAATTTAGCGAAGACCTAAATTATTACAATTAATTGTAATTTAGGTCTTTGGTTCTAGCTAATGTGCATATAAAATTCAGTATTAACGTAAAATACAGTCTGACCAAATAAATCGGCTAACAAATCAAATATTAGAACTAGCTGAAAAACATGCTAAAGGGATTGCATCTCGTTTAGGCGTATTGCAAAAATAAAGTAAAATTGCCAACATTCACTCAATTTTGGTATATACGTACATATGGTAGCAGAGCAGAGAATCGCATCGCATATATCGACGGACCGATGCAGAGATTTTTAACATGTCCAAAACTCCACAACAAGGGACCATGATGGTATTTTCCGTAGTACGACGAACGCACGGTGAGGAAATTATAAGATCGAGCGACGGGTCAACGGTGCAATTTGGGGACTATCGTGCGTCCGTCGTGCGACGGACGTACTAAATTTGTATTTTTCACCGATTTTATATTACAAAGAATCCAATTTTTCTGATAATTTCGTCTACTGGGTATCATGTTCACGAAAACGTAAGATTTTTACTTGGGGCTGACTGAAATGTTCTTACCGGTAAATCATGATGTGAAGCTGTCGATTTTTTACGACAAACGAAGTCATTTGATACGGGCGTATCGCAGAGCCTGACCATTGATACACGGCGGCCGATTCACTTAACTGTTTCTGATCAATGTCAACTTACCCATCAATATGAGAAGCAAAATTGATATCGTGTCAAATTTTTCATAGAAGTATATAAGATTTTCTTTGGTTGGTATTCGAACCCGGATGCCGGCCCACTACGCTTACCACTGAACGATGACTAAATGACCTCGAAACCATTATATTAGGGACATAAGTATCTGAGTGTGCATTCATTCACCGTGTTATCGTTTGAAATGATTTGAGCTCAAGGTATGTGAGCTATCATGGTCACAATGTGTCCGTCGTATTAGTGCCACTATAATTATCAATATTGAACATCAAACCTTCAATTGCCGTGACATACTTAAATTACACACATGACTTTATTTTGCTAAAATATGCATCCACATTTTGTTTTTACGTACTCAGCAGGTGTATTTTGGTTTGTTGTACATCTTACATTCTTCCTGCACGATTGCAAGAAGGCAACAATTCCGGGCACAGAAATATCATAACGAAAAATACAACAATCCGGGACACAGAAATATCATAACGAAGAATACAACAATCCCGGACACAGAAATATCATAACGAAGAATACAAAAATCCGGAACACAGAAATATCATAACGAAGAATACAAAAATCCGGAACACAGAAATATCATAACGAAGAATACAAAAATCCGGAACACAGAAATATCATAACGAAGAATACAACATTCCGGGACACAGAAATATCATAACGAAAAATACAATAATCCGGGACACAGAAATATCATAACGAAGAATACAACACTCTGGGACACAGAAATATCATAACGAAAAATACAACAATCCGGGACACAGAAATATCATAACGAAAAATACAACAATCCCGGACACAGAAATATCACAACGAAGAATACAACACGCTGGGACACAGAAATATAATAGAAACGAAAGCAACGTCACAGGGCGGTAAGCCTGGATCTATAATAAAATATCGAAGAATACAACAAAACCGGACACAGAAGTATAAGAACGATACAAGTAACATTAAAGGGCACAGAAATATAATACACAGTTAAAAATACGTCAAGACAAAGGGAGTGACAAAGCCAGTGATTATCAACAGTCGGACACGAACTAATTATAATAATCCAAAGGAAAGAGGAATTGGAAAAGTATGAAATAGATGATACAATACGAAAATTGACTGATTTCCAATGAGTATGCTTATAGTAAGTAAACAAAGTGCAATGTAGATAATGTTTGATATTTTAATTTTCGTAAATCTTAAACCATTTATTTAGTTAAATACATGTTATGTGAGCTAAGGCACTGCCTATATGGGTATTTAATAAATATTAGATAACCGCTAGGCTATATTTGTAGATATAGACACGGGGTCCAGTTGCTATGCATTATCCAAGGGAGATAACAAATGCATGCAATCATTGTGAATTGTAATCTTTATACAGTACACAAGTCAATGTATTCAAATTGTCAGATTTTTTAATTTTCCAAGACATTTAACCTCGGAAAACTGCCTGAAATTTTTGACCGGAAATAACTTTTTCTGAAAGCATTAGTACCTGCAGAGACTCGAAGAAGATACGCGCGCGCACATTATTGGTATGGGTATTCACAATAGCCAGCTTCGCTGTCTATTAAATTCCCTATTACTCTAGCATGACCTATAAACTTATTCGATAAGGCACTGGACAGTAATGATACAACCAAATAAACAAAACACATTTAACAGGCGTACAGTGCCACTCTCAGACGTCTACGCATGCGTCACATTAAGTCTTAAACTGCTATTTTAATTAATCCATAACTTGGTAACCTATCTGCGGAATGATGTAATTTAAGCACTTATGTTGATTCCCTAATGAGGACAAATACCATTCGAGGGAAGAAAATGTAAGGTGGTTTGTTGACAAAATGACATACGCAAACAATAAATGCATGATTTAAAGTCTAAGGGGAGCAACTCTTGCTAAATGAGTTTTTTGTTTCATATACGATTTGCTTAATACGACATTTTGTCTACGATTTCGACATATATAGTTAACATTCTATCGTCCAAATGGACATTTGTTAAGAAACAGCCTTATGGTTACATGGTCCATTGCATGTAATGGATGATCGGAAAAAAAGTTGTTGGAGCAATAATGTGACTTTAAGATGTGATTTATAATTAAATAAGTGGCGAAGGAATGGTTTACAATATTTTTGCTAACAATTACAATTAAATGATCATTCGTATGTATACATGTTGGCAACATTGATGATTACTTCGGGGT
This sequence comes from Spisula subtruncata, assembly GCA_963678985.1. Taxonomy (NCBI): domain Eukaryota; kingdom Metazoa; phylum Mollusca; class Bivalvia; order Venerida; family Mactridae; genus Spisula; species Spisula subtruncata. The sequence continues at coordinate 28,967,331 of OY787669.1, read as the reverse complement.
TTCAAATGCTGTTGACATTGAATCGTGCTGTAAGATACAAATCATGCTGAAAACATAGTCGAGGCCCCGTATGTGGGTGATCTCCTTCTATGATAGTTTACAAACTGTTGCCCGGTTGTCCTTTGCCATAAAATGTTGTTAATGACCATAACCGTAATATAAACGATTCGTACAAGTGAATATGTTCTGACCATTCAATAGCCCCATCACAAACGAATGTGGTACGATATCGCTTATTTATAAGCACAAGTCCAGTAATAAAGCTTAACTGCATTTTATAAATACATTTACATGCATTTTTATCTGGGATACAATCTGTTTAGATATGGGTAATTCATTTTTTGCGTTTAGTATTTAGCACGTGGTTTATCGTATTGAATATGCAATACAAAAATTACAGGGCAGCATATTCACAGCAGGCGTAACCAAAATACAGCTAGGTAAGGGGCAGACATCAATAACCTAAGCAGACGATATGCCAACAATATATCATAACTCATAATTGGTACAGAGTACATCCGTCAATCTACAATACCAGGCAAACTGTTGAATGATTCCTGAATGCTTTTTCTGTTACATTTAATCTGATTGGCTGTTAAAAAGATACAGCGCGTGTACGCTATTATACTGCTAGTTGGGCCGTCCAATCAGCGAGCTTCGTGTAAAATGAGACGTACCTCCTTTCGTTTTGGTCTGTTTTTAAAACAAATAGCATTGCTTTGACTGTTAACTTCATAATGCGTCTAAATGAGCTTCACACATGTTTATTAACAGTGTTGCATTTCATGTACCATTTCAAAACATCCATATTTTATGTTTGACAATACCCATTATTCATTTTTTTCTTGAAAAATGGATTTCGCTTCTGGACGCTATCCATTAAACGAGACCAAATATTCTTTGGGAAGTTATTACAGTACGGAGACCGACAAGAATCATTCTCAACTTGAGATTTCAAATTTAGAAAACGCTATACCATTTACAAAATATGGATTTAACAATATTAGACAAATAAATGAAGACTATGCCGACGATTTATCGGCGGACTACGACGAGGAACCCGACGAGAAACTGCCGACGGATGGAAATAATTGTGACAACAGGATCGAACATTCGTCACCTCAGTTCACAACCGCCAAACCTAGAATTGATTCATTAGTGCCTGCACCACGTGACAATTATATCGAAGATAAAATGACGGCCGCTGATGATAAACATAATTCTATGGACGAAACTAACTATATCGTGAAACTTGAGAAAATGTCTCCGGATGATACGGTCGGGGTTCGGGAACCAGCAAAGTCCAGTGGACATTCGGAGAAGAAAAAGAACGGTAAATATAATTATGTTTTGTAACGTTATTATAGTATTAAGTAAAATGCTAATAAACAAACTCAATAACAACCGAAAGTCAAAACCAACATTTGTCATGTGGTGACCTGTTCATTGTAATAAAGTCACATGACTTGTTTTATTAATTAAATGACCATTTCGTTAATATTGCTTCTTATAATTGTATCTTTTAATATGAAGATGAAAGCGTGTTCATTTTATTGTGAATATACTGCTGATGTATCAAAACGAATACAAATGTAACGTTATACAGTTGTGATATTATACTTTAAATTGTGTTTCCATGCCTTGTCCGAACATAACACAAATTACATCAGCGAAAAATGCGTATAACGTTACATGTAAATGTATAACAGTAAATATTTCGCTTGCATTAATTTGTGTTTGCTTAAAATATAACTGACTGATACTCAATATTGTATGATTCATAAACGTGCATTTGATTGAATATTGATACAGGAAGTTTCAACTTTCAAGTACTAAGTACTAGTATATTAAACTTATTTATTGTAAATTGGTTATATTCGTTGACCATGAATCGTCGAGAAATGTACGTGTGCATCAATCAAAATCACACGATTTATAAACACTGTAAGTTTCGTTCTCTTTTACATTGATATCCACCAATTTGAAATCCCACGCATGTACTGCAACTATACCGGCTCAAAATACTTACATTAGACACACATTATTTATAATAGAACATTTATGATTATGCATTTTGTAGTATCCTCGAATAGTAACGTTACATGCACATTTTATATAGAAAAAATATTGTATCAGTTAATACTTTATTATTTTAGGACTATTGTGCAGCAAGTTTAGACAGTTTATATTAATCGTTTTTAATGACTCGTTCCTAATAATAAATATAATCTCTTGTCACGTTGCATCAACCACAAATTTACTACTTTTGTCACAATTTTACACATACATGCATACAAATCGTTTGTGTAATTCTAAGTATGACAATATAAGAATTAATACATTAATCAGTTTATTCCAATTCATCGGTACATCCTGAAAGTTTATCATACATGTATATTATAACATTTCTAATAAAGTTAATTGAATAGTTTTGCTAATACTAGTATTCGGTTAGAATGTAAATTAATTTTCATATTAAGATCATTTTTCTATCACACTGGGTACACCGTCTATTTTTAAAACTGGAAAAACCGTTACTTGGGACGGGTGATTTTCAGGTAAATATTTGATTTTCTATCTACCAACTTGTGATCCATCAACCTCAAATAGCGCACTGTATGCCTTTACGGTTGCTACGTTCAGGTTGTCATGCAATTTCTTTGAAGAGATTCCCGGATTAAATAAAATAGCCGGTACAAAATTTAAATTTTCATATCAAAAAATGGTACCGGCCATTTTGTTAAATTGGAGAATCGTTTCAAAGAAAATGATGACGACCTGCACGTGGCAACTGTTAAGGCATACGGTGCGCTAGTTGAGGCTTATGGAACATAAGTTGTTAGATAGACAATCAGATATTTACCTCGTCCAAATTGAAAGAAACCCGTCCCAAGTAACGGTTTTCCCAGTTCTAAAAATAGAGGGTGTACCCAGTGTATCAGGATTTTCTTATTGAGTTTTGATGATGAAAAATGCTCCTCTATATTCTTACTAAGAATATTATCGTTATCGCGTGGTTAAATTTAAATATATAAAATTATGTATATATTCTACTAAATTTTAAAAGCAACTGTTCATACTTCACAATTATCTACTGGACGAATTGAATTAAATGTCGCTCTGATATAGAATGAAATTGTGTTGCTACAATTTCTGAAAAATATTTCTCAATCTGCCCCAAAGTTTGGTTCTCCGTTAGCACGAAATTATCAGAACATGTTCGTAAGTTCTCGTTCGTTAGTTTCCGGGACATTTTCTCGTCTATTTCCGACAAGCTTCGATATTTTTCTGGAAATTCCTTTTGCAAGGATTTCAATGACACCCTAAAAGACCAAAATGTCCATTCTGAAACGAGTTAAATTAAAGTAATTTTGAAAAGACAGGCAGAACACGGGCGGTTCACAAGTGGTTCACAAGTTGTATGAATAATTTTTACTGTAATATTTGGTATTAAATTGACACAGGATGTTAGAAAATATCGTTATCAAGCTTTAACTTTTCAGATTTTATAGTTCTTTCATGAGATGCGGTCAAAGCACATTGGTTAACAGGTATCTTGACGACCCACAAGTGTTCTGGACCAGAAATTACACTTCCCGAAGCATCACGAGTAGAAATCTCATCTCAAATTGATATTTTGTTCATATCAGAGTCTAAATTTAAGATAAATATAAAGTTAGAATTCTTAACATTTACAATAATAAACCAAGAATATTTTTTATTGCTGGTTATGATGCTAATTTTAAATCCACCCTCCGATGTAAATTATCCAAGCGACACATGTCAACCTTCTAGATGAGACTTCATGAAAGCAAATAGACTAACATTTTTAGCTTTCGTTGCGTCAAAAGAGCGTAGGTAAATTTTATTTTGATAAAACGTTTATTTACGAACTTTGTTCACAACCTGTACTGGTCAGCATCGAATGGGCTTTGTTACTCGTTTATTGATATAATTATTGTCGACAAATAAAATCAACAAAAAATTGAATGAAAAGGTTGTTAGTAAATTAATTTATATGATACGTGCAAATAAAGATGATACGACACAAATCGTATTTGATAAAAAAAACCAGAACCACAAGTTCAAAGAAAGAAATGGTAATATGGCGTCTCAAATAGAATTTATAATTTAATAAATATAATCATAAATAAAAAATAATATAGTTTCTGCGAAAGAATAATGATAAAAATAAGTTACAATCGTCTGTATATTACGTTTCAAATGACATATAACGCCATGTTTCCTTTCTAGAAAATCAGTGTTTTTAAAAAAATGAAGAAAACGTCACAAACCGCTTCTGTCGTGTTGTTTTCAGTGAAAACCGAAACAGTTCTATAACATGCATTTAGACCATGTAGTATCCTAAATAATGTACACTTTTCAAAACGTAAACACAATGTCATGTATGTATTATAGATCTATTTAAATTTCTAAAAATGTTTTCTGAAATTCTGAAACCTACTCGTGAAGTTTAAAACATGATTCATGTATACGACCTGTCATCACATTCAAAAAGGAAAGTACAAAGTTAGTCATGCCAGTCTCTTTAAATTCTTTCTTTTTCGCATATCGGATGTAAAACATCATCATACGCCAGTGGTGATGCCTGGGTCCAACTGAGCATTCTTTGCCTCTTTAAGTACTCCCGATTTTATAAATGGGCATCGGAATGTATCGGGGCAAATGGGTCCTCATGGTCTAGGGAAAGCTTCGAGGAAGTCATTATAAAATTTGTGAAATCCCTGTTCCCGATGCCTCGCGGAGCACTTATGTAAACCGGGAGTACATAGCCGAAGCAAAACAATGTTCAATGGGACCTAAGCTTTAGTCGTCAAGTTCCAAGACTATGTTTTGGACGAAACAAATATGATGGCATCGTTGAATATCCACATAGTCCCATGGCATGTAATATAACGTAAAGGATCGGACAGGGGTTCCGACGATGACACGAGAATGACGTGATTTAAAATCATTCGAGAAAATTAAAAGTGTCACAAATTTGTTAGGAGTAGGTACTCGTGCTCGTTTGGTAATCCGAGAGCTAGAGTACGAGAGCCGTCCGTAAAATTCCTGGAAAGTAGCAATATGAAAAGATCTGATAAAACATATTATTTCCTTAAATTGTAATACAATGTATATCTATTCGGGATTTACATACGAAATATTGAGCAAAAACTATTAACATTTCAGTCATAGACGGCGATTCTTTTACAGCCAAGTTGATGTTATATGACATTCAGTAGATCTGTTGTGTTGCTTTTAGACTTAATAGGCAAATTTTAAACGTTTTTAGCAAATTAAATAAAATGTTTTCAGAACATTAAAATAAAAAAACGCTTGAAGAATGTCTAAGCAGGAAGGAATGAATGTTTTTCACCAGTCACCAATCAGGCAACACTGTGACAATGAGTATTGCAGAATCTAACACAATGTCGGAACATCATCGCGGTAACACCGAATGATTCATGTTCGACACAATTACTAATCCTACCCACCTAATCAATGTATATTGTATTTTCTGCATTGTTGTGGTTTATGTTTCATACGAAATAAGTCCGAGGACGAGCTTTAGTTATGTATACGAGCTCGTATTTTCGAGAAACGGATTAATAGAATGGTTTGGCAAAAAAATGATGAAGCAAAAAATACTAGTATTAGAAAATTGGACATGCAAGGCAAAGCTGAGCACAGAAAACATACATATGTCACATACCACGGTACAATTCAAGGGAATAGTACGCTCAAAGAGGGGATCGAAACCAGACACCTTCAACAATATCAACTAGAACTGCCTTAAGGGCCGTTTGGATTTCCGTCCAAATCCACTCGCTGCAAACATTCAGAAGTTAACCCAGAAGTTAAGTCAAAAATGTAAAATGTGAGTTCACATCTGTCAGAAGTTAATACAGTGTCAGAAAAACTGTAAACAATGAAATTGTGCATAATACATGACAGAAATAAAAGTAACAATATTATTTTATATTTTACAGAATCCAAGAACAAGGACCAGGATCCAAATGTGAAACCACCTTATTCTTACGTGGCCCTTATTGCTATGGCAATCAAAGAATCTGGAGAGAAACGATTGACGCTGAGTGGGATATATCAATTTATAACAAACAAGTTCCCTTATTATGAGAAGAATAAAAAGGGCTGGCAGAACAGTATAAGACATAACCTTAGTCTGAATGAATGTTTTGTGAAGGTTCCTAGAGAAGGGGGTGGCGAACGGAAGGGGAATTATTGGACACTAGATCCGGCGTTTGAGGATATGTTTGAGAAGGGAAACTACCGACGGCGCCGTCGGATGAAGAGACCATACCGTCCGGCAATAGCTCTGACTAAATCATTTTTCGGCGATCCTGCTCATTGCGCATTTGGACAATTTTCATTTGCCAAGAACTACTTTTCACCGCCTCCCTATTCACAATATTCGGCGTATCATTCTTGGTCCCTACCTGGTCACAGCCCCACTCCGGGACCTACATCTGTGAATATGAACTATAATTCATGCGGACAAAATTCCCGGATGCCGCACACAGGCTCGTCGTTAGGATCATGTGGTTACGGGTCCTTACAAACTGGTAAGCACATCATTATGTATTACATTTTGTATCAATATGAAAGTGATGAAAATAACGTTCCGGTAAATTTGTTAATATTGTCTTGTGTTTGTTATATTTGATACCAATGTTCATTGGCAACAGTACTTTTGATTTGAATTAATAATTGTATCATCATAGCTTAGCAGCGGGTCATTATTGTCATATTACAGCAACCCCTGTGCAGCGCTTTTATATGCTAGATGCATAACTGCTTTTTTTGGTCAATATATACTAAACAAAATGTACTTATTCCATAATTGTACATGGATCATATTATACTGTTCATACAACAAAGTGTATAAAAGAGTCAACTTCCGCTTATCGCAAGAAATCATACACATTGAATAATTATTTATAGTCTCACAATAAGTCAAACAGTGATCGAATGTTATATGTACTTTTGCTGGCGATACGCCATACAAGTGAATTTAAATTGCGTTCCAGGAAATGATACGGTGATTATGTGTCCACGTCGTGTACGGTTTTACAATGTAGTTTAAAATTTTCATTAAAATGTATTCTGTTGAACGAGGTCTAACACAAAGCTTATCAGTTTTCATTGACACAATATCGTGCGGTTCGACTCTGGGAGGTATTTCACTTTTTAGTTGTGCCTGATACATGTAATACGTCCTGTCACAGAAATGCAAAATATCTCCTGTCATATAAATGGGACATGTCAGTTCATACATAGTAACTTTACATTCATACAGAAAGTATTTTAGTTAAATAACTATAACGATTTATGATTAACTCCACGAGTAAATGAATCATATGTTGTTGGTGACAAGTTACTCAGACAATACTCAGTCGGAGTCAACGATTTTGTCATAATGTCCCACAAGATTCATCGTCAACTTATATCATGACACAACACGTAACGTTCGAAATGAAAAATGAGAAATTTCCAAAGATTTTTTATAGCTACATTAATTATGTTCGAATAGTAGTACTTGGTTCCTGGTCCATACAAAGCGACTAGATTGGACTGACAATACAGGCAGATTTTTTTAGAATATACTTGTACAGGAATATAATGATTATGCTAAAAAACAATGTCATTTTGAAATGTATTTCGATTCTGACCGGGGCAGTATAAAACATAACCGATACTCCAAAAAGCCAACATGCCATACCCCACATTGTTCAAGAACCAATTTTTATTTGACTTTGACAAATACAATTGTACTAGTATTAAAGTAGTAATATCCGAACGGCATTATGTCCAAGTTCGTATTACAGTGTAGCAATATCTCGTGACTTTCGACCACAAACCCAAGACGAAATTGACTTCACTTCGAAAACAAAAATAGCCGTTGGTATTGTAACCAAAAGCAACGTGCTATTTGCTACACTGAATTAGGTTCTTATTTGATATTACTATCTCATATCGCATATTTTCAGGTTTTCCACTAGGAACGAACTCAGGAAGTCATTACCCACAGTTAGGTGATTACTCGAGTGTAGCACCAACAACACCACTCACTTTCTCCTGTAGACAACAGAATGAACCATTCAATCCTGTACATTACGCTTACTGGTCAGACAGGTAAATATGACTTACTATTCGTTCGTTCGTTCGTTCGTTCGTTCGTTCGTTCGTTCGTTCGTTCGTTCGTTCGACTTCTAATATTATTGTTTTCATCAACCCCAAACCACAAGTGCTACATAGTTATTATATATCAAGTTAAAACTCTTAGCATAGAAAGCGTTACATTCAGCTACTAAATTATGGATGGATTTGAGTTTCTTGTTCATCACGTAACTTTTCTAAAGTCTCTAGAGTTTCGATATTTCCTCATGGTAAACTCTCACAGCAAATGTAAAATAAAATACGTTTCTTAGAGCTTAGATATTAAACAAATATAGTTATGTTTCATCTTTTTCAGATAAATGTCCAAAACATTCCAGAGCTGGTCAAATTCTGAACGAATAATAATAAAGGAGCAGAGTTCAAGACACCCGTTACTTCTTTCTGACGTCATAAATGTTTGGCATGACTATGAACAATTATGCTACGTCGGAATATTGAATTTGAAGTCAAAATTTAAAAGAACTCTAAAGAATAACTATTACAAGCGGTCAGTTACAGTGACTGGAGAGGGGAAAGTAATGTTTTTCGTTCACTTATCATTGCATCGGTGACGTTGTGACAATATTTGCTTAGGATGATAAGTGTCACTCACAACAGCCAAGGGATATGACTTAGTCCTCTTCATCCCGGCTTGGACATGGGGCCGTCACCAAAGCTCGCCATTGGACACGGTCGTGTGCCTTCTGCTCAGCCTCTCTCCACGACATCCTGGATCTTTGGAGCTCTGTGTTGAGGGATATGCAAAAAAAGTTATTTAAAATGTATTTTGTTTCGTTATTTAAGACATAGGAAATTATGTGTTAAAAACATTGACTTAATATAAGGATAGTTATTCTACGTTGTATAATGTAACACAGGGAATGGTCACCACACGCGAGTAGAGCGCAACATAAACTTAAAACATTCTACTTTTTATGTGGCCGGCGATCAAATAAGATACATAGTGACACAACCAGGAGCGCTACGTTGTGGATAGTGTTCTATTCCTGGATAGTATGACATGGTCAGGGTATCTGGTCGATGGCTATCTATGTGTAACCATGGATCTTTTACAGGTTTCCTTGTGATGAAGATTTGAAACGTTATTTATCAACCATTGATAAAGTAGCCCTGTATTAAAAGGAACATGTTTGCCGAATAAAGAAAGAGCTTAAATATAATGAAGAAGAAAAGGTGCTAAGTCAATATATGCAATGGTTACGTTTTGTTCATGGTCTTTTCAGTTCTATGATTGATAATGCATTAGTCCTGTATTAAAATTGAAATGTCTGTAATGTAAAGAAAAATTGAATTTTAATTGTGAAGAAAAGGTGCTACGCCAAACTATGCAATGGTTAGGGCTTTTTTAGTTCTATGATTAACTATTCCTATATTAAAAGTGAAATGACTGCAATGTATTTAAGAAAAGAAAACTGAGTGTAGGAAAATGGTGCTAAGTGAAACAATGCAATGCTTATATTGTGTTTATTGTCCTTTTTGTTTTAGCTTTATGAATGATGGATGGAGAATACATGTATACGTATTTATAAATATATTATGTGGATGTAATCTTCACTTGATCCTGTCAGTCCGGATTTCGTTGTCTTCTTCTGCACAACAATTCGATGGTATTTAGTACTTACCCCTTTAGTGTTTTAATTAATTTTAAATTCACTAATGACCGTAAAATAAAAATTGTTTTGTAGATGCATGATACACAGACACATGGTTTCATCGATTAAATAACCTTGCATGCAAAAATAATATGTTCCCTTTCTTATTTACCACAAAGGGAAACTATTTTTTATTTCATGCAAGTTTATTAAACCGTGTTCCTGTGAACATACGCACTAAAGTTTCAACGTGACAATTTAAAATATATTTCCAATTGCCTCAAATTTGGCAATATTTGGTCGGTATTTGACATCATTGTGAAACGTTAGATGCAACACACCACATATATTTACTATTTTTATACTCAAACAGTACGTTCAAAGTTAAACGAGAACGGTTATAAGCATAAGCTCACTCGTCAGGTAAACTGTGTTTATCCAGGATTAACTGGGTATTACTGAGTCAACTGAAGTCTGTCCTATTCTTTCGAATGGATTGGCTCCCTCATTAGTATTACTTATTGAAGCGACAATAATTCTCCTCCAAACAACAAACACTAAAATTATTTTTTGTTGTTTGTACTTATTTTACCAGTATACCATTCACCCCGCGTTCCTCATAAGACTTCGGCTCCTAATATTATTTCATAGAAGAAACGAGTAGCGTTATATTACATCCTTCCCAAGGGAAAGACTATATTCCATGTGTTTGAAGTCGCGAGATGAACATCTACCACGTGCTCCACGTTATCTGATGCGCGAGAAATCTTATATTGAACACGTGTTTTAACACTGCACGAAACATTAGAAACCACACAACTGTTACACAAGTTGTGGTACTCAGAAAATAATCTTCATTATTTATTTTGAATATTTTCACACGTTATTTCACTCTCTCGCTCCAACAAGTGGCATTCAGTCAAAAAAGCACCGCATTTTTTTATTCTCTCATCCCCGTGTATATTCACTTCTTTATTTGTAAACTTTGTCAAATGTTTTAATGCCGAAATAATTTTTTTGGATTGCATAGTGTTTTGTAGTCTATCTATGCCCTTCTTTAAAATATTTTATTATCAAGCTTTGTCGTCCTATATAAGTAATTTTCATTTTATTATTTCGAGTCGATTTCGTTTATAAACATTTTAATTGATCGATAATTTACAGATACAAAATTAATGTAAATATTAGAAAATAATCAAAATATTGTATTTATTCACGAATGTATACATATTATTTAGCAGCTACAAAATATTCTTTTTAATTATGTTAATAACTGTTTTGCAAAGTTTTGTTATTTTTGTATTTATTTCTATCATGGAAAAGAGTTTGTTATTGAAGTATGAATGCAAATAATTAATACTGATTTGTAAATTCTAATTCGATCGTACGTCCTTCCGTTGGATTGTCTCGGTCACATAATTTGAATATTGATGTGATTTAAGTTTTTTAATTTATGTATGTTTATACAAGACATCATATGTTTACCATATTCGAGACTTAATTGCTGATGGTATTACTTGTCCCTTTGTATAGCTGGGCCACATTGACATAAGCCTGACCTATTGATTACCATTATTTAACAGTCGATATATTGTCTACGTTTATAACACCGATTGTATGTTTTCATAATCGGGGAGTATCACGAAGATGTTCGAGATGTAATACAAACACAAATATGAAATATCGATATTGCACGATTTGCTTTCGGAAATTGATATATTCAAAGCAAGCATGAAGGTCAGGTTCAGGTCAAAATAGTCAAGCTATAATGAAAGAAGATATCAGAAAGTTACCGTTCAGACACTATCATCCTTGGTATGACATATGTGATGCTATTGCTGCTACTTCATAACTCGGCAAACATTGCTGCTACTGAAGCAACGTTGCAATTACTGCTGCCACTACTGCTGCTGTCGATGCTTAATGTGTTGCTACTACTGATGATGACAGCGCGTGCTAATCTCAAACTACTGAGAAAAATAATTCTCCATTTAAACAGCAAGCAACGCTATTTTGCTATTTCTACAGAGAGTTTGAGAGTACATGCATTGGGAACGCGGTAATTTCACGGCAAGTGAAAACAAAATATGTTCAAGAAATTCGACACAGCACACCAAGCGTTTCTATGATTGTGATGTTAATGAAAGCACCCGATGACACTGATTGAACAAGGCTTATCAGTAATTAGGCTTTCTGAAGATGAAAATTAGTTAACAGAAAAACATATAATTACCATCTTTGCAACGATTTACCATGTTTTAAAATTGTAGGTTTCATTGCTGTTGGTCTATGTTTACTACTGTTTTTATGGCTTAATCACTTTGCGTGTAAAACATGCAAAAAATGAAAAGTAAAAAATGCTCACAAGATGGCGGGGAATACAAGTAAAAGAGTTTGTTAGCAAAAGAATATTCCATTCTTATAGAGAACTGGGTTTTATTCATATTCCGTCTGTTTATCTCGCACATCAGTGTACAGAGTTTGTCAAAATGTCTCTGTTCAAAGGTGGTCTATAAGTAAAACAGAAGCAATTATTTCCCTGGGAGGTTTTTACGCCAACAGGAACTATATAAAAGACGTACACCAGAACCGTAGCTTCTTAATAGTTCCCGAACAAAGCTCCGCCCATTTTTATTGATAAATGATCCCGATGTGTTCCCGAATCGAGCATATTGAAATCGGCATCCCTTCCACATATCATCGGTCTAATCAGTCGTTCTAACACATTTCATTAAAAAATGAGTGGTGTTCAATAATAGTGGCTGATAAGGAAAGTCCCCATATAACTCTCCAAGATAGAACATTGGTATACGGTAAAACCTCGTTATTTCCAGGACTAATCGGGACAAGTCAGATGATCTGAATATACCGGGAGCTCGACACAGCGGTGTGATATAAGTATACAACGTATTTTTAGCAAATTCGTCTGGACTTTGAAAGTTGCTCGAAATAAGCCGGGCGTTTGTAATATCAATACGCGTCTTAACGAAGTTTTACTGTACTAGACCTGACTGGGCATATACCAGCATAGACGACATGTAAATGTAAGAATCTCAGACATCGTCCAACGTCCTGGAGACTTCTACCCGGGGTGAAGTAAAAAACGAACCATAGTGAAGGGAAATCAATCAGCTTTTTTAGAATACACTTTGAATATGCTGGATTGTACCACGAATAACAACACCATTACCAACAAAAAAACAACAATAATAGCTTTCAGTGAATTAACGAAACAAGTTCCCAATTACACCAAAGACTTATCTTTCCTTGTGGTAAAATGGTGTCATAATTATAACCACAATCAAACTTACAAAAAAAGAGATATACTGTTTTCTGAAATAAATAACATAATGACGAAACATGTATTTGTAGTTTTATTTGCATCATCTAGTTTACAAATATTCGTGTAACGTTTGTAAACTAGTGTCTGAGTTTCTGTATAGGTTTCCCGGGGACCGCCGTGTTAATGTTTGTTATGAAGGGAAAATGTAAATGATCAGTTGTTCCTACGTATAATTCATCAACTAATCACGTGCGTCACGTGCGTCAACAAAACACGTGCGAGCTGTGAAGTTGAAGAAGCGTAGATACATAAACCATTCAGTGAAAATATTGTAAAACTAACACTATAATACCACAGAAAGGGAGGGAGAAGTAGGCCTACTTCATGTGGTGAGAATGGGGATCGTTTGTCAAAGAGAAACCTAGAAGTTATAAGCCGAGGTGAAGGTATGAAAGCACGTTTCTAGCAACAAACTACGGTCGTAGTATGTGTAGAATCCTTGCGAAGAAAATTATAAATCATAATGTTTCTTGTAGCAATTTGTCAGTGAGGAATTGGCGCGGAACCGTCCTGTCATCTCCAGTAGTTGATTGGTAGTAAATCTGAAACGGTTAAAATAAAGTAACGGTCTTTTAGCGTCAACCGACGGTACTTAATTTATGACTACGCGGCGAAGGGGTAGTTAATTCGCTTATATCGGTGCACCGGCGGCTGGAAAGTGTTTGCATTGATAACCTTTACAGTGCCGGTACATGTTTTCATAATAATCAAAGAAGCAAAACTATTGTAAATAATTATAATAATATTATATATAAATATTACCCTCGTACCATCAGTATTCGGAGGGCACCAAATACCATAAATCAATACTACTCAGAATTGGGTAACGGTCAACAAATTCTTCTTTTGTAATTTGAATAAGATACACTGATAGAAATCCGTGTTACAGCAATCAACAACTAGGGTCTTTAAAAAGAGACGGACAAGTTCCATGTTACATGATTAGGTCCCTGTCGATAGGGCTAATCATAGGCCTGTGAAAAGAAGATACTATGTCAATGCATGAAGTTTGAAGGCGTGCCCATAAATGCAGGAACTACGAGATTAATCCAGAATTGCAGAGGATCAGGTAAAAGTACTGCACAATAATTCGTTACAAGAAACTCATAAGTTACGTTATTCGCAAAAATAATTATATTGTAAAATAGTAAATAGTTCGAACAGGGAGGGGTTTATCGCGTTGTCTGTTACAAATAGACTGGTACCACGTGTCCTACTCCAAAAGATTTCCAGATTGAATCGGACATGAAGCTGCGGGATCAGTTCAGTTACAAATGTCGCTCTTTCTGGCTGTTATCTGATAAAGGGATCGTGGAGACCATGAAAATGTACATAGCTCAACAATATCCTGTAATGGTCGACAGAGAAAATGACCTGTAAATTGTCTTTAGTAAGTAGGGCACGAGTATACAGGTATTTATGTAATAATAGATAATTATGATTTATACATTTTGTAATAATCAAGCAATGCACTGATTAGTTCTAATTGATATTCGCCAATAAGTAATATTAGAGGCACACGGAACACAAATGAGGACTAAGTAGTGTTTTATTGGCACTGCTTGGCAATCGGAATACCTCTGGCCAGAATTTAGCCTTTGTGATTAATTACCACACGACTACAGACATTGCGTATCGTTGTCATCATCTACTTCTCCGATCATCTTGTACGTAAATTAACGATATTTCCTCAAGATGTTCATGACAGTACTCGATCAATCATCTTGCTACTGTCACGTTGCTAGCTTCTACACCACTACACCCAGGCACTGTAACTATAGCCACACACATTTACCAGAAATTGCTGAAATGAATAAACACTCATTGAGAGTTACAGAAGCAGACGAGAATGAAAAAAACTTCGTTTGTTGTTTACATCAAAATATTTTCTTTTCATTCCTTTCTGACACTATTCTTGTCAAAACACGATGCCGATTTTTTCTGGCAGATCCGTACTTAGATGATTTACAAGGGTTTGAGTTCCACGACAAAATATCTTCCGTCTGTGATTGACGCGTGCAGAATAAGAAAACAGACGAAGAGAACGCGCGAAACTAAGGGATGCATAGAGTCACGTTTGGAACGTCAACGTCACCTAGGTTACGGGCATTTGAATTCGTATGATTGATAATACACAATATTTTGTCAGTCAAAGTCATAGCTTGATTATTTGAATAAGAAACATCTAATGGATCTGGTACGGATTCTAAAACCTGGTTAATATAAATAACAATTCCAAGAAAGCTGTTTTAACAGTATTTGAATCAAAAGTTGAAACTGAACTTGTATCAAACCTATTCAAAGCCCAAAGTTCAGCAGCGTTTGAATTGTGTTGGTTCCGAACACAGTCATTCAGAACAATTAGCCAGAAATGTTGGTATTAAGACGGACGTCAATGTCACGTCAAATCATTCCAATCAGCACAGATATAAATTTCGACTGTATCCCGATGCTATTACATTTGCAGGTATATACTTATCAACACTATCTTGACAACTTTCTAGAGTAATTAAACAATAAAGGTGCAACATTGTTGTCTGTCTAGGAGAAAACATTATAATTATAATCAGAACATATGTATGAAGCGATCGTATTACCGGTGAGTACTGGGTATGAAGCTAATTCCACAGGCCTAAAAATTATATCACAAAAGCAACAGGACGCTAAAACTGTTTCTTTTGTGATATAGTTTCTAAGGCCTGTGTTAATTTAGTTAGATATGTTAATATAGGCCTAGATCAAATCGTATACCGTGACCTGGGGCTCTATTCACCAATGTCTAAACTCTAAAACTCAGATTTAGACTCTATATTGCCAATTTTTATATTCGCTCTCAATTTGTTATAATAAATGTACTGATTTTGATATACATGTACTAGTAAATGTGTATACATGTTCAGTGGGTAACAACAACTAATCAGATAAAATTTCCACATGGTTATTTAAATCCAATTGCAGAAAAATGGCAGTGATTATAAATGTTGTCAATTTTAAATATACGTCTGAGTTTTAGACTTACAACTTTAGTGAATAAGGCCCCTGCACGATACCGTTATGAGTTGCAGACGATGACAGATCAGGGAGCTTCATCTAGGTAATCAATCAGACCCCTAATGTGTGGGTCACGTGCTACTGTACCGTGTCAATCAACAACGTCAGTCTTAATGGGTCGTCCGTCAGTGGAGAATATCAAGTCATTGTGTTGGTCGGTTAGACGCCGTGGAAATCCATTATAACTGTAACATAAACAAAATATCACAGAAACTCCGAAAAAAGACAATTGTATTAAAATCGCAAAACTACTATTCATTTTCAGTAAAAAATGTAAATAAATCCCAAGTCTAGCTATTTTTTGTAACTAAATCACGCAGTTCATATGTTATACTAGTACATGTATTCAAGTTTCCCTTGCTTGGCACTCAGTTGGAAAAAGGCTAAATGGCCCCTTTTCTCTCTTACCTTGGCACAGAACCTTGTCTATTGGGGGCGAAGATTATAAGGTGTGGAAAATGACAAGTTGCTTAATAATCGACCTAAAATAAATGTGAATTATTTGCCTTAATATATTTTATATTCTTATTAATACACTAAATTGACAGTTTATTTTTATTCAGAAAACTCTTATGTTCTATTATTCATATGCAAATTCCATCAACGGAAATTTGTTCACGAAAAAAGCTTTCATACAGATGAATATATCCAAATAGAAAGTTTGCAGAGTTTTCTGTTTCTTATCAATATCATCAGCAAGGAGAGCATTATCATTTAAATCATCGTTCATCTTTCCTAATGGTTCATAATCTAATAATATACCGTTATATTAGTCGCGGCTCTAATGAGGGATAATTGTCTTATCATTTCTGTTATCAGTGATAGTGTTCCTAGACTTTTGTATCATTTGTCAATCATACCAGACCATAACACCATCTAAATCCTTATCTATCCCGTCTGGTGATATTCGAGAGAGAGAGAGAGCCGCATATTTAGTGACGTGTGCCGAAGAATATATTACTCGTGCTGATGCCGCAAAGAAAATCGCATTTTCGGGGTACAAGAAATAACACCAATTTACTAATGCTAACAAACATATTTCTATGATAATTTCCAATCACATTGTTACCATTGTACTTGTTTTCAATTTATTTACGGAATCGTACATTTCAGTATTGTCATTAAAATGTTTCGCGAAAATTTGATTTTGACAGATGCGCATTATTTGAAAGAGCGCTACTTTGAATATGTAGTTCTTCTTTCAGTGTATACATTTGTATTCAAATGTGCCTCAACTGTCAATGTGTCACAATAGGAAAGTTTGCAAGTTCTGTAAAAAATGGAATGCATTTCCACATAAAAAACATTATATAAAAAAGCATACTGTATCAATACTAATTTAATAACTAGTGTACATGCATCTTCCTTGTCCAGTTTTCTATTATCTTTTTCCATTTTTCATTTTCTGTAAAATGATAGTATGCTAAATGCATAGATATAATTATGAATGGACAGATAATATATCATACATTGTACAAGTATGCATGTAGACATATACACATACAATAGTATACTATGTTTTTTCTTGACGTTCGCCATTTTACAATCCCTTGCATTATTAAATTATATGAACATGACTTTTGGGACTGACCGGGTAAGTTAGTTGTGCGAACTTGTGGCCAGATCCATTTGCATGTTTACATCTGTGTTGATTTTTATGTAGACTATACGTCGGTAAATTGTATTGTAAAAAGGAAAGGAAACTGGAGCGGTATTCTTGTGGTGATTTCCATTAGTATTATTACTTCATCACCATCGCCGCAACACTCCCAATTGACAGGTAAAACGGAACCATTTCATAGACGAAATCCTCATTTATAGGTCACTGTCTAAATAATAAAACACTTTCAAACATTTATTTTCAGCGCTTTTTAAAATCAATATTTGTTATGTGCACTTCATTAAACCTCAATATTGAATTCAACTTAAGTTGTATTAATGATGAATAATGATAAATTGATGAATAATGAATAAAAATGATTATAATGAATAATGATACTACGATGTATGAGCGAAGCTTTAAACTTAGCATCAAACAAATATTGGAAATATTGACTGATACCCTTTTCATTTCGTTGCCGATGATGCCACCACAGAGCAGACCCGGGAATAGTCTGTCTATACAGATCTCATGTTTAAGTTCAGAGACAACTTAGTGGTCAGCCTTCTGATATGATGTTCGGTTGAAAAAATATACATTACATTATCTAATCGGGACCTCCCGTGCTCGAACTGGACACTCTTCTACTACGCTTTCAAGTCTTTTATAATGGAGACTTATCTCATAAGATAGCCAGTTATCAAAGGGTCACAATGATGGTTCTACTGTCTACGAGCAATTAAGATTATTCAAATGTATTATTATAAGCATGCATTGCACTGCTGAATAATAAAAACAACAACAACGGGACTCCATGAGCATTATTATTGCATACAACTAACACTCACTGATTCAATAAGTAGTACTAATGATGGAACTATCCCATTCAAAGTAATTGCGGGTATCACAGTTGATCCAGGTCCAAACTGTTAAACCTAGTTAAGCATAGTTTACCTGACGGACGCGCTAATGTTTACAACCGTCATCATTTAACTTTGAATCGACTGTGCATCAAATCCTATAGACATGTCACGTGATTGCAAAACATCGAGCTTATACGTAAATGTATTTAAAAACTGATTTTTCGCATGAACAATTCATTCCTAATGGATGCGCAACTTGGTAAAACAAGCAAAAAACACAAAGAATATCCGAATGGTTTTCAAATACAAATTTGCACAATGTGTTTTCCGTATTAAGCCAATTAGTAAAACTGGTGTAAGCTCTAACATCATATTCTTTCATCAGTCAGTCTGTATCACTTGTTTGTGGCAAAATGGATACCTTCATTATTTTGTAACATCGATCGTCGTATTTTCTAAACAATGTACGAAAATTTGCAAAACAGCAGAGCGGGGTATGGTAAATAAATATGGGTCCATGCTAAAAGTCAATACTATCTTTCAACATATAGCGGCACAGTACGACTGATAGATTCGAGATGAAAACCAAGAAAAACTTGTAAATATTATTGCTTTCAATGAAAACTGTGTTTCCTATACTTCTTAACATATGTGAAATGCATTTTCGACAGCGTAGTTAGCCATGTGGCGTGGCTGATTGCAGTGGCGTGCACACGCAATTAAATATATAGAAAATTAGTTTTAAATGGTTTGAGACATTTAATATTATGTAAAACGAGCGTGTTTCTTTTAGGCTAGGGATTGGATATATATATACAGTATTAGTCCATAAACCATAGGTCGTGTTGTTTTTGATAAATAATAATAAATGATAAACATTTCCTAATTTATTCGTATTTTAGAACTATTTTTCTTTAAACGTAAATCAGAAAATTACCACCAATGTTGCAATTGCCAATGATGGCAATCAACAGAATCTTTACTTCATATTGCAGAAACGAGTGCAATAAAAGGACTGTGTATAAACGAGTCGATTTGCGACAATTGCAATAAGGAGTACCCGTTGAAATATACAGCACGGCAGTAATTTTATAAGCAACATTCTGATTGAATATAAATACAAATGAATTAAAGCTAGCTACAGTTTGAAGTTAAATGTTCACATGTTTTGGAGTGCTTGTCAACACTGGGAGGCAATTATTCATACTGTTTGGTATTTTAATGTTAGAGTCATTCCCCACATAGTGAATGAGACATTTTATAACAAGACACACCCTATGGTGTACCAAGAGACGTGTCAACAAATGCACAATGTCACAAATCCCAAATTCCCATGCTACATCAGTCATATCCATGGGAAGTTACTAACACAAACGAAGCGGTGCCCTTTCCAGACTGGTACCACGTGTCCTACTCCAAAAGATTATACACGGTATGAATCGTGTTACACGACTTCTCAGTTCTGTCAGAGAATTGCTCTGTTTTCATATGGCTCTGACGGAACTGAATACCGACGTAACGCTCTGACGGAACTCAGGATACATGACATTTGAGTTCCGTCCGAGCGTTACATTACTTTCGAGTTCCGTCAGAGCCATATGAAAACAGAGCAATTCTCTGACGGAACTGATAAGTCACGTAACACGATTCATACCGTATTATAGATTGATCAGAAATGCGGGGTAGGTTCAGCCCTTTCTGAGATACAAATTGTATCGCATTTTGATCACCTAAGACTTTATGCATTAGACGTATATTTACCAAACGGAAATAGTCGAGCGTTCACGATTGATTGTAACGCACAACAGTTTAGTGTATTTTCCTTCGACGTCGGGTGCTATTCATTGGCTATTCTGACTCGGATTTTAACCCCGGCACCAGTTTCACCACGACTTATTAACTGAGAATTCTAAGATTTGATCCTGAAAATAATTTCCTATTTTTGGAAGTTTTGGTATTTTTCGCAAAAGTTCTTATAACCATGTACAAAATACCTAAAATATTGAGAATATCACTGTTCTGTAACTAACGCGTATTAGTGTTTGATCTTGAAAAAGGAGGGATCAATTAAAAAAAAATCATGTGACTATGACAGGTATAAAATGTATATATCCGTCTGCAAAATTATTATATGTTTTTTGTGTATTATGATTTTTAATGCCATTAATTTAAGAACATGCGTATGGATTGTGCAGTTAATGCTACGGTCACAATACCCGTTCGATGTCCGTACAGATTTACAAACTCGTACGGCTCTGAAATATTTAAAACTTACAGTATTTGTAGGTTCTTAGTTTCTGGTCACAGGGCGTACGGATCTCGTACGAGTTGTACAGAATGTATATTTTTCACCAGATAACCGAGTCCTCTACGAGTTGTGAAAATCCGTACGATGCTCGTACGAGTCTCGATATCCGTACGGGCTCCGTGCGGGCTTCGCACGGACGTCGTGCGAGTTCAGAAAAATCAACTCGTACGGAGTCGTACGGAGCTCGTAGGGCAAATGTGACTAGGGTACTATGGTGTATCTTCATCAGATACTAGTTAAGCGTTAGTAATTATTTTTTGTGCCAAACGTTTTGTAGACATACACACGTTTATTCAATCATATATGCATAATTATGTAAATACTTTAGTTGTTATTGCATGCATTATGACGTTCATGGTCAATATCGCCTTACAATAAAATATATTTATTTCTTTCATACAACTGAAATGTGGATACTTTTTTAAAAAGCCAACGCATATATTTATTTTGCATTATTGGTGTTTTTGTTAAAAAGTAACAATAAAATATATTCTATTCTTTTCATACAACTGAAATGTGATGAGTTTTGTTTAAAAACTTCACCGTATATTTATTTTGAATTATTGGTGTGCTTTTGTAAAAAAGATACAATAAAATATATTCTATTCTTTTTTTTCATAAAACTTAAATGTGGATATAAATGCGAATATATATTTTTTTTAAATCAACGTGTATTTATTTTGAGTTATTGGTGTTTTCGTAAACTACGAGCAACTCGTTTGTATATATAGTGCTTTGATCATCATCTTCGAATAAATATTATTCATGATTATTTGAATCCTAGTTAAACAAATTCATATTTTCATCGCACTGAATTCAAGTCTGCGATTGACATTCCAAGGGAATTAAGCAAAAGTTTAGATGAACATTAAAATAAGTTGCAGTTTATTATCATATTGAAGCTAAAGAGGCGACGGATTGACTTCATCTTAACAGAACTTAGATGCAGACATTCACTATACTTATTGTACAAAGATTTTAACCTGAGCCTAACCCTTACACATGAACAAAAACTACACGGTGCATGCTTTGAATTATGAGCAATTTGTGCAATATCAGTCCTTCTGAGTGATATTTGCCGCTAATAAAACATACAACCGATGTTATTCATATCGACAACACATCAGCTGTTAAATTATGCTAATAGGTCAAGGAACTGGCCCGGTCACCTTAAGCATCTCAAGAAGAAATATCATCTCAACTTCAGATATTGCTCAAATCACAATCTGAATTTAAGGTAAATCTTAAGTTCAAGCTATTTAAATTTTTGAAATTGTACGTGTAGATCAGTCTAAGATGGAAATTCACATATCTAAAACATGTGACATTTATTGAGATGAAATTTATCTCAGGTTGAGATGTTTTGGGAGATCAGGATCAGGACCAGGTCAAAATCTCCATACTATAACATACACGGTGCATACTTCTATTTCCCTCCACCAGCTCTCACCAGCACACAGACAAAAAGTTGAGAATTGCTAACCATGTTAAAGTCATTCACTCGAGTGGAAGCCGGTTGAATAAACAAATTCGAGCAGGGAAGAAATCCATGGAATTTACCGGTCTACCATACTTTAATGAGTACCATCTCTAGAAATAATTCCTACTTGGTAAAACATATGTTTAAAAATAATTTAGAGAAACAAAATAAACACCCACATATGTTTATTTATTTCGATGTTTTATTTTACCAAGAGTTCATCGCATAATATTTGATAATTGATGAGAGAGTCTCTCAAACATAACCCGCCAAAAATCGCGGCTCGTATTTTACCCGTGTCCCGATATCTCCCGATCCAAGTAATGGATCAAACTTGCCTTTCTGCTGCTGTTTGATGCTTGTTATATATATGAAGCGTTCTCCAGGGAAACCGATTACACCGATTACACATAAGTGACATTATAAAAGTAATTATGTAATGATATCTATAATTACTAGTAGGTCTAAAATGAAAAAGTGATGATCATAGATTTAATTTTAAGCAGTTTGATTATACATGTATAGTACTATATTTAATATTTAGATTTCTCATAAATTATGATAAAATAACTTCCATTCTTGCTATGGTGACCTATTTCCGAAAACTACCCGTATTGAGAAAAACAAGGGATTAGTGGTTAAGACTTGCAGCTACTTTTCGTTTTAAGCAAAAACTCACAATTTTGACTTGTTTTATTAAAATAATAATATTAATATTCTTCTAAAATGTGACAAAAATTAGACAAATAACGTTCGAATATCGTTTGCGACGTCACTCAAAAACTTGGGAGTGGTTAGTTTTAAAAGGCTATAACTTTGTTAATGTATGTAATAATTCGTTCAGATTTTCAGAAACTGTTCATTTCTAACGATATAATATCATTATTTTCGTAATTTTGTCACTAAGCCCGGTTTCCCTGGAGAACGGCTCATATAAAATTTGTCAAATGTCCATAATATTGTGTGCCTTCGTTGCAAATAAAACATGAAAACATACGTACGTACGCACATGCTATATACATGTATAATTGAAGTGATCTCTTTTGTAGCAAAACTTATTTAGCAATGTAGGCCTACATGACCGTGAGCAGTTTAGTTTCGATGTCCCTGCTTTTGTTCGCGCAAAACACAAAACGGGGAAAATAGCCGTGACTTTTCACTGGTTTAGGGGCAGTTCGCAGGGGTAAGCTTCTGCATGACTCTTGGGCAGGAATTTTACAGGCAAAAGTAAAAATTCAAACCCTTTCCGTAGGGTTGTGGCGGGTTTCAACTGATCTGGCGCATAACGAAATATTACAAACAGGTTGCCTGGCTACTAGGTGCATCAAGGCATTGAACTAGTTAGAACTTTCAGTTTGAGCGTCTTCCTTTGGGATTTAAGAATGAACCGGTATGGTGCAAAAATGCAGCAAAGTTTAAAGACTTTAATCCTAGCGTTCTTCCGGCTAATTTCACAGTAATCTGTGACTTCCGCGTAAAAAAGTAATTCTCGAATCAAACTAAATCGGTACTGACAGAACAAAATACGGTTTATCTGCCGAATCGAATGAACACTTCCTTCGACATATGTTGATAAACCCACAAATGCTTGTGTCAGAGAAAACCTTTACCGACAGATGAACGAAAATTACGGAACATTAGAAAACGGCGAGTATCAAGTGCTCTTTTGATGCCGGAACTTGTTTATTTTCTTAGATAATGGCTAAAACCCAACCTACATCAGATAACTGGGAAGAAAATATATGTTTAATAACGGAATGGATTTCGTGTCCTCGTTGGTTGTTATCACAAGGGATACAATTCACGTCGAGTTAGGACAGCTAGAGAAATAGAAAGTTTCGATGAAATCCTCATCGTCAAGCAGACACGTGTGCATTCCAATATAATACAATTCGAAAAAAGACGTCTAATATTATTTTATAAATATGCGACGTGGTGTTTGTTTATTTGTTTGTGTTTGCTCTTAATAGATCAAGTCGGTGAGTCCTGAGTAGTAGTCGATTATCATTTTTGAGAATCTGCGCATCTATAAAAAATATTATACGAAACATTCAAATCATAATAAACTTTCTTTCAAAATGATGAGTAAGAAATACTATTATATTCGTAGTGTACACGTAACAAAATTACCATTTGCAGAAAGTAACACATAAAATATCTTTCTTTAAGATATTTACTTGATACCCAATATAGATACAATTGCACAATGTCCTCCTTTGTATCAGAAAATTAAGTAATTGTGCGGAGTTTTAACAGCAAAAATCTAACAATTTCAACTTGAGCGCTGTAACAAACTCAGACCTTCTTATGAGAGAGTTAGCGTTAGTAATACGTACTACTTATAATAATGGCCTAGTGGTTCGATCGAAACTAATCGGCTCTTTCCGTGAGGATTCGTCTTAGAATTGTCAGAGGTGCACCGATTGCCGGTGGCCTAGTCGCGTAGAAACAGAATGTTAACAACCGTACATCCATAGGTTACTGTATCATTGGTAATGAGTAAAACGAAAAAAGAAGAACACTATATTTTTCAATATTTAAAAGGTCTATTTGTTCTAAAGTAACCAGAATTTCAAGATATTAAAAACAAAAAATGCCAATTACGTATATATATATATGTATAATTAATGTATAATATGTATAATATGTATATATGTATAATTTATGTATGTACAATTTCTAAAGTGTTATATGACACATGTGTTTTAGATGAACTTTAAAAATACCATTCACTCCATTAAAATATTCTTTTCTTTTCAGTAACTAGAGTAGTTCAATATCAAAATGTTAAATTAGTCTTTCAAAAAGCCACAGAGCTTGTTTGTAATTATATATATGTGCTATTATAATAAAATATTCCTTTAAAAAAAAAAAAAGTACATTTTTTGTATTTATAAATTACAATCGGTTTTCGTGTTTTCATCAATGACACAGGTTTCTCTGTAATAGTTGTACTGTTGTTTTTTTCCAATCACAGATAACTGTATCATTTAAAGAGAGTATAAAATGAATAAAAATGATGTAAAAATTTGTATAATCTTAAGTTTTGAGAAAAACATTTATTTTCCGATTATTTTTACTCTTTTTTGTGGTACAGTTACCTGCGTTTTCAGTGACAAACAAAATGCCGGAGATAGAATATTTCGGAACCGATAAATAAATCTACATGGATATAATTATACTTCTGTGGTTTGAGACCAATTCCTAGGCTTCATGGTGGAAATGGTTTCTCTCGTTTAGATAATAGACAAACAAATGAACGTATTTTCGCACCGCGTTAATTGATCAATACAGTTTGCTTACGAAACAGTTCGGTTAATGTCATCGAAAAGTCAAAATTCCATTAAAATAAATACATAAATATCACTTTGTTCCCAGTAGAGACGAAACCAGTTTATCGCCCAATATTTTGAACGTTTGCGCCAATGTTTTGTACACATAAGTCGAGCGACTCAAAATGTTTTGAAATGTAATGCATAAATATAGTGCCATCAAGATTTCGCCTAGATATCAATGTGAGGTTTGTTATCTAGATGATATGGTACGTGTTTGCATTCTCTGAATTATGTTTATAATTCTGGTTATAGTCAGATAAACAATATTGTATCTAATGATTTTATACACATTGATTACCAGCCGACAAACTGTCTGCTGACTGTTCAAATATTCTTCCCTCGGACTCCTAACGCAACACCTATAGTTTTCATTAGTGTTCTACTATCAATAAATGGTTCAAATCAGGACTGTGAATGCAACAATATTCATTCATTCCTGGCTTAACAATGTATTTGCAAATCAGTTCCTTGGAAGATGAAATAAAACCAAATATTGAGCAGCAATCTTAAACGAAAAGTCACAGAAATTACTATTATTACAACACATGCACACCAAGCATTACTACACAAACACAAAATACAACAGTTTGCTGGCTTAGAACAAGAAGGTCGTAACTACCAAATCGATATATTGAGAAAACAAGAGAAACTCTCTGTAATTTAGTCTTTACCTATGGGAAAACACGTTTTTAAAACTTCATTTTGGTCAACATGACAATTTTAGATTTTCACGAAAATATATTCATCATGTAAGAACCGCCTTGTGAAGCTGATTTCAAATATGTATGAGTCTTATAAGGTCGTAAGAGGTAGTTACGACCTTCTGGTTCTAAGCTATCGAGTTGTCGCTATCATTAAAATAATCAAGTTTCAATAGCATTAGAATGTGTGGGTACTGGCTCTACAGGCGACGAATTCCTTGCAACAATAACAAGAACCGGTCCTTTCTCAGAAACGGTAGAACGTTTCCCAGGTATCAATAAAGAATCAAATGTATGTGCTCTCGACGAGGCAGAGGTAAACCATATCATAAAATATATGGATGGACGTACAAGATGGTGCTTTACAAGGGGCGAAATGTCAGTTTTTGATCACTGTATTGGTATAAAGTTATAAAATGTCGAGTATAATTTACACCCACTTTAATAGGTAATATTGTTCATGGCGTGATTTCGGTACTTTTCATAGATGTTCATTATTAGAAATTATTGTCATCATACACATTTTTTATATAAGATTCAGAGAAACATCAATTAGATATGATTTCTATTCATATGTGAATATTTATATTGTGCCCAAATACAAGGCATTTACTTACATGAAATCTTAATTTACATGCCGATGTCTTTGTTTTATTATTGCAACGTTTATAATGCTAATAAACTTACACTGTATCTAAAATAGTTAGTTGTTTGGGTTGTAATATTTACATTTGTACACAACTTTAACATCATATTTGTATTAATTAAACTATATCGATGGGTTAGAATGAGAAATTCGCTGTTTTGCGAAAGCAAGAAACATCCGAGAGTCAGAAAATTCCTGTTATGGAAAAACAAGCTTTTACAAAAGCTTCAGTTTGGTCAACATGACAAGTTCCAATTTTCATGAAAATATGTCCATTAGCAGCGCATTTTGGTGTAGATTTCAAGTATATATCAGTCTTATAGGAGATCATCTCATTCTAAGCCTTAGTACATGTATAAGTATGATTATTATGATAGTGTAAATGAAGGGAGGAAATTCAACCGACTGTTCAGTTCAGTTTATGAACGAGTAATCGCACGTACACCATGTAACGGTGCTGCTTTGCAGGGTAGGGAATCGTAACGAAATTCTCATGTTTGTTCTTGTCATCTAAATCACAGCCAATTGGCTTATCAGTTTTAAAACAGTACATACAGTGCAGTGGCAAAACATGTCAAATACTGCGCATGCATTTTTCGGAAAGAGCGGAAGCAATTTAATGTGTTAAGGAGTGGACAACACTTTGGTAAACATAT
Organism: Spisula subtruncata; assembly: GCA_963678985.1. NCBI lineage: Eukaryota > Metazoa > Mollusca > Bivalvia > Venerida > Mactridae > Spisula > Spisula subtruncata. The sequence goes on along the minus strand of OY787669.1, from coordinate 28,939,554 downwards.
CCATATATTAAAGAGCTAACCCTTAAATGCACTTCAATGTTGAGCATTGGTCAATGTGTTTTGACCGCATCCTTTGTCTTGATAACTATTCGTATTGTCTATGCGGCTTTTATGGTGGCATGGCTTTAAATATACTATAGACGAGCGTTGGATGCTCGACTTTCTCGTAAGTTTGATAAATACCTTGCTCATCTTGGAGTGAAACATGTAATAGTTACAAGCACAGATAAAGTAACTAGTCTTGTCAGTATGTACTCCCCGTGTGATGGCGAACGACTTGTCCAAGTTACTAAGCTGTCTTTTAAATGTACACTGAGCGGCAATGAAAACGCAACACTTACAAAGTATAGCATAACTCATTTGATAAGTATGTGAGCATCACGAAATTTTGTCATAGAAAAGATATATGCAAGTGACACATGAATATCACTTGAAAATCAGATACATTTGTTTAGCAACATAGTTTTTTACCAGTTGTTTTGAGGTCAGTATAAAACAGAAAGTCGCATTTTTTAATCTTTTAAAACAACCGTCAGGAGCGATCCGTCATGTGAATTTACGACGTATTAATCTTATGAAACGTTCATTGAATGCTTGAGGGATGCTGTTCCGTTGTTGCAGAAGGGCTATGTGAAGTTCAGGTACTTTTAAGAGGCCTATAGACTATTTCGCGCACAACTACTAAAATCAAACAATATGGTATATTAAAGCATTGGTGTATTTTCTATGGTCAAAGGGAGATTATTTTGGAGTAATAAATTGATTAAATAATTAACTTGCTAGTTTCTTAATAACACTGCTTCGAATCTTGCGCCTCTAAACGCGTATTCGAAACAGCTCCTTTTTTAGATTAATAAAATTGTATTATATTTGTCCCAAGGATGGTGAAAGTGTCACCATTTGTAACTGGAAATAAATTGCATGAACGCTATAGTTATTCTTTTAAGACTGATTTTTGCACTAAATGGAGAAAAATGCGCTTTTGAATTGCGTGCTTAATTTTAAAAACACAATTTGCGTCTAGATATTAATGAACTACATAACTTGAGCATGTAGACTAGTTCAGTAATATCATGTAATACAATTTAGTGTAAAAGTTTGGTGATTAATCTAATATAGTGAGGATAATTATCCATGAGTTATCGCACTTGACTTGAACATTTTTCTTACATCCTATAATTTTTAATGCATTTTTAGCTTTCTTAACAGGTGTATATGTATTCAAACTTGTGTTAAATAAATGAAATAATGACTTTGGTAATTAAAATCAACGAAACTTTGATTTTTAGTATGGATACCCCACAATTTAGCATAATGACCGATCTTTCGGAGACTGTCTTTGACATATACACCATGTTTTCTACTAGTTATTTTGTTTTTCCAACTAATCCGTCCATATTCTTCAAAATGCTCGCAAATATGCGAGCAAATCTCAAGCCACCTATCAGCACGCTGGAAAATGCGGTTCTTCTTCTTCCATTTAATTTGCAGGGCCCACTCTGGGGCATTATCGCAAATATTAGAGACAGAGGTGAGATACAAGGAATCCGGGTGCGATACCCTAGCTCGTTTCGAATAGATTCCTTGGTTCTTTAACGTGCCCGGTGTAAAGCACCGATATACGCGAGACTACCCCTGGGTTACCAACCAGGATCATCTCTAGTTGGGTGGGAAACACTAAATAGCGTTTCTGAAATGACCAAGTGTCCCGGCCGAGAATCGAACCCGGGACCTCTCGATCAGCAGTCTAGCGTCTTACCACTAGACCACCGTGCCACCCGGTTTTTCCGCTATGGACGAGTGATTCTTAAAGTATTTTCACGGAAAAGGCTGAAATATGTAGATAACATATATCGATGTAAGCATACAAAATTTCAAGTTTATAAGTTGACAGATTACAGAAATATTCAAGTTTAAAAAGTGTTGCGTTTTCATTGCCGCTCAGTGTATATAATATTATTATACAAAAAAATTATATACCTTTGATAGTTTAGATAGATAAAATTGTGTATACAGTAAGAAATTGGGAATATAAAAATGTACTCTTAAAAAATGCTGAATACGTTATTTGTTTTCTGTTGTCAGTAGATGGATGTTAATTAGGCCTAGCACGTTCAACAAGTAGATCTATGTTGACTTTCAAGTTTGAAAGGGTTGAAGAAACCCCAATTTACGAGTTAAACGTGCCACTATTTCTATGTAGGCCTATGTATTTCTATGTCGAAACAATAGTTTGACTTTTTTCTTCGAAAAGTCCAGCTCTATTTAATCAGGATCTTCTCTATATATATTATTATAGAATCCCTGATCTAATGAAACTTTGTAATAAACGCGATGCCGTCCCTTTAAAACGATACTTGCTTGCTTCTATTACTACTTGTACTTCATTATTTTTTCACTAATGTTCAAGATTACAAGTTGTCGTTTTGCTTTGTTTTTCTCTCATTTTTCCAATTATAAATCCAGCCTTTGTTTATATGTTATGCCTTGTTTCAAATACTTGTGTATTTCTTAAAATGTAAATTTGTATGCCAGAAATGGCCCATAATTGGAAATAAAATATATTCTATTCTGCCAGTAATAATATATCCAATGAGCTTGTATCCAGCATGTATTTTAGTTATAATACACATGGATCCAGGCATTTACATTGTGTAGATCTGTACAATAGTTGTAGAGGTCTAATTAATATTCAAGAAAGAAACGACGCACACTGGAAAAAGGGAGCTAACTCAAATTTTACACTACTTCTTGTTACCGAGTGTTTATTTTTAACCACCGGCGCGAAATAAAAAGAGAACCAGGGAAGTAGGTCGCCAAAAGATGGCGTTGTGATCGCTAAATTTGTCAACAGACGACGCCATCTTGAAGGCCGCGAATTTCGGGGTGAGGGCATTTTGCCCGATATTTCGTTTGTTTTGAGTGGACTTGATTGTTTTAAATGTGTGAATGATGAGCAAGTATATTCCAGTAACTGAAGATGAGAACGAGGAGTCGATGGAGGTCCCGCTCGAGGAGGACGGGACGCTTCTTTTGTCCACTCTGAACGCGCAGTTTCCTGGGTCTTGCGGATTGAAATACCGAAACCCAGATTCGGGTGCAATGAGGGGAATTCGACTCTCAGATGGACGTTTGTACCCGCCAGATAGTGAATGGTCAAGCCGGATGTATGTTGCAGTATTTCCAAAGGGTATGTGGCGTTGCATTCGTCAAATAAGCGGTCGAAAGAATCGTCCGAAATATAGCGTCACTTTTGACAACTGTTGATTTTCGACCCATAGACGAAATGTTTGCATTGTGTATTTGCAGAATTTAAACGTCCCTTTTAACAAAAAATGATACCTTATGATTGAAAAAATAATGGGAATTTTTGTGATGATAAAAACACAAGTTAATGATGCCTCTGTTGTAGGCAATACGCTGCAAAACTTCGGAATGTTTTGAGAAATTGACAGTTAGGGGAGAGAACTCCGTACGACTTAATTTTGACAGGTGCTCTGTCAAAATATATGTCAACATTATTTCGCATGTTTTTGCTAATTGACACATGTAGCATCATTCAATTTTGGTTACATACAAAATATTCATTGTTATTTTTCATGTGTGCTACAATTTACCTGTGTGATTCAATTAAAATCTGAATAAATATGGTCAAAAATAATGATGCAAATATGCCAATAACCATTCAATTACAGAACCACTAACTGTATAAATTTCAATTTTGATATGACAATACTTGTGAGGAGTTTCGGTAATGCACTAGTCAGTTGGATATAGGCCAGGGACTGCCCCCACCCTAGGGTTGGGCCGGGGTTTTTACTTTTGGGTTGTCAAAACACCTGCCCTTCACTGCCCTGTGGGGGACAGCTGATGGTAAAATCTCTGGAATTTCCATGGGCCCTGGCCCCTGACAACTAAGTATTGTCCCCAGGGTATTGGTTCTGAGAAAAAATCACAACATTTTCCCAACAAGGTAGGGAAGCTGGAAGGTAAAAACACTGCCGTTCCCCCAGATATCTACCACCCATCCACAGCCCCACCCGTCCCAGCCGATGCAAGCCAAAAATATTCTGGGGAAGGACCCAGCCTGGTGCATTTAACTCAGTAATAAGGTCAATGTATACGTATGTTGAACATTTTTTATCTCTTTGAACTTTTACTGTACTGAGCCTTTTATTATGTATGTAGGTCTAAGCTAACTGGGAAATAACTAATTTCCACTGTTGAGCAATGTTCATGCTTTGGAAGAGCTCTGTAACTAGTATTGGCTGTTGTTTTAGAGGTTGCTGTTCTACAGAATTTGTATTACTAGTAAATATCTGCAAATTTATTGTGCTGTTATTAACTTAATTTACTTATTATACCAGGTAATCTAAATTGATAATGTTATGCTCAACATAGCGCCAGTGGCCTACTCTGTAAAGGTATTGCTGAGTATGTATATTTAATTAATTTATTTTACCCAACTTGTAGGGTATCTGACAGCGCTTCATTGAGATGGCAAACAGAATTATGATCCAAAGTGTGCAACCAAGAGTATAGTTTTTGCTCTATCCTCTATTATATAGATCTATGTAGTCTTACTAGACCATCATTGTTTTATTTTAATGGTTTCAGATGGCAACAAAAAAACTAAAGAAGAGATTGGGGACTTATCATCTGCTGCAGCTTTGCGTGTTAAACGAGATAAATCACAGAAGTGCAGTGATTTGATTGTCCTTGGCCTTCCTTGGAAAAGTGTTGAAGAGGACCTACGTAAATACTTCTCTCAGTTTGGCGAACTGCTTATGGTTCAGGTTTGTCGTCCATAATGTTACTCTTTAGTCTTAAAGTGTATAGAGCTATATCGGAAGATATTTTTTATGCCCCCGTATCGATAGATCGAGAGGCATATAGTAATGCACCTGTCCATCCATCCGTCCTTCCGTCCGTCCGTTCGTCCGTCCGCCCTGGTTAACCCAAATTGACCGTTTCTTCTAGCATTAATATGGCTTGCTACAAAGCTTTCAAACTTGCATGGATGTTGTATATGAACACTCTCCACGCGCCTGTATCACCTTACTCCATTTTGACCTTCACCTTGACCTAATTTGGACTTAGACTTATTGAAAGGCCAAATTCTTGGTTAACCCAAATTGACCGTTTCTTCTAGCATTAATATGGCTTGCTACAAAGCTTCATACTTGCATGGATGTTGTATATGACCACTCTCCACACACCTGTATCACCTGACTCCATTTTGACCTTCACCTTGACCTAATTTTGGACTTAGACTTATCTCCCCTTTAGTATTTTCACAATAAAATTTTGTCTGGAGCGTATCTTCAAAACTATTTAACATATTCACTTGAAATATGATATATGAATAGATGGCAACTTGGAGAAGTGCATTGACAAAGAACCATAACTCTGTCTGTCTTAAATTTTGAATTATCTCCCCTTTCATGTTTTTATAGTCAAATTTTGCTCTGAGTATATCTTCAAAACTATTTAACATATTGACTTGAAACTTGGAATATAAAAAGATGGCAACTTGCAGAAGTGCAATGACCAAGCAATATAACTCTGTCTGTCTTAAACTTTTAATTATCTCCCCTTTAGTATTTTCAGAATAAAATTTTGACCGGAGTGTATCTTCAAAATTGTTTAAGATATTGCCTTAAAACTTGATATATAAATAGATGGTAGCTTGTAGAAGTGCATGGACCAAGAACCATAACTCTGTCTGTCTTACATTTTGAATTATCTCCCCTTCAGTATTTTCATGATAATTGTTTGTCTGGAGCGTATCTTCAAAAGTATTTAAAATATTGACTTGAAACTTGCTATATGAATTGGTGGCAACTTGGAGAAGTGCAGTGACAAAGAACCATAACACCTGTATCACCAGATCACACATGAAGTCAATCAAGGCACTGCTTTCAAATGTGGCATATTCGTTTACCATCATAAGTCCCTTATAGTTCAAAGCCATGTAACACTATCACACATTTTAACTGAATAATGGCCCCTGATTGACTTACAGCTTTTTATGGACATGGCTTCCACGGGGGCATAAGCGTTTATTGAACGCAGTCTTGTTTTAAAAGTTTCAAAAACTGAAAAACAATTATGCTTTCGTATCCATTAGACCATTTTTCGCTTCAGTTTTAACAGAATTTCTTTCTGTTATTTTTTGGACTTGCAAACTGTCCATTTTCATACGAAAGTGTTCTAAAGTAATTATTTTGACATTAAAAGACCGGTCATATATAGCTATATACACTTTAATATATGTATTTAAATATATTTTATAATAAAAATTCTTGAATTAGGACTAATTTTTCACACCTTCAAAATATTAGTATAACTTAAGTTCTAGAAATGGTTAATTATGATATCCTGATAGTTTGAACTGTTCTGTAGTCTTTTTGTAGAGCTTTAAAATGATGCCATAAATTACACTAATAATGAATATCTGACTAAAACTAAAAATGCATATGGTATCCTGTTTGACTGACTACACAGCAGTAGGCACTAACAAGGTTGGTCACTGGTCCGATAATCAGACAGCAAAGCTGCCTACAATTTGTAAGAATTTAAGAAAACAGCTACTGGTTTTTCAATGCTTTCATTGGTCCTTCTTGATTTCCACTGGTCTCTGGCCAGCGGATCAAGTGTTAATGTTGAGCCCTGCTACATCATACGTGATGCATGACAGTTTCATAAAACATGAGTATCAATATTATGTTGAAACTTTGAACAGGAAGTATGCTATTTGTTTTGCACATCAAACCAGGAAATGAGTGTTCAAAATCAACTTAAAGAGAGGAAAAATACATTTTGCAATTTTTAGTTGGTCTCTGAAAACAAATTTTAACTTAAAATTTTATATTTATGATGCCTAAAGGTACTTTTATAAATCTATAACAAATAAAATTGAAAATCATAGTTATACATAAAAATAGATGAAGTTACTGTTATAGGTTAGATACTCTGCATAAAATAATTAATTGTTAATTTATATATCTATAGAATAATTGATATTCGGTTATTTTGTATTTTACATAATAAGAAACTGATATTCAAGTTGATGCAGGCCTTGATCAATATAATAATATAATACATGCATGACACAAATATTTATTACCGGTATACGGTAACAAAAAATTACGGTTTATAGTTATACGGTACCCCCGCACATATACTGTTTTCAGCTTGTTTTTCTGCTCACAGATGATTCTTGTGGACGCAACTCCACCTAGAAGTATTTGCAGAATTTCCTTCAAACCTTCACAAATGAACAACCTCAACATGTAGATGTGCTGCATGAAGTAAAGAATTTGCACTGCCTTGGTTTTTGCCAGAATTGTGGTCTTTACTAGTGGGGGTTATATAAGTCTGCTGAATTGCGACAGCTCTAGTTAATTTTGGCGTCTATTAATATGGAGTTTTGAAATTTAAAATTATAACTTTACAAATTTATTATCAATAAAGACACGTCACACTGAAATATAAATGTAGACTACACGCTCAACGCAGGTTAAGGTTATCATTATTTTATTAAGTCACCGTCGTTTCGGCTTTTACAAAGCCTTCATCAGAGTTTATGTACAAAATTGATTGTATGTAATAAATACACATAATGATCTTCTTGTATATTTTAGGTAAAGAAAGATCCTAAAACCTCCCATTCAAAAGGTTTTGGTTTCATCCGCTTTGCCGATTATGATGCCCAGGTAAAATGTATGTCACAACGACATCATATAGACGGTAGATGGTGCGACGTACGCATTCCTAACTCCAAGGTGGTAAGTGATCATTGTCTTTGTTTATATAGATTCGTATTTACTAACTATTAAATTCTGGGGTTGAACAATTTTTCAGAACTTTGTCCTACCCAGTTTTCCTGGAAATGCCACCAGTAACTTCTCCAAATTATATGTCATGTGGAGGATAAAACCATTTAGCCTGATTCATAAAAGAAAATAACTTTCCCTAACCAATGTAATGTTAAAATGAGGATCACAAAGAAGTGAAGTATCCACTGTGCTGTTTGGATATGTAATAAATACTGTTGGCCATCAGTTGTTGCATGTGGCTAACAGTCAGTGAAATCCTGAGTCTTATTCTTTTCATGCTTTGTAAATTTGTTTTCATCTGGATTAGAGCTGTCTTTGTATTAAAATAGTTGGCAATACCAATTTTCTTGGAACGAAATTATCACTCAGTACTTCCTTGCTCTTCTGTGTAAGGCATTTCTACTAGATGAATAGGGACATGACTGGTAGCCAACTTAACAACTTAACAAATTACCATCCCTACATGTGCGCTGCATGGTCATTTTGTTTTATCCCTGCATGTCAGCCAATGAGCCTTGTTTCCAGAGAGCTCTTATAAATAAGTCACAGGTATGACCAATCTGTCTCTCTTTGAGTAAATGTATGTGTTATTTTCAGTTGATAAAGATGTTTTCATTTTATTGTTAGGAAGCAAAGGATAACCTGGTGAATCGTAAGGTGTTTGTTGGACGTTGTACAGAAGACATGAACGCTGAAGATCTCCGCTCCTACTTCAACAAATACGGTGATGTTGTTGACGTATTCATTCCTAGACCTTTCCGAGCATTTGCCTTTGTCACATTTTCTGATCCCGATATAGCTCAGGCTCTCTGCGGTGAGGATCATATCATTAAGGGAGCCAGTGTACACATCAGTAACGCTGCTCCTAAGACTTATGACAAACAGATGGACGGTAGAAAAGGGAGCCTTAATCACGGGCAACAAGCTTACAGCCAGGGTGGATATAGTCACACGCCATGGAGTCAGGGAGGTGGAGCGCGCGGAGCAGCACAGCCACACTTACAGGGACAGGTACCGCCAGGTGTACACAATAACATGGGTTTGAGTCTCGGAGCGTTTCAACTGAATCCTGCTATGATTGCGGCCGCTCAGGCTATGTTGAGTGGTCAAGGGAGTTGGGGACCGGTTGGTATGGTGAACCAACAAGGAGGGCCTACCCCGGTCAGTGGTGGTACACCTCTTCCACCTCCCGTACCTACTGCGGTTGAAGCCCAAACAGCTCAGCCGGCGGTCCAAGCACAACCACCTCAGTCATTTGGTAATATAGGTAGTGGGCAGCAAGTTAGTACTGGTACAGTAGTCTCTGCAGGTAATAATAGTTTTCTTGGATGGGGTGGTAATCAGGGGGGTGAGGTACAGCCCCACCAAAGCACAAGTCCCGGTGTGGGTGGTTGGGGTGCGGCCCCACCAAAACAGACTGGGGGAGCATGGAGTTGAATGAAAGGCTATAGATTTTTTATGTATTTATTGGTTAAATGTTTTGTAATGCTGTAGAATGGTTCAAAATACTAAATTAATTATATCCAATTATCCTGGTATAGATTCTATTCTATTTGTTACAATTAGTCCTATATTTTTTATGTTAAAAGACTTTCTGACTTGAGTTGTTAAAATTCTCAGTCTTGAGATTTTAAAATTTTCCGACTTGCGATGCTAAATCTCTGATACATGTCATGGTATAATGGTGTATAGCAGCACATACTGGTATGGCTTGATTTTGTGTTTAATTTCCCCTCAAACAAACAATTTATGTCAATGCGTTTGATTGTATATCTGATGTCCAAGTCTGTAAAATATTTCTAATAAATTATGTTTGTTAAGCCATATTTAAAACTACCTCTTACTTGATGGTTACATATGCTGTTATGAAAGTGTTTAGGGACTTCTAAAGCCAAAAAAAGGATATGTTTGCCCAACTTGCTGGTGTTTCTTTGCTAGCTTAAATCTAGAAGCTGTTTTTGACTTGTATCCATTTTGCTGTTACTTAAAATTTCCTGCTGTTCTTCAATTTTGCATTCAATATTTTCGGTAACAATATTTTTAAAGCTACCTTTGTATTCTCATAAATTGATTTTTATTATTAAATTTAGTGACTAAATATAAATGATTAAGCTTTCATGTTGAAAGATTCTTTTCTGTCTATTAGCAAAAATGAGTAACTTGGCATTTGCTTTTCTGCTGCGGATTTGTTAATAATTGACTGTTTCTTCTATACTTGATGGTACCTTACTGGTTTACTGAATCATACCTTATAGACTATATATGATAGCTTGGCTCTCAATTTCAATATTGCTTACATTTATTAAGGAATGCATTATGTTGCATGATTAATTAAAAATTCTATGACTTATTTTCCGATAAATTTAATTTAGTTGTTGTTTGAGTTGACACACCATCATACGTGATACATGTGCTAATTTTGATTTCAGTTATTAATTACTATTCTTAAATACTTTATGGCAAAGGCAACACTCTACATATAGATCTAATTTTATAAATCAAAGACCTAGAACTGTCCGTTAAATTCAGCTTCTTTAAATGTGGTTGTCATGACTGAGACTTAAGGTGTGGATGCAAGGATTCCTTTCAAAAAGGACAGAATGGTACAGCTAGTGTAAATGTTTAAGGCACACATAAGCCTGCCATATTCAGCAGAAAGCTGACTGGCAAATAAAGTCTATGCTTGGCTAGCAATGATACTGAAATGACATGGAAGTTGTGTCTGTACTTGGAGTATTGCTTGCTGTGCAGTGAAAGCTGCATATATTTAGTAATTGGTAAAACAATTTTGCTGTGAAGGTAGAATTTTGTCTGAATGAAAATAATGAGGTTTGGAAGTATTTAGGTTTGTTGTATTTAATTAGAGATTGTTATTTTTGGTACAAAAATACACCCCCATTAGTTCTTGTAAAAAATCATGACGAAACTGCCAGTATTGTTTTGTTATTTTTGAAAAACAAAATCATGAGAAGAAGTGATATGCCATACATGCCATTAATGGTCCGCATTAATTCATACATGAAGGATAAAAGTAAACTGCTGGTCTTGAGATTTATGTAGCTTGTGTAGGATCTCAATGGTTGTACTTCAGTTGGACTCAGGAAATATTTCAAACTGATCGCTATGAATAAGTTTGACTTGGGAAATATTTTGAACTTATTGCTTTGAATAAATACATGTACACTTTCATTTGTGCAAGATAGGGCTGTACATGTCTTAAAGAGTTTATTAGATTTTGCTCTTATACCAGTATATCTATCGACCGGGTTTCAAGAATATCTGAACTGGTCTTTGTATTCATTAGTCTAGCATATCTAGTATTACCAACATTTGGTGGTTATATAGTGTATAAATTCTGAGAATACCTACATAATGTTAGTGTATGCCGGTATTTTGAGTGTCCGAGAACATGGAACATACTTAAAAAAACAACCAGGTGATCTAGGTACTTTTTCATTGAGAACATACTCAAATATGGTGATCTCAAGACCATGAAAAGATGTTAAACATGAGAACACAGTTGCAGCTATAATTGAGAATACACAATTGATGTGATATGGAAACGAATAACTGTATTGAAATTGTTAGCATGTTTGTTACACAAGTGACATAGTTGACGTTTAAATGGCATCTAAATAAAATAGCAGTTTTTCATATGTAATATAAAATCATTTTACACATATAAAATAACATACATTACAAAATTGTAAAAATGTATTTAGATTTGTTATATAGGCTATAAGATAATTATCATGTTTAATAGTAGAAGATTTGTGTTGTTTTATATAATAGTTAATGGTCTGTTGTAGTTTTGTTATTTGTTTAAGTGTTTGGTCATTGGAGCTATGAATGGTACTAATTCTGTTGTTTACATCACGATTTTATGAACATCAGGGCTTGACACTAACAATTTTTGGTCACTGGTCCTCCAGCAAAGAAACGTAAAATTTGTAAAACAAACAGTTACTGGTCCTTCAAGATTTTCACTGGTCCTTCAACATTTTCACTGGTCCTTTTTCGATTTTCACTGGCCTCGGACCAGGGGACCAGTGTTAGTGTCGAACCCTGTAACATATTTAAATTAAGTACATTTCATTTTGATCGTACATACAGTGAAATACACATGGGTAAATGATTTCAGTCCAAGTACTGATTTCAGTATTTTGAGAATTAACTGCACTATGAAATTTATACACAAGTTACCTTGTTTTGTATGCTGACAAGCAATTTTCAGTATTTTGATCATTTTGAACTTTTACCCATGAATAATCGCATCTGATTTGTTATCTGTAGGTCTGTTTTTAAGCATATTATGAATAAGAAAAATTAATTCATTTTCTGTATAGGAAATTATATAAATATAGTTTGAAATGGGCCATAACTTTTGAATTTGGATTTGTTCCTAATGATGTACAGTAATACTGTACTGAATTGGTCTAGAATAACCTACTACCACTAGTTCAATCACTCTTTAGTGTGTTATTTCTGTATGGTATTAATTAACACTTTAATTGTTTTACGATACAAGTCTTTGATTTTAGTATTTGACTAGTGTACTATGTACTACTGGATTGTTGATCTATCGTATGTGCGTGAATGTTTTATCTTCTCTTGTATATTCTTACTGTATAGTTATATCATGTTTATTTTTACTTTTCATCTGTAGTAACCCTTGCCAGTTAATTATCTTTATTAAAGCCACAATTTCAAAATTTTAAAGTACAGTAATTTATATTTACAAGCACTTATTATTCCTGCCTGTTCTTGTTAATTGTAAGGTAATTTGAGTGGATATTTTCACATTTTGAATAAGGTTTAAGAATGTTGATATGTAGCAAACTTATTCGTATTATTAATACAATTTGCAATAAACTTTGGTATGGCGTAATGTCGTCACCTGTATATTTAGCGTTACTTTATCAGAATCTGAACTAGATGGAACCATGAAAAACCACACATTTTCTTCCGCTTTGATTGTAGCAGTATATTCATATATAAATACTTCATTTTAACAAAAATCGAACTCAAGTGTGCATGGAGTTTAATATCAGCTGTATAAGTTGCACTGGTATTGAAAAATAATTCAAGAACACATTTCTTAAGTATGGTTGATAAATTCATATTCACTTAACTCTGACTGAAAGAAAATCATAGAATTGGAAGGGTTGTCTTCCTTGTTATATTACAGTATATTGATGTGGTGTGGCGGTGTGTAGGATAAGGCAGCTGACTGAATGAAATATTATATCCACTGTATATACACAAGTGTAACTGCTTCTAATACCATGCCCAAAACATACATACATGTAGATGTTTTTAATTTGCTCTTTGTATGCCTGTCTGCACTTCTGTCAAATGTTTCAGTGTCCGATGAATATCTCGAGGTCTCGGTGCACAACTATGAAACATTTCTCTATAAATTGATAAAGTTACCATAGCTTTGCACCGAGCCCTCGATTTGGTTAATTAAGCTCCACTTAAACATCTTTTTCGTAGAATCATTTATTAATAGCCTACTGATTCATCCTGATTTTTTTGGTGGATTATAGCGATATTTGCTAAATTTTGAGGCACATTTAAATCACGAGATATTACCCTTCTGTTTGTATTACATTATGTGTGTGAACATTTGTATATTGTGCTAAATTACTAGAACCAATATAGAGGTCACCCATTCATCACGTCCTTTGGACACTCCCAACTTTCTTAATTCTATTCCTCATTTAAAATGTTTAAAGTTTAATTATATATTATTTTTCTTATTAAATGAATTATAGCTTTTGTTTTAACTTTTATTTTTCTTCTTGCTAATTTATATAATCTCTGCTGTGTTTGTTTTAGTCAAAATGTACTGACTGCATCAATGTATAGAACCATCTGGTCATTATGAGAGTTTTTGCATGATATAAAAAGTATGAAACATATTATACAGTAAGAGTTAATGAAGGCAAATTATTCTTTAGCATTTCTATTATTGAAGTAAGGTCGACAGAGTACCCTCCCTTGATTAAAAGCCTTGACTACTAAGTTCTCTCCCTTGAGTTCAACTAGGTGGCTTAAATCATCTTCCAATCCCCATTTTTGCTGTTGATGCAATCATGCTAGTTATATCTAAGGAATACAGTTACCTTATTGGTTCCTTAAGATTTATAAATGTTAATTAATTTACTACTCTGTGGAAATTGTGTGTATAGAGGTGTGTATAAAATGTAGTAGAACGCTTAAAATGTTTCTGTTGTCGACTGCATATAATATTATAAGAGTTTGATCTTTAGAAGTTTTTTTTATTGATTTATATAGCATTATTTTTTAACAAAAAATATTTAATAGTATTGATAATTTACATTGCAATGTTTTGCTATATACTCCCACTATTTATGTTATAGTTACTTTATCATTTTTTATCCAAGTTTCTTTTAATTTAATATTTTATGTCTTATTGAATTAAATTTATTTGTTGAGGAGAAATATTTAGTATTTTTGAATCGTAATTTATGCAGTTTAAAATACAGAATTATAAACAAATTCTTAGTTGAAATATTCTATCATATGCATCATGATATGCTTAACATTTTTGGCTTGTTAAAATCATAATAGGTATATAAGATTCTATATGATTGTGTGTTTTAAGACATTAGCAGTATGTCCTCCCGACAAATTAATAAATTATTGAGTTCTAGAGCTATAGTAGTGTATGTTTTGTTGCAAATATAAAGCAAGTGTTTCGATGAATGTAATCATACCATTAATATTTCTTGTAAATAGAACATTATGTACAGAGACATTTATTGAGAAAAGGGTGTTTTACGTGTATTGTGGTCATCATAGTAAATACGGTCATATGTCTACGATTCATTATATACATGTATATACCGGTAGTATGTTGGTCTGATGTACAGCTGAAGATAGAGTGTTGTTATATATAACTTAATATACCGGGTACCCACAGAATGACAAATTTGATAGCCACAGACTATGAATATCCAACAATAGTATAGCTTCCAGCTTATGCTGAAATTGAGCATCGTTTGAAACAACCAAATTTTTGATAATTTTAAGTATAGATTTTTCCCCCTCAAAATGTCTAATTTGGGTGTTTAAGATCAGTTGATAAAATTAAGAATATAATAGTGGTTTTAATTGTCTGGAATGGAAAGGTTCTTGACTTCTAGCTATTAAACTTCATGTGACTGTCACTTTGTGCGTACATGTAGTTGAAGGACTTTAATTTAGTGTTATGATGCTAAGTTTTGGCGGTTAACATTTGAGTGGTGACTCTAGTTTGTTCTGTGTGTATGTTATATCTGAAGACCAAGTTGAAAGATGGAAACAAAACTAATCTGTATGCAGGTGGTTCATTTGACACTAAGACCCCGAAAATTAAAACGAAACCACATTTTTTCCATTCAGAATTCTGAGTGGCGGGTAAATTCTTCTTTAAATTATACAGGTGACTCATTGGATCTTTCAAACACCTACAATTAAGTATTGGTATTTTGACAATAAAACAGTAAAATCTGGTTATAATTTTATATCAAAATGACCCTTGAAATCCAGCCCTTAGTAAAACCCTTTATATAGAGATGTTTTGTTTTCATTACATGAAGTGTAAAAGATATATTAATGTATCAGAAGAGATGTGTATGCTCCATCTAATATTGTTATTTATCTATTTCTTAGAAAATTATTCATCTTTTATGTTTTTACAAGTTACATATATTTCTATTTTTTGTGTTGAATGTAGTGTGGTCTTAAAACTTGTATATTATGTGTATGTGATCTACTTAAATGTGTGTTTAAGTGTCTCTATTTAATTTTCCCCATTGAAGTTTTATTGGTAGTGCACACTGTCCTAAGCGCTGTATCTATGTGTCGAATATATTAACACAGTCATGTAGGCCTTTACCGGTACTCAAACCAGGGAACATATCATTCATTCATTGACCATGCCAAAATTGCCATTTTTCCCCATATTTTTCTCCTCAGCCAGACTAGTGCCGAAACTTGATAGAAAAATCTTTATTCACTTTTGGGTAAGGCTGGCTATACCTTGTAAATAATTTTATCTTTTTTTAAAATACAAAATACCATGAAAGGGGAGATAATTTCATTAAAATATATATGTGTGTAGCATCAGGAACTTACTCCTTTCTAGAATAGCGTCACTAAACAACAATTTGTTACGGTAACATTCTCGTAATAAAATCTGGTCAGCACTTTGAATCAAAAGCTGTTTTCATTAGAAACATAATTATATTTAATTTTAGTGTTTTTGTGTATATATAGGTACAGTGCTTAGTTACATATAATCAATGGTATTTTTCATACTTATGGATAAAGGTTATGTCATTTTACATACTAGTAGAATTAAAACTTTGAAAAAATCTCAACTCTTTAAATGTAGTAACTGCGTATTTGGTAAAGGCGTTTTTATAAATCATGTGTTGGTAGTAGATTGTGATTCACCTGTGTTTATATTTATAAGAAAGCATTGTTTTAGAATGAATTTTCTCGTGTGATCGCACCAACCATCCAAATATATAAAACACACAAGCATTTAGTTTGATATTATGAGACATTTTCATATAACATAGCAACATTTTACAACCACTTTTCAATGCATGTTTGGCTTATTACTAAATTATCCAAAATGAAATGTACGATTTAGGAGTCTTATGATTTTTCATGTGCAGTTTTACCTGTCTTAAGAGACCACTGGATAAAAATTACAACTGGTTTCTTAAAGCAGGTAGTCAGTTGTGCCGGTATATCATGGCTTTTTGTCTGGTACATAGATTTTTGCTGCGCCAGTGTATTGATAAGTGGTAAGTTTTGATCGAAATCCAAGTCCAGGGATTGCAACCCAATCAAAAGTTTGATATCAATCCAAAACAATTATAATTGAAATAAAATATTGAGTTTTGAATTGATACCAAATGGTCCTGGGCCGCCGTGGATATGTTTCAGACCGGGTAACTTTCGGGCTTGTGTCTGATTTCAGGTTTTTGAATCCTAAAATTTCCTTCTTTGTCTTTGTATAAAAGTGGAATTTCAGGCTTTGAAACCAGGATTTTCCGGCTTGGGATTTATTGCAAATTACCAGGCCTGAAGTTTAGAGAACATTGTAACTCAGGTTTTATGAAAATGTCTCATATATCTTCCATTATGTATATCACTGGTTTAGATGTTGAATTTTATGTATGTTAATTATGTGGACTACATATAGATTATTTAAATATAACATACAGTTGACAAACCTTAACTTGTTTTTGTGATGCATTTTTTCCCCGACAGCCATGGATTTAAGGAACCGGCAACCAGGGTTTGATTCCATGTTGCTGCTGGTCACACCCATTCAAATCGCTCTTATAAATAGTGCTAGTAAGGACAATGTCACTAGAAAACCATATATCGCTGGCTTAGAATGTGGTCGTAAGTACTACTTAAGACTGATAAATACCGTATTTTTATTCAGCATCACAAGGTGTTCTCATAAGCCTATTTTCGTGAAAATAGGAACTTATGTTGACCAATCTGAAGTTGGAACAGCTTGCTTTACCATAAGCAAAGAGTAATTGTCTGACTGTTGTTATTTCTTGTTTTTGAATTATATTGATTTTGAACTTACGACCTTCTCAATGTAAGCCAGCGATATAACCGGTGATTTGAGAAGCACCGTTTGGGTGGTCCAGTGGTTGGAGCAACTGACTGCTGATACAGAAGTTGTGGTTTCCATCTAGCCTCCAGCCAGATTAAAACAGAAATACTTTTCAATGTTTCCCACCTCAACACTTCACTAACAGTCTTCTTGATGAAACTTTAAAAACCTAGGTTCCCTGTACGATGCTTTAGGCACGTGAAAGAACCAAGGAAGTTTCTGGAACTGGGGCATCTTCTGCATCATGCTCAATCACCCAACTTTGCCACTTCCGACTTTTCACAAATGGACAAATTACTAAATGTTTGTAAAAGGATATAAAGTTGATCAACACATAATTAGCAGGTATATTCAATTTATTATAAACAGTTAATCAAAAGTTGAAGTTTAACATATCCACATACATAGAACAGAAAAGATGCAAATACAAATATACATTAATAATCCTATCTTAACATTGATACAACAATAAACATGGCCGCATTGCATTGTTTTGTCGGAGGAGGACAGAGCATTCAGTGTAGTCATGCTAAACTTTTACTAAATCTGAATAAAAAATTATTATTATTCGGAAGAAGGCTTCGGCCAAAACATAAGTATCTTAATACAATAACAACCATATGTGTATGTGTCGTTGAATTAGCATCATAATAAATCTGGATCAAATTTGATCCTGAAAACAATTTCCTATTTTTGCAAGTATTAGAGAAAATAAGGCAAACTACTCATTATCAGAAGACCAAAACCGTGGCTAGTTAACATTATTCAAATACATTTTTCTTCTTATTGGATACCCACAGTCAGTTCCTCTGCTAATCGCTACTAGTGGAGGCACCGATTGTGGGTATCAGATGATTTTTCTTTTGAAAAAGTGAATTGTTGTAATTGAGATTGACACAGATCCAGAAAACGACCTGTTTTTGTAAAATGTAAAATGGAAACCACCTCTAGAGGAGATCAGAGTAACAATTTTAGGAGAATGGGTTCTAATTTCAAACAACTTTTAACATCAAAGGATGCAATTATTATTAAGACAAAATTTCAAACACCACAGAAGTATAACTGACAAGATCTTTTGTGAGATTTCTCTGATATTGTCCAGTGTACTATTATCTAAGAATTTATCTTTGTTACATTCATTTAAACACAGATTCAAGAAATGTGTACTCGTTTCAGAACTTATAAATTAAGATGCAATTACAAAAGAACAATTCATCATTTCATTCAGGTAACATATTCTTACAATTAATCACAAGAATAACTTAATTATGATGTCTGCAACAATTATATATATATCAAACGATATATTACTGCTCACAACTGATCTGTCTTTATATTGTAGAAACATGTGTGAACGTTTTCAGTATGAAACTATAAATACTGATTACAGTTCTTCTTCTTCCAAAAAAAGAGTTGTATCATACAGTGCCCACCAAAAGTCTGGAGACAACCATAAAATTAACCTATATCATAGTAAGCAGGCAAAATACCTGAAGAAAACATTGTGTTTGATTGTTGTCTGCTCTTATTGCCTTCCTTTAATGAAAATGGTGCTGTTTCAATGATTTTTTTACAAAACTTTTCATATTTTTATTAAATTGTTCGTGTTGATAATGAATTACAAGAAGTTTTCCATAAAACACATCAACACTAATCTTCTGATTTGTCTCCAACCTTTTGGTGGGCACTGTACATTGTCATTGTTATTGTTACATATATTTCAAAGTTATGAATATCCTTTTACAGGGGCCCTACAATTATGGATTTGTTGCACAAGAAAGAACTTATCTTATCGTAGAAAATAAAAGTTATTTGGTAACAATATTCAAAAAAAAGAGAAAGTTATGGCCATTTGAAATAACTTTTATTTTGGTCAGAATTCATCGCTTTCATTCAAGTGTGACAAATCCGGAATTCAGGATATATTAAGAAAAATTACACCACTGCTTGTAGATAAAATAAAGTTACATATTTATCATGTTAATTCTAGCATTAACAACGTTCTGCTTTTGACAGCTCGAGCAAGACACGGTCGATTTGAAATGCAGAAGAATTACATGTTGGATTATAGTCGCAGCTTGTCGGCCCATTTTACATTGCTGGGTTAGAATAAGAAGGTAGCAAGTGCTATAATATAGGACCTTAAGATGCATACATATTTGAAATCAGCATAGCAAGCTTTTTTTTCTTCATTTGACCCAATTTTCATGAAACTCGGAACAGGTCATGTTGATCAAACTGAAGTTTAAAAAGCTTCTGTCTATTAATATTTTTCGAACAGTTTCTTCTTGGTTTCTCAAATAAGCATTTTTTTGTACTTATGACCTTCCATTATAAGCCAGCAACATGTATGACTCTCTCTCAAAGAGGAATTAATATATTCTGGAAGTTAACTTCTCAAAGACTCATTTCAAGAAAAGAATGATTTTACAAAATGAGTTCTTGTTCTCGCATATATGAATTGCATATATGACACATATTTAAGTTTGACAGAAACATACATACATATACACGTAGAAAGATAAATGCCCGTCCATTGATAGAATGTCTTTAATATTTTACATGGTAATTTTGGCATTGCTTACATAAACAGTCTATATTGAACCAGAAATCAAATAGCGCCTATTGGCTACACAGGATAAAAAACCCTTACGGTAGTTAAAAATGTCTGCAGGCATAATCTTACTAGATACCTACAGTAAAATATTATCTATATTCAATCAATTTAAGAAGTATAATTCTTCCGAGATATTTGATGTGATTATGTTACATGCAGTTTGTTTTTGCAATACCGGTTATATTGTAACCCAGTTCAAACGTGTCCAAATGACCCTAGAGTTTCAGGATCCACATAGGGTAGTTCTTCGCTTAATTTTAATGATTTATACATGCAAAACCAGTTGAGTGTACTCAGAAACTAATAAAGATGGCAATCCAAGGTTACTACAATAGTATAGACCTTACATGTTAGAGCTGTACAGTGCAGACTCTCAGGTGCAGCATTAATTTTGATCATTAAGTAGCAATTTACTGTCTGTTTTACTTTCACCAGAATAACAACCTATGTGTGTATTGAATTGCATTGCTTTAGTAGTCCTACTTTACATAGACAATGATATATGTGTAACCAACATGACTTTAATATACCTAATATATAATCTGGGGTCTGTTGCCTAAGCAAAGCACTACTGAGTGCTTTTATTCAGTAACTTCCCATTCAATTAAATAGAGAAGGCATGGGCTTTGTCCCATGGAAAGCGCTATGTAGTGCTATGCTTAGGAAATAGACTCTATATTACATTCTTAGCACACAGGCAGAGAAAAACCATGAGATCATTGGCTATACAATCAAATTCTGAACTACAAACAACTGACCAGTTACAAAATGACACTGGTGAACTCTTACAAAAACTGGTGGCAAATGTCAAAACCTAGAAATATTTTACAGCTTACAGATTGCATATTATAAACTTTTTTAAATCGGGGTTGGTTTAAGACAAGGAATAGTCATGAACTTTTTTTCAGACAGAAAAAATTGGGGGCCGTACAAAGTACAATTTTGAGTATCCGGCATGAGACAGAAATAACTTTAAATTACTGAAGAAAATAAGTTATTTGATGAAAAAAATTCTGACCAAGTTATTGACATTTGAAACTGAACATTAACAATATGAATAACTTAACAACAGCATTTATCATAAATGATACATACATTTTAGAGAAAGAAGTTCTGCAATATTACGTAGGAAACATAAAACTAGCAATTACTGTAACAGTAAGATTAAATCACAATTTTAATAAATGCTAAAATGACGGACATATCCACTTTAAGACATTAGACAAGAATATATGTGAGGGCTCAGAGAAAAACTATGGTTTGTGCCTATTTAAATTGATGTAGTTACCATAGTTTTGAACTGAGCCTTCGAGATATACCTACAACAAAAATGTTCCATAGGTCAGCTTAACAACATACTTAATACAAGTACGAAACAAACACATCAACATGAGGCCAGAATAACTTAATTCCTAGATAATTGCCTCCCCTTAGTTTGCGTGCCGCTTGAACATTTTTTTGTTAAACAATCCAGTGCTAGTATTCAAATTTCAATATTAATCTTACTTGATTTCAGGATCAGGGCTTTCACTAGCCTCCAAAAGTGAAGAGTCAAAATGACTCCTGACTCTCAAATTTCCAGAGTCATAATAATATTGCAAGATAATTTGTATTATAAGTATAGTAAATTTGACTCTTTGACTTATATTTTCAAGAGTCATAAAAGGTAATTCAGTCAAATTCAAGAGTCAAAATGCAGTTTCAAGAGTCAAATGAAAGCCCCGAGGATAAGGACAACCAATCAGATCCCTCCATATTAACTCTTGGGCCAGTAACAGGCAATTAGGTATTGTTATCTCCAATTAAATTAATAAAATCAATATTGAAAACCATCCCAGAACTGAAATGTAACTATCAATAGGACTTAAAACCAGAAATAAATCCATCAGAATATTCTAAAACAACTTTTAAAAAAAATCTAAGAATTAAATTATAATGACCAAGAGTTTAAACAATTTTAACATAGCTGCAATATTGTCATCAAAGACCGAGCACATTTCCCTTCACAATAAGGCCAAGAAAGAAAATGTCTGTTTCCAACAGCATTCATTTAGAAAACATGCAATAATAATAAATTTAGCTTCAGGTTAATCAGTCAGCAGTGATTACACAATTATTAACTTTTTTTTACTTTTCCAGACCGTAATAAAAGTTATGCCAAACAAAGTTAATGTTCATTTTGATGCTAATTTCGAGTCCCTGACTCATCAGAATGAGTTTGGACACATTTAAATGATAATAATTTTTTTTTTCAAAAGGGAACTTACTAAATGATTTTTAAGTTCACTGGAAAAGAACTGATACTGTAGTTTTCAAGACCAAAATAAAACACAAAGTGCAGACATTAACACAATTCTGGAAACAGACATAGTCTTTATAGGCCATTATTGAAATTCAGTGCAGTTTTTAGTTTGCTTCACTCGTTTTAATTCCCTCTACATTGAGATCACTACCTGCACCATCACAAACAGTGTCTGAAACTACTGGCAACTCTGCACCAATATTGTCTGAAACTGATTCTGCACCAACTGTGTCTGAAACTACAGGTAACTCTGCACCAATATTGTCTGTTACCATATCTGCACCAACACGCTTGGTTTCATCATGCACATTTTCTTTTCGTTCTTCAGTTTTATCATCAGAAACCTTGTTAGTTCCTTTACTTGACTCAGTCGAATTAGCACTACCACTAGCACATATTTTGTTTTCAACAAAAGCTGCATTAAAGCTCAATGGAGTTTTAGACAAATTGTTGGAAGTTTGTTTTGCATCAGTGGTGACCGTGTTAACGTCCTCCATGCTTTCTTTCTCCAGTGAATTATGGGGAGACATGGAACACGAGCATGCACTGTCCTCGGAGATGTGGCTTAGGTTACTACCAAACATGGATGGATGAGGATTCTGTAGAGGCGTTACATTTCCTACCTCAGACCACGGACTGTTCTGTACAGTATCCGACTTTGTGAACAAGATAACTGGCCGACGGAATCCTGAAAGATGAAAGGTTAAATATTATATACATATACTCACGCCTGTTGCCTAACTCAGTAACTAAAAAGCACTAAATAACACTTTGATGGGGTTTTAATTTAACAAGAAATGCATGGATTATCTCCCTTGAAAAGTACTATATTTTGTACAAAGTGCTTATCTGCTTTTCTTAGGAAATTGAGACCATATCACCACAGATATTTCTAGACCTGTAAGCAAACCTTCAACTTCCTGCTAACAAGTATGAAAGTGAAGAAAGGTGCATGTGTTAATCACTAAAATGACTTATGTAATTTCTGACAGGAAAGTTGAGAAAACCATCAATTAGCGCTAGCTCATAATCATATTACAAAATAAGCAATAAAACTCAAAGATTACAATTTCCAGCTGCAGCAGTGTTCTCAATAACAGAAGGCCAAATGGACTGCTTAAAAACCATTTTAGGCCAGCTGAAAATGTGTTATTTATACACAGTTTGAAGAAAATAGTTGCATTAACTATGATTAAGGACCTTATCAGCTGTGGACTTACCTTTTGATGCATTGAATGGCACATCTAGTGTATTACATGTTGAAAATCCAACTTCTCTAGATAGTAGATAATCAATAAACTGTTCAGGTCTCAGTTGTATGCTTTCATAGTTGGAGGCGATAGTTTCCTGCAAGACAATAACAGAGCATGTAGCAATCATTTACATTGTTTGTACCTTAATCACATTTGTAGTGCTTCAGACAGGAAAATGTAATAAATAACTACAAAACTGGAGAATTGTATGGCTTCCTTAAGGTTCTGCAATTGAGGAAAACAAAGTTATTAAATATTTCAAATAAAGTAAATTTCAAATTCAGCTGCTGACAGCTTTGACTGTAAGCCAGGGCTTGACACTAACTATTTTCGGTCACTGGTCCCCCAGCAAAGAAACGTAAAATTTGTAAATAAAACAGTTACTGGTCCTTCAAGATTTTCACTGGTTCTTCATGATTTTCACTGGCTTCGGACCAGGGGACCAGTGTTATTGTCGAGTCCTGTAAGCTGCAGATGCACAATGCTCAGGCCAATTTATTTAGGACTACTGTTTCATATAATACTTTTTAATCAAACTTGATTTATACCAAACCCTGAGGGTAAGGTTTAAAGTCACCAAGTGAAATTGACAGCAATTACTTGATATCTAAAATCATTTATTGAATAAAAATTCATAAAAAATAAATCATATAAGAATACTTACTGTCAATTTCTTCTTTTTCTTGTATGATGACCAAGGTTGTGGCTCAAGAATAAATCTTCCACCGGGTCGTAGCTGCTTGTACACTCGCTTGAAGAACCGTTTCAAACCACTGTCACCCCAGTTGAAATGAATCCACTTGGTGACACTAAGAGCGAGAATGACATCATACTCTTCTTTCTGGAGATCAAGTAATTCATCCGACTCAAGAACATAGTTGCCCTGTAAAACAATAGTGAATATGTTGTTATTTTAACATTCATGACAATTTTTCAGGGCTTTCATAAATTTGACTCTTGAAACTGCATTTTGACTCTTGGATTTCACAAAAGTGCCCTTTTAGACTCCTGAAAATTCAAGTCCAAGAGTCAAATGTACTATACTTATAACACAAATGTTCTTAAATCTTTTGATGACTCTTGAAAATTGAGAATCAGGAGTCATTTTGACTCTTCACTTTTGGAGCCTAGTGAAAGCCCTGTTTTTGTATTTTATCAAATTTATAGTAACAGGCAGGGCATTGTGATCATTATCATAGTTTATGGATATTTAATGAGTACAGCTAGGTTCTTGCCATAGGCCTAGGGACGATAGATGCATGACACTGCAAGTCGGTATCTAATCAACAAACTTTTGTTCACTTTAATTACAAATTAATGTGTACTATTGGTCTCTCTATTGCAATCCATTATACATGACCATGTTATGTTATAAATAGTTAATACACACAATTTATTTACCCTGATGAAGCAATCAACATACTAACCTGCATAAAAAGAACATTGTGTGGAAATGAATGTTTAGTGGCGTCTTTGTGAGCAATGGGAGGGGCGACAATTGGCCCGTAGTTGAGAATGTGAGAGATAGGATATTTGCTTGTGTCCGTCACCGTCGATGACATGTAGTGTCGAATATTTTTTCTAGCAGCTGTAATTAATTTTGCATCAATATCAATTCCCACAACCTTTGATGGCTGATAGTCTTTAGCTAGAGAAAGTGTCAACTGTCCAACATTGCAACCGATGTCTAGAACACATTTCCCTTCAAACCATTCCTTTCTGAAACAATCAAGTCTTTTATCTTCCTCAAGTAAAGGATTTCGATATCCGTAATATCTGTTATAGTTGCCATAGATGAACTTTCCGAATGTTTTATCACTTTTTTGCACTGTTGAATTGTTATTTTTTGTCAAGGACAGTCTTTGCTGTTTCGATCGTTTTGGTGGCGTTTTCTTATCCACTTTTTGTGTTGGGCTTATGGTTGATGGGGGTATGGCGCGTGATACTGATGCCGATGGTTCTGGTTTACTACCACTATTGGTTCTTCTTCTCTTCTTACTTTTAGGTGACACCTGTCGAATCACAGGAGAAACTATTTTGTCACACACTGGTCTCGGTTTCTGGAATTCCTTGGCTGGTACTTGGATCTCTGATGAGGACTGCTCAGGTTGAATATCAATCTTTAAAGCTTCCATTAGGTTCTTGTCTTTACTGAAGTTGCTCAAAGGCTTTTGAGGACTATGTGTCACTGTTTCATCTTTTTTCTTGTGTCGATTTCTTTGTTTTTTCTTCCGTAACATTTTCTCCAAATCAGCTTCATCATCGCTATTGTCTAAATTCAATGGATCACTGATGTTGAATGGAAGCCTCACTTCAATCGACTGTCTCCTAACTGGTGTAGGTAATGGGGATGATTCTGGTGTGATGGAATTTAACTTTTTGCCAAGTTCAGAGGAGTCCAATCCATTTAAATTCAGTGGATCATCAATGCTGCCCCCATTCAAAAATCTATTTGGCAGCGGCCCGACAGGAGTTGAGCGCAGTCTTTTTCTTCTAACAGCACCTTCCTCTCTGCGACTACTTTGACTGTATCTTCGTTTCCTGTTCCACACCTGGGAAATTTTGGTTTCATTTCGGATGCTGAGATCATCTTTGGTTCTCCTAAAACTTTCTGGAGAAGAAAAACTCTTATCGCCGCACAATATTTGAGTATTATTCTCAAAACGAGTCTTTGACGGCGTTTTCACTTGGACACTCATACTGTCACTTTACATTTCATGCAGCTGAGTCGGCAAAACGTTGTCAAATCGTAGCACATGTATAGTTTGTTTACATGTTCCACTTCCGGTTAGCGCACTCTGGTGTTGACCCACGATAACAAAAAACTCGGTTACACTAAGAACAACAAACTACACGTAAAATCCAATGAATGTCCATGAATTATACAGTTCCTGATTAAGTAACGATAATTAATGCATGTTGACTGCGTGTGACACAGAAAAAACTCTGAATAATGCCCCCAAAATGCAAAATGTTGATGAATTTATTCCCTGTTCCCCGGGCTGAGCTCAGCGAGTAAATTGTACGCAATACGCATGCGTTAACTTTGCCCTGGAATGCTGGGATTGAATAAGTTGCGGAAGTGAAGTGTGTCGTCTGTTTGCGCTACAAGACGTTAATCAACTTTCATTTTCATCACAGGTGCTATGTTTTTAATATCTGAATAATTATGCTATTTTTTTCAACTATAAACTGCAGATGCACACCACTCAGAGGTCATGCACGATTTTTCCATGAAAAAAACTTGCAAAAAGTTCTGATTTTTTCTGTCACCCCCCCCCCCTCCCTCCCCCCCGTGTCATGCAGAATCAGCGCCACAATTCAGTCATCACGCTATTGCATCAATCAGTTGCACGCCCCCTTATGGACCATCAGACCTTTTTCTTGGTATTGTCTGAGGCCTTTATTCTGCCTCAAAATTGGTTCCCAAAAAAATCCCAATTGAAAAAAATTCCCAAAATAATGAAACCAAAATCATGAAAGCCAAGTAAAGTGCTTCTTTAAGTTAAACCAAACAACTATTAACAAATACACAAATGAAAGTACTATATATACTGATATAAGGCTATATTGAACCCAAAAAAATTATGTGTCAATCCCCTGTGGGTGTATCAAACAAAATTGACAAAGTAAATATAAATCACTAACTCCTGGATACATATTTTGTTAGAAACTGCTAAATTGACCTTTAATCAAACTGCAAAATCACATCAAATGACCTTTGGAATTTTGGGGAAATACATGTAAACAAACGCCATGTCAAATTTTCAGGAAAGGGAAATAACCCCATGTAGCCAGTGCAACAATAACTTTTTCCAAGTAAATTTGGCCCAGTTTGTTGACAAGTTGATTCGTTCCCGCTAAAAGTTGCACAGGACCCTTTTTATCAATGGATGACGTCATAGCTGTCAAAATTATGTTTGATAAATAAACAAGCGAGCATTGAATACATGCATGTCAAACATTGCCAATTAAATAAGGATTTACTCGTAGTGAAGATATGGTGTAAGTTTTTATTGTGATTTCATTCAGAAATTGGTCCATTTCGTATTAATTTATTTAATTTACTCATCAGTTATTGTACACAATCCTGCAGGCAATGTCACGAGAAAAAGAATCTACAATTTAATGAGAAAATTACATACACCGGTACCGTGGATACACCGGCTTCATGGGGTTTCACTATACCCCTATTCAGTCATGGACCAAATAAATATTAATTTTTGCAATTTATTCGATTAAATTGCATCCCAATTTCGAAAATTTAGGGACGCAAAATTCCCAAATTTGGCCGGAGCCTTTTTCCCAAAAAGGGCAGAAAAAGGTCTGACCCTGCGAAAATGGTGCCCTACTTGGGACTGGTCTGTGACCAGACTGTGCCTTCGTTGCTTTATAATGTCTAGCCCTGGCAAATTCTAATAAAGCATTCCATGGGTAAATGACAATTTTGATAGGGCAGGGGAGTATGTCAATTCTAATAGAGCAAGGAAGTATGTCACAATTCTACTAGAGCAGGGGAGTATGTCACAGGACAAGTTTTTTACTTATAAGTTAATATCTACTGTCATCCACCCTGGTAACTCACATGTTACATCACATGACTTTCAAGCAGGATCGAGAAAGTGGGTTCAAGCCTTGTTCTAGGTATGTAAGGATTTTATGAACCTGTGACATAGATTTCACTCAGCAGAGAACTATTATCATTATTGGAGATTTATCTTTTCTATTTCAACTCAATCTGATAGAAAGTATACGTGTCCGACATCGAAGAAAGTTACAAAGATTAACACATCTGCTTGTTGGTTGCTTGTTCCACATAATCCTTTATTGTTTACAATTTTCTAATTTCAGATAGAAATATGCAGCCTGTTGGGAAGAAATCTGGTGGTTTTAAGTGTCCAACCTTTTCTGGTATGCTGATCTCCAAAATTAGTATTGTCCATGTAACACACAATATAATAATTATGCCCCCACATCTTTGATGATGAGCAGTATATAGTGCTTTGCA
Source organism: Spisula subtruncata (assembly GCA_963678985.1). NCBI lineage: Eukaryota > Metazoa > Mollusca > Bivalvia > Venerida > Mactridae > Spisula > Spisula subtruncata. The sequence goes on along the minus strand of OY787669.1, from coordinate 28,910,875 downwards.
CATGTCAGTCAGTCTGTTGGTTGGTAGGTATAGTTGATTCAAAGATCTCTGTCACAACCGCGTAAACAAACATTCAACCCGATCGATTATTACAGGTTTCTCAGGATTGAATTTTACCATCATAATTACACTTATATGATTACAACTCTAATGGTCCTATAGCGTTGTGGTTATACTTACTGCATTTAGTTATTCAGAAATGGAACATTTTGCCGGGTTTGAAAGACATCTTTGAATCGACAATACTAGGTAGACAAATCAATATTTCTGTTCAATAACTAGAATGCTAATGCCCTGGGGCCCAAGATCTTCAAATTTTACATACAGGTTGGTGAGCAACAGTTACGACCCCTGAGTCCCCTATTGATTTTTAGGTCAGTATGTCAAAGGTCAAGATTACTGTTACCTTTACCATTTCCAAGTACTATTAATCACTTCATAGTTCAGTTCAGTTTTGAACTTGTTTCATGATCGAGGATCTCAAATGTTAAATTTGCGATAAATTTACTAGATATAGCACAAAAATCCAGTTATTCAAGTTAAGCATGAAAAACAGTCAATAATGAAATTTATTTGAACTGTATTGTCGCAGCAACTCTGGATCTGTAAAATTCCTCAAAAATGGTTTTATGAAATTAAATTGATGGTTTTCTTTGATTTGTAGTACCTGCAAAGCCCAAGGTTAACCCGTCATCAAGCTCATCTAAACCAAGTGAACAAGTTGTGCCAGTAAGTGTTTCTTTAGTTGCTTTCTATGTTAGTTTGGTCTGATAAGTTTTCAAGATTTGTACTTAAAAATATAAATGTCTGTTTTCTAGATCACTGTTCAGTTCAGTAAATTTTTCTAGAAGTTGCGCTGTATCATGTGTTTGGTGTATGCATTATTTGTGTTTTTTTAGAAACCTTTTCACTAAATAAATATTTTTGATTTTTTTTTCAGAATCCTGTGAAACCTGGCCCAGGTGGAGATACAGACTCGGACAGTAAAACAAGTGTTACAGAAGTGTTGAAGCCTACTGAACTTGGAGATAATGGGTCCAATGTGGAAAATATATCCAGTGAAACAGATTCAAAGGTTTTGTTAGAATTTATTCTTGATATATGGGAGACAACTACTGATGGGCTGTTTCTATGTTGATCCTATCAAATGATATGAAATGCCTGTATTACACTGCTCTATGACTTACAATTGAACCCTTTTAAACAGAAATCTTAAAATACTCCAGAATTACTTCAGTCTTCTTGAATTTATCGAATTTAAGGGGGTTTGTATTGAGTCGTTGGCCTTGATAGCATTGTGAAAGAGCATCGGCTTCAGGTGTGAGAGTTAGTGAGGTTTTGTGTTTGATTCCAGGCCACAATAGACCAAAGTTGTTGAAAAAATTGTACTGTCTGGCATATCTTTGGATTATCTCCCTTGGCAAAGCTAGTTCGAGGTAGCTGCTGTTGTCTGAATAATGCACCTGTGACTAACAAATGTGTGATTAAATGCAACTTATCATTCCATTATTCTGTAGGAACTTGAAGTCAGCTCGGAACCAGACAAGTCTGAAAAGAAATCAACTGAAGAATCTGTGGTGCCAAAAAAGGTCCTGAAATATTTGTCTGAATTTAAGTTTGACATGTAACTTTTATTGGTTTACAGTATTAATGCTAGCTGTTGTGCAGATTCAAACTCTGATCCATGTGCATATTTATCCAACAATCCTGAATAAATTTTGTTTTCTTTTTGAAACTTATACACCCTTTCAATTAAGACCGTAATTAAATTGTCTCCCTTTGATGACGTCAAACGAGGGCTCAAAGCGAATACACGAGCCGATTACCGTTAGCGTGTAAAGGAAATAAAAAAATGTGTCAACTTTAAACCGCTGTAAATCAAGTTTTACTCTGTCGATTTTTAAAAGATGAACACTTACGAAAACAAGATCGTATAGACTTTTTAATAATGTAACTTTTGTTAATGTATTTTCAATAATAAAACATAAAAAGCCATGTTTTCGGAACAAATATTTCAAGGGCAAGAAACTGTAAAAATAAAGAACTGAAGTCAATACTCAACAATTGGCATTTAACTTGCTCAAAATGTTTATTATTTGCAGTTTTAAGAACTGTGTAGACTAAGCTTTCCAACAATTACATTATTAAAATATATTATTAAAGTTTTAAAAGGAGAGCCATGCTTTTCGAACCTAAATACCATGCATCAAGCGCGCACAATCAACTCATTGAAACCTGACTTACAGTTTATACTAGCATAAAGAAATTGTGTATTTTAATAATTCATCACACATCATAAAAGTATAGAATATTAGCTATATCATTTCAAAAGTACGACTATCCAGCCAGAAATTAAAACGTTAATTTACACAGGAGGAAATTTCTTTCTAGATATAGTTTGTACTAAAATCCGGGCGGCATGATTTTACATGTCCGCATGTGCTTACTTGTTTAGTGTTAACACGAGTACATTGATGTGTTGTTTATATATCTACAATCAAAGAAAGTAAGGAATCACCGGAAAAGTTCACACGACGAATAACTTAAAATCAGAATCAATTCTATGTAAAATTTTGTTGTATGTAGGTAAAACTAAATTGTTTGGCAATACAATGTAGTCTGTTTCAAATCTTACTCTTCCATCATGAAACCTTTGTTCATTTGAAATTCATATACAAGTAAATGAGAAAAGTGCTTTATTTATTTTAAATGGTGTCTACGTGTAAAAATATTGCAATAAATTATATTTGAAACATGTAGCACAAGTCATACAGGTGCATGTCCATTAATTTACACTTTTTGTTCGGACACGGAATTAGAGAGACCTCCGTAGTTTGGATAAACATAATTTATACTTTTTTATAAAAGTAACCCAAACGTTGATTTAAAAGTGTCAATCAATGTCAATCATTTAAGGTAAAACACTGATCAATATACTGTACATGTATATTAAGATGACAGATGGTGACAACATAGTACTGATTGGTTGTATATTAGTACCCTGCTGTGACACTTATTTAGTGTATGGTCTTGGTGGCTTATCTTGATATTAGGGGATCTATGCTGTTTATTGTAAATCATTATATAATTATACAGCACCTAGAATTTATTTATGCGTTAGGGTTTTAGCACCTCATCATCTGACAAGATTTTATTTATGCATTAGGGTTTTAGCACCTTAACTTCTTAAGTATCTGTCTCACTTTAATTTGTTATGTTTTTCCCATCACTCGAATTGCAGTTCAGGTCACTTTTTGTGAATTAAGATTTACAATTCTTATATTAAAAACAAAATATTGTTAATTGTGATGTTAGTTTGAAGAGCAGTTGTATATAAATAATGTATTTTTTAAATTAATTTATAACAATCAACTGCTATCATAATCGTCATTTATACAGCTTTTTAAGCCGAATTTGCCCGAAATGGCACGTATGTAACCAGATAGGACATTCCAATAAATCGTTGTGGCTCTAATATACGTGTATTCAAAGGCCTAAATAATTATGTCTATGTTTTATTACAATCCATAACAAACAACACATAACTTGTGAATTGTATTGGTAAAAAGAAATAAGACATTTAATTGCAATGATCCAGAGTTAACTAGGTCTAATGGCGGTTATGATGTAGTATTGAAAGAACCAGGTGAAAATACTTGCGCTTTATATTCCCGGCAAAATATACATTTATCAAAGTACAAATATACACTGTATCTTAGCACTAACGCTCAATTTAATGTACGAAATGTGCATGACAATCAACCGAATTACAAAACAAAATTAATACAACTACAGATCTTTTTGGAAATTAACGCCCGATAATTGACCATTGTTGATAGAAAAAAATCCGAGAAATCACACGTTTCCTCCACATCCATAACATGTAACATATTATACATACATTGTTAGTACATTATAAACATCTTTATTGAAAAAACAACAGCTACAAAACATGCAATTAACGAAAAAAGCGATTAAATAATCTCTTCGCTACTGCGTTTATAGTGTCGTTAATTTGTAGAGCCCTCGTTTGACGTCACATCCGGTTACGGGAGGTAACTCTGTACATACGATTATCGCTTAATTGAAAGGGTCTATATGGTGGTCCATTTTTTCAATCAAATAAACAATATAACTGAATAAGGTTTTAGTCCAGTCATTTTAACTTTTGTGTTAAACAGTTTTGTGTTTGTATGGTGAGTAAAGTTATCCTTAGCGATGTACAAAATGTCCTAATTGAATATTCGTGGGACTTTTTGAGATATTTACAAATATATTGAATTGTCACATGTTTTCGCGATATTTGTCACTTTTGATGTAAATAAATCTTGACTTGTATTAGTAACTTATTTTTACATCGTGCTTAGAGGTCGTAATTTTGGTCTGATTTTTATGAAACTTGGCAGCAATGATCATCGGAAGCTAATATAGGCCGAATAAAATTTTGAGTTAACCGGAGTCAAAATCTAGGTCACTAGGTCAAAACATAGATAAAGCAAGATATAGTTACCAGGGGTCGAAATTTCGACCTTATACTTGTGGTAAATAACCACTAAATGCCTTCGCGGACCAAATTCAGATACAGTCAAATAGTCCGTTAAAAAACTTTAAAGCGACTGGAAATGGGGGTATGTCTTGACAAATCAGCATCAGAATCATGAAATTGGTGTTAAATGCTTTGTGTGCATGTATGTGATGTAGTGAAATGGTTTTATTCAGAAATATTTTGTATTCTGGCTTAAATGTGAAAGTGAAAGTAAGGTTGGGGCTAACGGACAGTGAGTAAATCCGTACATGTGAGAAAATCTGTTCACCGCGTTTGACGAACCAAATTTTTCTTATATGATACATGACCCCCTACTTTTTTTTCATTTTCTTCAAGCTGGATGCTATTTCTATTGATTGAAAGATTTTGAGAGGGCCCCATGGACAAAAAATTGACATTTTTTTTGCCTGACCAAGGTCACTTTACATTGAGTTAAAGAACAACTCTATTTGGTGGTTTGTGACCTGAAGACATGCAAAATTCCTTCAAAATCATGTTTTCATTTTTTTGCATTTAAATGAATGGAAATGCACTCAAGATGGGGTTTTAACCACTTTTATCTGTGTAAAATATCTAAAAAAGTGAAACTTTAGATTTTTATCATGAAAAATCCAGAAAAGTTCAGATTTATTTTTTCTTAAATTAACATTTTTATGTGAATGTTGCCCTTATTTTAGTATCAGACATGGATAATTGTGATTAAATATGAAGAATAGACATATAATTAGGCATCTAAAGCAAAATTGGGGTTCAGAATACCATTTTAGCACAAATACAACCCCATTTCATGTCACTATTCATACCATTTGACAGGCGCTGACCAAATTTCTCCTTAAAGGCGCATATGCGGGATTGTATTTTTTTCTGGATTTCATGCCCAATTTGTCTAGAATTGATTGTTTTGTGCTGCATATATACTGAGTTCCAAAAGTTCCGCATCCAATATATGATGTGTCTTTTTTACTAGAATCTCAAACTTATTTATGATAATTCAAATGCGCATGTGTAGAGCGATGTGTACTTGATATAAATCCATGACAGCTATCGATTTGAAGATATGTATCGGTCAATAATAAACCACATGTGACACCACCCCACGATTCCAAAGTACACACAACGATAAACTACTATTTTGTAGTGGAAGGGAGGTAATAAATACCGAAAATTATCTCTCTTTGACCACAGACAATTAATGATGTTGCAATAGATTCTGTACAACAGACCATATTTTACGAAAAATCCGCTTCGACATAAAAAACGCAACAATAAAGCAAGTTTCCCATAATTTTAATGCTGGGTGGACTGCAATTAAGCTACAACAATGCCGTTGTTCTTGGTGCTTAAATATAGCAGCATTACCTGTCTATGTCAGCGGCATTGACCCTTGACCTGTTGTCACGTGGTACGTCATTTACATTTTTTTTCGGATGGAGATGATACAGCAGTCTTATAATGATAGAGACATGTCAATTTAATTCGACACAATGTATTTTTAGTGAAACACTAGCTTCTAGCGTCTTATATACACGAATCGTTCACAATTATCAATTTTTGCAATCAAATTAAGCGTACATTTCTAACTTATTTGACTAACTTATTGTGTTTTTTCGTATCACAGACACGATGCAAGTAAATTGGAAGTGAAATTATAGTCACAAATGAAGAACCCAAATTTTGCGTGCTTGAATAGACGTTTTTACCATTTGTGATGGTGTGATCATTCAAGCGTGACGAAATTCAACGGAAATAGGTTCAACATAAACACTTAGGGTACGCAAATGGACAGTGTTCCAAAAAAGTTCTTTTTAGTTAACTTTTCCAAAAAAAAATGAATTTTGAATTAAGATGCAGAACTTTTGGAACTCAGTATATATAGTAGCATTGAAAAAGGTGCACAAAACACTTAAACAACCCAAAAAGGGTTGCCTTAAGGTAAATAACCACTAAATGCCTTCGCGGACCAAATTCAGATACAGTCAAATAGTCCGTTAAAAAACTTTAAAGCGACTGGAAATGGGGGTATGTCTTGACAAATCAGCATCAGAATCATGAAATTGGTGTTAAATGCTTTGTGTGCATGTATGTGATGTAGTGAAATGGTTTTATTCAGAAATATTTTGTATTCTGGCTTAAATGTGAAAGTGAAAGTAAGGTTGGGGCTAACGGACAGTGAGTAAATCCGTACATGTGAGAAAATCTGTTCACCGCGTTTGACGAACCAAATTTTTCTTATATGATACATGACCCCCTACTTTTTTTTCATTTTCTTCAAGCTGGATGCTATTTCTATTGATTAAAAGATTTTGAGAGGGCCCCATGGACAAAAAATTGACATTTTTTTTGCCTGACCAAGGTCACTTTACATTGAGTTAAAGAACAACTCTATTTGGTGGTTTGTGACCTGAAGAAATTTAGTCACAATGATCATCTTACAAAATCAAGGTCATGCGTGAAATTGGATTGACCTGAGTTAAAAACAAGGTCACTAGACCAAATAATAGAACAAATCTTTTACCTAATCTTTATGAAATCATGTCACATTAAAGACAAAATGTAGGTCAAATTCAATATTTACTTATCATCATTAATGAGTTAAAACGAGGTCACTAGGTCAAATAACAGACAAACCTTCTTGCGCCAAAAAGTAGCATCAATTATTTTAACCTATTTACCTAATTTTGACCCATATAACTCAAATGCACTTGTCTTAGATGTTTTGAGATGAGCATTGTGACCAAGTTGAATAAATATTAGACCACAATTGTGAATTTTGTACCTACACAACGTTTTCCTTTGATTTGAACTAGCGATCTACTTTTTGACCCCGGATGACCCATTAACTTTGACCTAGATTTTGTTGATATTATTATTATGACCAAGTTTCATAAATATAAGGTCAACATTATGACCTCTAGCAACTACACCAGATTTTGCTACAATTTGACCTAGTGACCTAGTTTTTTACCCTTGATCATCCAATTTCTACCTTGGCCTAAATTTTGTTCAGATGATCACTCTGACCAAGTTTCATAATCATAAAGTCAAAATTGTGAATACAAATGCAATTGTGGACGAACAGACAAAGAGAACAATCACGATTTCACCCGAATCGATAAATTCGTGTTTATTATCATTATTGTATACTGTCCAAACACAAATATCCCTTTTTCCATTAGACACAGATGTATACAACACATGGTATGTGTAAATTTTAAACAAATTAGATTAATATTAAAGGAATGAGTAAAACTTTTGTTTCCTCATCCAAGTGCTATTTTGAGTCATTTTGTCGACATTTGATTGGGTAGTATACCAACACGTAAACTGGCATATATATGAAAAGTTAATCGTCTGATGAACATTTGTTTTCAATAGAAGAAGGTTGTATCTTTCAGAAAAATTAAGCTTTAAGGTGCAATTAGTAAATATTTAACGACTTACACAGGAATTATTAGAACTTAAAATTCCCCATGTAGTATGAAATAAGGAAAATGCTGAAATTGCTACCAAAAGTGATTTTAAACATGTCTATTTTTTTGTATTTTCCCCACTGAACTTGCATATTTGACGTTTTGTCTGTAGTGATAATAGTCTGTAGATGATGAAAATGCAAAGAAACTCTGTTTTGCAATTTGTTTGAGGTTGACCATATTTTTTAGCTTCAATGACTGGACTGTTTATAGAGGGACACAATTTGTAAATTTAGGATTTTAATTTACTTGCCTAAATAGTTTTCCTATACAAAATTTATACTGCAGAATTTACTTGCCTGAATCAACAATATTTTCCCCGGACAAGTGCTTATTTAAATAATTTCACAGACTTGGGACTATTATTCCCATGGGGGGCTCTTAAAAATTCATTTTTAGATATTGTCAATTAAGTGGTAAGTAGAGTGTGTTGATAATGGTTATTTAACATGCTACATTGATGTTCCTCTTGTAATCCATTGTTTCTTGTGCAGATTGCAAAGAAGAAAGCAAAGTTCTGTATGAAGCCATCTGTCACTGATAGCTCAAGTTCAAGCAAAGTGGTAAATTTATTTTCAGATTCATTTTGTTGCATGTTATAAACTTTAAACCACCTTTAAACAACAGTGCAGACTTGGAGTGGGTTTTAAAATGATGATTGTATTTCATTTGTCAGATGTCTTGTTTTTCTAATAACAAAGCATGGCTTTAACACTGGTGGTTGTGTATTTCAGATGTAGGGTTATGAAAAAAAACAAAAAAAACAATGTGAAAACGGTCAGTCCTCCACTCCAACTCCCAGTCTTCACTGACATATGCTGGATCAGACTTACAGAAAATCCTATATTTTTCAAAATAGACAAAGAGGAAACATCCACTTATTTTACCAATTCAGACTGACAAGTTTATAAAATTTTGTGAGGAGCCTGAATGTCCCACCTATAATTTTAGTAGGACCAGGACGATTACTTGGTGAATCAGACACGATTCCATTACAAGGTGTAACCAATTTCAATTTTGCAAAACTGCTACCGGTAATCGTTCTATCACAATACACATCGTAGAATATCAATAAAATGTATATTACTGCATGTACTAATTATATTTTTGACACTACATTCCAGAATGAGTTTATTGACACTCATACAGGTACAAAAGCTGGATGCCCAGGGATAACCTGTGGTACATCAATCTGCTTGTGTTCGTATTTTACATAATAATTTTCTTTTAACATAGGATATTTAAATAAAGTCAAATAATTCCAGCTGTTGAAAGTACTTTGATATGGTCACCAGGCTGGATAATGACCGTTTTCAATTTGGCGACCGATTAAGATCCTATATTTAGGCGGCCGATTAACCGGTTTGATTCAGTGTTGTACGGACGATTAACCGATTTTGAAATCGTCCCGGTCCTAAATTTTAGCTATAAGTATTTAACTTATCTCAGACTGCCTGGCCTTTGTTTATTATAACACCTATTTTCATTGCAGGACAATGAAGACGAGAAGACAGAAAGTAAAAATAAGAAATCTAAATCAGAAAAAAGTCTGAAGACTGAGAAGGTATTTTCCAACATCACAGTGTTTTTTTTTAATTGAGCACTTAACTTTTCATTGGTTTTCTAAGATTCAAGTAAATTGTTTGATATAGGTACCATTTTCAGCTGTTGAAACATTGGTCATGGTGTCGAAGCAGGCATTATTTGTTCTGGATGAAGTATCAAATGCTTGGAATGAGGTTGCATAATATTATGGGGAAATAAATGTATATGTTCAAATTGCCTTATAAGCTGTTGGACAACCTGCTGTTGATGTCGGGACAGGTTGCTAAAGATTTTATATTTCAGAACAAACCAAAAAAGCTTGAAAAGAGTGAGAAGGTTAGAAAAACTGCTGACAATAAAAAGGATAAACCAATAAAAGATGACAAGAACAGTTCAAAGGCTAAAGAAAACCGGGTAATCAATGTTCAAAGATAACAGGAACCAGTTAATCAGTATTGTCATGGTTTTAAATGAGGGTCTACATTTAATGTGTTATATAATTTGCTGCTTAAAAAACACTGCAGTGTTGGTCTAAATACTTTGCAGATAAGGATTCTCAAATTTCATGCAGGTTTTAGGCCCCTACCGGTTTTGAACCGGAGGGGTCTGTCAGTTAGTATGTCCGTCAAGAAAATCTTGATCCTACCATAACTCAAACAGTTTATGAAACTTGGTATGTGGATAGGGACCAATAAAGAGATTATGTACCTCCAAATATTTTTTTATTCTGACAAAATTTTGGTAACCATGACAACAGAAACATTGAAAACCTGGAAAACAGGCAGGGGACTTCTGTATAATGCTTGCAACTCCTAATACTTATTCACCAACAGGCAACAGCAGATGCCAACAATGTTATATAAATATGTATGCCCCCACTTTTAAATTGTTCATATAGCATTGTATAGTGCTAGCAATAGTCTGATACATTAGTATGATTACGTCGTAAAATCAAATTAATTTGTGAACGTTTCAGAGTGTGCCTGGAAGATCTCTATCAGATGCTGAATATGATGCTTTATTTAATGCAGTCCTAGAAACTGCACAGAATCTCAACATGGAAGGTGAACGTTTCATGTTTAAAATTTTCGTTAAACTTAATACTTTTGTAAGTTCTCCAACATATCTGTATATAATATTTAACTTAAAGGTTATTTTTTTTATAAATACTCCTGAAATTCTTGTTGATTGTTACTCTTTTAGTAGTTTTAAAAGTCTTTCTTTGGAAAAAGTACATTTGGTGACCAGTATATTTAAAAACATAGTCTTGTTGTATGTTTAAACATGAATGAATAAAAGCATATCTTCCAGTAATTGCAAGGTACTTGAATTTCTTGCATATCATTGTATAATTTAAGTTAGTCAAGCAAGAGAAGTAGCATTTTAGAAAGTAAAGTGCTCTTAAATAAAATATTATGTATTTTAGCAATCTAAAGACAACTTATATCATAAATTCAGACATTCTTTAGTCAATTTAATTGTGTTAAATTCTTCTCAAATTTAGAATACAAATTGTTTTTAGGCCCCAGCATCTACTGATGCGGAGGCATACAGCGATTCACCAGTCCATCTGGTCCTTCAATTCGTCTGTCCATTCGTCCGCTCATTGCAAAACTTTTAAGTTGATTGACTTATAAATCTATTTATTATGGACAAGCGTTTCTTGAATGCAGTCTTGTTTATGTTTTGCAGAATGGCAACCAAAGACCACCTCACCGGTCAAAGTTAAGGAACCCATGAAGAAGAAGTATAGTATTACTGTTGGTAAGAAAGTCAAGCATGAGAAACCAGCTGGGAAACCTGATAAACTCGATAATTCTACGGTTGAAGATGCATTGGAGGACCCTGGTGAATCAGCTAAAAAATATAAAATTGATGAAACAGACCCTTGTAGTGAAGGTACAACAGTTTTAAAATTTCACCTCTTGCAGATATATTGCAAACTACAAGTAACCCTAGGTTTGTTTCTTAAAGGTCAAGGTCACAGTTGGAGGTCAAAAGTCAAATTGAAGTTTGCCTTTATGCATGCCATGTTGGGATTAGATGCAACTTGGCACATTAATGTTTGAGCATTTTTTCCATGTGCGCTGAGGCTCACCATCATTTACCATAAGGCATGAATTTCTAGTACTCATATTACATTGTAAAAGATCAAGGCTTATAATTACATTAAATTAACTGTAGCTATCATTACGTATGAGCCAGTGGCCATTTATACACTCAACCGCTTTAAAAACGCACCACATATGAAATATCGGTTTTAGTGATGAACACGTCAATCTATTGTTATTTATTTTCGGATTAATAATCTTCATGCTATACACAACGAGTTGTGTAATTTTCATGCCATTATTACAAGTTTAAAATAAATTATGATGTAGATAACACAGTGACCCATGAAAGTGAAAGTCACAATTTCAAAAGCAATTATAAGAGCCCGCTATATTGATGCATGTACGTGGTTTCTCGTTCTAAAGAATAAAAATAATTACGTAATAGGGTAGAATTATGTTTAACGTGATGTTTCTAACCATCCAAGCAAAGCTTAACTTGAATTATAAATGTTATTTGGCTTTGGTTGTCTGGCTAATACAATACGACCGAGTGCGTTCCGGATAATCACATTATGTAAACCTAAGATGGATTCAAGCCTTATTTAAACTTTAAAGCTTGGTTATGAGCATCAGACTGTCAGGATATTTCCCGTGGTGCTTATATGGCACCTTAAATCAACACTTTGAAGGAGCTTAAAGACAAAAAGTTGGGACATTCGGCTCTAAACTGGAGAAAACTCGTTAAAAGGTGTACTAAATGATTTACCTTTTTATCGACAATTATGAAAAGAATAGTTATGAAAATGGAATAATGTACTTTTGAATTGTTTATTGACACCCGACATTCTTTTGACAGTGTGTGCAGCCATGCGGAACAAATTACAGTGACACAACATGAGTAATGTTTCCTCATAGCTCGGACTTAATACCTTTAGCTTGTTTCATTCAGGTCGGTATTTGACCGTGTCATTCGCTAGGAATGGGTGTTCTAAGCCCACAGTCGTTGTGTGGAGGAAGCTGAACCGCCATGCTAAGACATCGATGCTCTTTTCAGTTGGAAGCGAAGGCACAATCATCCGAACAAATATTCGAGATATTTGCAGCATAAAAATACCATTAGCAAATACTGTTTCTGCTGTTTTTGCACTGTGTAAACCAACAGCATACAGTTTAAAGTCAATATTGACCACATAGGTCGACGCGATCGAGCTGCACGTGCAAAACATGCAAAATAAAAACAGTTCTTTGGGCGAGGTATTCCGAATGAAAACAAAATCGTTTTCTTTAATTAGGTCAAGCTAATGAACTGAACAAACCCTGTAAACTATTAATTTTAGCAAAAAATGATTTTTGACAAATTTTGATTATTTTCAATAGTGGTGCGTTTTTAAAGCGATTGAGTGTATATAGTTAATATTTGATTTGACATTTTGATGTCTGTAGATGAGGAAGTGCATACAGTGAATGCTGGACTTGATGATGAAACAGATGATGTTGAGGCTGATGCTGTAGAAAACAAGGCTGATGTTGTTGCTGAAAAGACAGGTGACGTTGACAGCAAAGTAGATGATGATGATGATGGTGAATGTGTTGCTGCTGAAGACAAACTAGATGAGAACAACAATGCTGATGCTGTAGTTGCTGCTGTTGATGATCGGCCTGTTGCTGATGATGATGATGAGAATATGGTTGTCAATGAAGAGAACGCTAATGTTGAAGAAATGGAAAGGTATCATTACTTAGTATTATGAAGTAACGTCTGTTATTTAGAACAAGAAGTAAATGGGACTGCTTTATAATTAAGATTGATTCGCTAAATATATATACTCGTGCACCTTAAGTTTTAGTCTCGGATTAGTGGAAGTTAACTGAACATAATAAAATGGTTTGTCTCTGAGACCAAAATATAACATCAGCATTTTGATTAATACGGAGGACTCTGAATTATTGTAGTAACAGTGTACAAGGTGAGAATGAAGTCACTCCACCAGTCAGTGTCACTGATGTAACTGAGAAATTACCTGTCAATGTGGCTACTCCAATAAAGAAGAAGAAGAAAATATTAAAAGCCAAAAAGAAACTGGAGCCTAAGCATCTACCATTCAATGAAAGCAAAGGTATTTGTAGTCGTATGATCATTGCCTTTATTTGCTTTGTGAAATATTGCAGGCATGTACGTGGGGTGTTCCACAATTAATAGGACTTTTTTCATAGCAGCACGGCAAATCAGAAATTAAGAAAACTAATTGTATATAATTAAATTTTGAACTTTCACTGACAAACATGCGAAATATCAAAGAAATTGAATGAAAAATAAGAAATATATTAAACGTTAAATATGCTATATGTATCAAGGAGGCGGGTCGCACCGTGACGTTATTATGACGTCGCATTTTAAGCACAGTATTTTAACATAAAGAAACATTTAATAATTATATTTATAGTCATCCTGACTTTCTAAACAGATCTAATACCACTGTTCCGATTGTTTAAATGTGTTTCCGTACCCCTGTTCACAAAAAATGTCTTGCAATGATGTTAGAAATTGATCAAACCTTGGAGCGTCTACCAGGGTACAAACAGTGTTATTAACGTCAACTTAATTTTCAATGACCCCACCTGTGCTTAATTATTTATAAGTTTATAAATCCGTGATCTGTAAACAATTTGAGCCAACAGAACACATGTGGCTGCTTAATGCCACTACATTACATGCATTTCATTATTTCATTGGTTAGCACTGTTGGTTTTCCAAATGTATACCATTATTTGACAATTGCGCAGTTTCTCTTTATTGGGCTTGACGTCATTTTCACACATGAAGCGCTTAGATACATACCCATGAGTACTGACTTAAGGCAACAAACACAGACCGATTTCTTCAAAAGTTTGCATGCGCATGTCACAGTCATCCACATAATGACATACAATTAGGCGTTAATATTTATCAAGTGGTTATTGAGATATTCACATTTTTAATAAGGATGGTAATGACAAATAATAGTGTGACCCTCCTTGGCGTTACAGGGTTTCTATGACAACGATTTGTATGAGCATCATCAGCAACAACAAATTTCTGTTGCTACCAGTATATAGAGCATACATTGCTAAGCATAAGAGACAAATTTCATTAAAATGTAAGCATTGAGTAAAAAGTTATGAGAAAATTCTTATTATTTCTGGAACACCCCTTGTATATGTGCCTCCACCCGGATTTGAACCCGGGTCGCCAGATTAGACAGCAAGCGCACTATAACTGCTACATCATAGCATGAGGAAAGATACGGATATGTTGAATTATTTCCCATATACCTCTTAACTTTGTTGTCAATTTTGTTAATTTTTCCCCATCTCAAATTGAATGCGTCATTTGTTTAAGCACATACTGAATTGTGAAGCCTGTATAATTTATCAGAATGCATAAAGTATAAACACATGTTATGAGGATACCTTTTTTACATTGGAAAGTAAAATTTATTAACATGTCTATATGTCCTATGTCTTACTTTTAAATGTATATGCTCATAAAGTTTGGTTACCTGTCAGTTGAACCTGTTGGCTGCCTACATTTTGTCACGGCTGATAATGACCTATAGATGATATATAATTCCTGTTTCCCAGTAGGGTCTATGTCAAGACTACAGTGACCTTCAAAAAATCTTGAAATTGGTTGCATGCAGAACATTAACAAACATCTCTGCTTTTCTTTAGAAACATCAATGGTTGACAAGATACGTCAGATGAAACAACTTAAGAAATCTAAAGGCGAAGTAACTGACAAAAAAGATCAACTTAGCGACTGTAGAAAGGACAAGGTACATCCTAAACCTATGAAATCTTCCGAGAAAAAGATCAGCAAAAAGAGAAAAATGCAGCAGAGGGAACTGGATGCTAAAGGTTTTAAATTGTATTTTATTATTCAACCTTGTTTCCCATTTAAACAAGTTTATTATCCAAATGATATATGTACAATTTACCTTTATTTAATATACAACCATATGCAATATGCATAAGTAAAAGGTCAATGTCACAAGTTTGATGCTCTCTCTCTCTTTCATTAAATCTGTACCATTGATGCAGTAATTAGCAAATATTTTTGGACTTAGATATGTAGAAATTTAGATTATGCTCACAACTATTATTGTAGCCCATGCCTAATTATAAAAACACAAACCTTAACCATAATAAGCTGTCAGCGCACTTTGCTCAGTCGGTAGAACACAAGACTACTGATCTAGGGGTTGCGTGTTTGAGTCTCAGGGCAGATCAACTAAATTTACTAAATTAATTGTCTTTCGGATGAGACTTTATAAAAGCATACAAACATAAATAAGCTTTATAAATATGTTTAAAGGTACCTGGGTATTGTGTTGTAATAGTGATTGTATGAAATGGAGATACCTTGATGATGTTTGTGATCCTTCACTTGTACCAGACAGATGGACATGCTCAATGAATACAAGTAAGTTATGCTTGTATCATATGATTTATTGCCTGGAAATATTAACTTAAAAGGTAAAAAAGCCAATAAGCTGTGGCTACGGCATGCCCTCAGTGCTGTGTTGAATTGCCGACGACTTGCAAATCAAAATGTATGGTTTGTTGGCAGATGCATGCATGTCTATAAATTGGTACCTTCGTTTAAAATACTTAAAATTACAATATTTCTGAAGGATTTATTGTGAAATTCATTGCATTGTGCAGTCATTCTCTTTCTTTGTCACTCAATGTCAGCGTTGTAAAGTTAAACTGGAACAAAGTTTCAACAAGTTATGTGCCTTTTTTGAAAAATACGTTTTTGTAAAATTCCGATGTTATTTTGTTTTATTTTAGATACAGAGTGTAACAGTTGTGATAAACCAGAAGAGAACTATGATGAAAGTGAACATATTTATACCAAGTTTACGGAAGGATCTATTGTATGGGCTAAAATGACTGGATATCCCTGGTAAAGTATACAGTACTGTAATTATATACTATGGTGATACTCAGCTAGTGTCTCATCAGACCACTACAGATGTAATTTGTATTCTATATAATCATTTAATTTCAATGGGACAAAACTTTGTGGTTTTTGTGAAGAAGACCGTTTTGAAGGCACATAATTTTAGGCATATATCTTGTCCACTAAATCATATACTATAAAGAAATTATTAATATTCGTGCGGATTTAATCTTGTGGTTGACACAAACCACAAAATTAAATCCCCTCAAATATAAATGATTTTAGAGCATATGAATGTTTTGTTACAGGTGGCCAGCTATGGTGGAGATAGATCCCGATACAGAGACATTTTTCTCTGTAGATTCTGAAGACTCCATGTTTCCTGTAAGTCTATTGTTCACAGCATTTCAACGTTTGATATATTGGCATCTGTATGATGAACATTTATGGATAGCATTGTCTGCTGTATTTGGATCAACTTGATTTAGTCCGCTTGTGGCAGAAAATTTCAAACATTCAGTTCCACCAAAAATAATGAGCGCGGAATAACACTTGAAGTTTTGTCAATAGCAGTTCCACAAAATTCTGTGCAAAAATATATTGATTTATTAAAAAAGATATATTTACGAAAATAAGTGATGTACACTTATAAGATTTGTTAAGTGTATAGACCATAGTTAGTATTGCAAACATATAGCAGCCCTCAATGGATGTAATAGTAATACACAGAAAAAATATATAAATATATTTCAAGTTAAATATTGCCCCATCATTTTTATGATAACTCATTATAAACCTATAGTTGGTATTGCAGACCCACTATCATGTTGTATTTTTTGATGATCATGTATCAAGAGTCTGGGTGAAGTCAGAACTTGTTGTACAATTTACCGGAGATGAGGCAGATGATGGAATAGTAATGCAGGTAAATCTAGAACTTACTTCAAAGGTGTCAATTTTCGTAATTTATCTGGAATTGCAGATTTATCAGGGAAATGATATCTGACCTAAATAAAAGTTATTTGATGAAAATATCTTAAGAAATGACAAAGTATCAGGTCTGAAAGGGAAGTGATGTCTGCCCAAAGTAAAAGTTTTTTGATGAAAACATCTCAATAAATGATAAAGTTATGGTAATTTTAACCTCTTGAAGGATTTTCATTAACAATAAAAACCGAGTTAAATATGGATATAAATGTCATTGAAAACCTCTTGTTTGTCAAAAATATTTAGTTGCATACAATTTCCCTGAGTTTGAATTTGACCCTGTTGACACACCTGTTACTTACAAGAGCTATTAAAGGAATAAAGGTCATGTGACACAAAACTAGACGAATCTCATGCACATTATTATTCCCTACCTTAGATGTGGAGGGATACTGTTTTTGCATCATCCATAATTTTTTTTGTCATTTGGCAGTGAGGAATGTTACAGAGCACAGGAACTAAAGAAACCAACAATAGTGATATATGATTGAAATTATTAAGCTGTAATAATTTGAACATTTCTCAAAAGGTTTTGTGCCATGGTATGGAAAATAAGTACCTTAATATATAGCCAAGAGCAAATACCCTGTAAGTTTTTAGCCACTTGTTCAGTAGCAGTTGTGTCCCTTTAATGTAATATATTTCTGCATCTAGATCTATATTGCATATCTATGAATATATATTTAAACTTGTTGTGTACAAGATATAATTTACAAATTAGACAGTAGCATAAAAATTGCCTTGTATCAACATGCTTCTTTTCCTACTTCCTTTTAAAAGCTTACTGTAATTATCAATATTGAAGGAAATATTTTGATTTTTTCAGAGCTCAAAGAAGAGAGGTCCTTCATACAAGAACGACATTGCAAAAGCAAAGAAAAATGCCCTTAATGCACAAAAATGCACACTGAAGGTAATATTATTGAACAAAATTGGTTCAAAATATTTTAATTGTAGTGGTTCCAATAAGCATTGTGTATATTGTATTATCTTTTTAACGTTCCAGGATCTACTGATGTGGAGGCATTGTAGTGATTCATCTGTCCGTTCTGTTGTCCATCTGTTTGCGTGTTTGTTACAAACTTTCAAGTTGATTGACTTAGCTACATGTCGTGGACAAGGCTACCACCAAGGCATAATGGTTTAAATACTTAACACAGTCTTGATTATTTATAAATATCTAGCCTAGTTGTGCATATTGTCATGAATTTTTGGTTGGGTGTTTTTATTCATAGGAGACATGTGTTTTTGTGACAAGAGTCCTGGTTTTGTTTCAGGAAAGAATAGAACTGTTTGGATTTGCTGCAAAGTATAAAGGTCCCTGGGCATCAAATAATAAAAAAGGTGAGAAAATTATTGCTTTAAAATATTGATATGTGACGTGCTTCATTATTTCACACTTTCCAACAACTTACATGTTTTAAAACAATTGTTTCTTCTATGCAATGAATACTTACCAGATGTCCTTCAATAAAATCTGGATCCTGCCATATTTCAAACTATTGGTTCATGAAACTTGGTATGTGGATAGGGGCCCATAAGGAGATTATGCACTGTTGCAGCAACCAGTTTTGTAATAAAAAACAGGTTGCTACAATGAACTCTATTTTTTTTCAATTCAGACAAAAATTGTTGTTTCTACATTAATAGAAACATTGAAAACCAAGTAGGGAACTTCTGTATTGCTTGCAATTTCTACTTAATTGTTGTAATATAAATATGTTTAGCTTGTTTTTTTCATCATTGAAGCTAAGACCAAGAAACTGAAGATTGCCCTGAAACAAGGAAAGAGTGAAGAAACTATTGAAGAGACGGAATACTTGGATGATAACACTGTGGATGATGTGTTAGAGAATACAGAATCCTTGTTGGATAATGTAGAAGAAATGCTCAATTCTCTCGATAGCCAACTAGATGACACTGATGAAGGTATTGCACTGTATATGCTGAATATATTTGCTCCATTTTCCTCCAAAAACATCCCTCAAATCTTCTTACCACATGGGGAATTACGGTAAACTATCTTATAAGTCAAATGGATTTGATACTTTGTTGTTATGGCAATTGTAAAACTATTCAGATGATATCTGGCACCATATCTCTTTGCAGCATCTCCATCTGAGCTCAATCTTATCTCAAATATTGTCATGAATCTTAAACTTAATATCCATAGGAGGCTGGACTCATATTTTGCATCACAAAACAAGAAACTTTATTTTGAGTTTCTTATGGTAAAACTTTAATCTCAAATTCTAACTCTTGTTTGAGCCAAATCTCAATATATTTGAGATCAGACCCTAATCTTCCTCAAGCATCAATCTGAGACAAATCTCAACTCATATTTTGCGGTGGTCATTTGGATAATTTCCTAAGTAAGCAGAAATCACTAAGTTTATTACAGTAAAATTTGAAGACCTTGAACTTCAGATAAATCTCAAATTCAGACTCTAATTTTGGCAAAAATATCAATTTGAGATGAGAGTTGTATTTGAGATGCTTTGGGAGATCAGGGCCAGTACTGTCCCCTGAACCATCTGTGTTCAGTTAAAACCAGGTTTGACAGGCGATTTGCTTCTCAAGTGCAAATGTTGTCAGGTTTGTTCAGAATTTTAAGCAAGTTAATTCTGGTTGATAAGTATTCTAGGCAAACTGTCTGCTGTACTATACCTTTATTGTCATGTTGGAGAAGCTAATGAGCCTGCTTTGTACAATTTTGTTATGTCAAAATAAAGACATTCTACTTGACATAAACTATCTTACAAATTACTTGTCAATAAAAATACACTGCTGCAATTATAGATAAGGTTTTTATCATGGAAGTGTTTTGGGGTTTTTGGCTAATGGTTTAGATGCAGGTATGAATTGTTCTATGTTCCAAGAAGTAATATCTGAGTTCTCTAATCTTCATTTGTAGTACCATTCTTGTTATGATTAAGATTTTTTTCTGTTGAAAGAGTGCAAATGATCACCGGTTCATCTCGTATATTGTAAATATTTGCCTTTTTCTATGCATGTACTTGTTGCATTTGTCACTAACATGCCCAGCATATACAGTAAAATCAAACCTATGTAAAATCACATCCGTGAACAAAGTCTTTAAGACTTCTTGTCAAAAGGCTTCCCCATTATGCAGAAAAATGCACCTTAGTCGTTGCAATTGACATTACGCCAGAGCAGAGATCACTCCACCTGATTGTTTGTCGAAAGTTGCTTGACGAAGGTTGTCAAGTTTATCCATTGGGCAAGGTGATTGTGATTTACCGTTAAAATCAATTAAAAGGGTATTGACTGACAACTGGCGTAATTTCAATTATGTTGCTGTTGAAGTAGTGTCTAAATCTATAAATTCTGCCACTTTGTACTATTTCATAATTAATCTTTTGTGATAATATTAATCGTTAATAAATATTATATCAGGTTCAAAATATTTCAGACTCTGATTTTGCTCCAGATGAACTTGTGGTTGTTGAAAAGAAATCCAAGACTAGTACAGGTTTGCCATCTTTATTTTATTACATTTAAAAAGCAATAAATAAAAAGTTGAGGTCTTTTTTAATGGGTTTTATAACC
Organism: Spisula subtruncata; assembly: GCA_963678985.1. Lineage (NCBI taxonomy): Eukaryota > Metazoa > Mollusca > Bivalvia > Venerida > Mactridae > Spisula > Spisula subtruncata. The sequence continues at coordinate 28,889,758 of OY787669.1, read as the reverse complement.
AGACATCTATTGCACCTATCCATCAAGTTGAAAAGGTTAACAAATACTTAAAAATCTTTGTATCTTAAAGATTTCCAAAGTCCATCAAGGCATTGTTTCCAACTTTGCATCCATCTTTACCAGCATAAGAAACTTACCTTATTTTTCAAGCAATACCTATGATAACATACCTACTTTTTTTTAAAACAGATGTGTTAAACAGGTTTCATTTGATAAAAGGTGTGTCTTCTTATTACAAATTTATGAACATTTTGTGTTTTGTTGACATTCCAGGTAGAAGGGTTGTTGAAGATAAATCCTCGGAGACAACCATGAGTAATTCTGACAAGTCTGAAAAAAAGGTTACATTAGACACTACTGTAGCTTCAAATGATACCTGCAATAAAGAAAATTCCAAAGGTGACAGTAGTAACCTAGATGAAGAACCAGATAATAATGACGCAACTGATGTAAAAGTTCCCTCTAAAATCAGTGATAAACCTGAAGGAAAAAAGAGAAAGAAAATTGATGAAAAAGTTAAAGAAAATAAAAATCAGAAAGCATCAAAGCCTCTAAAGAAGAAGAAATTTAATGAAGAGACAGAAACAGTTGAAACAAGAGTTGAAAGTAAGAAAACAAAGATGAACAAAGAAGATGACAAAAAGTTGAAGAATTTAGATGAAGAAGTGAAAGAAGAAGAAATAAATAAGAAAATATCCTCCTCACCAGAAGTTTGTAAAACAGAAGAAGACATCGAAGAGGCTTCATCATCTAAAAGTGATGTTCAAAATGTTAGTGATAAGAATGATAGTGAAGCGGAAGAGTTTGACTTGTTGGCTGATGAAAAAGGTGAACCGGATGAGACCAAAGAAGAAAATAATGAAGTGGAAGAGTTTGACTTATTGGCTGATGAAGATACAGTGAAATCTGTGAACAATGATAAAACCTCTGTAGAAAAGAATGGTGACAACAAGCATGATGGTGGTGATAATGATGATTTTGACCTCATTGACAATGAAGCTAAAACTACATCGGAAGTGGAAAATAATAGTGATGATGATTTTGACCTCATAGATGATGAAGCTGACAAGAAATCAGAGGCAGAAAATAATGATGATGCCAAACTTGATGAGTTTGACCTTATGGATGATAAAACTGACACTAAATCAAAAGCAGAAAATAATAAAAATGATGATGATGATTTTGACCTTATTGATGAGGTTATTTCCAAACCAGAAGATGTAGTCCCTCAGAGAAATGTTGAACAAAGTCTGGACAATGAAGACGAGAATGACTTTGACCTTGAAGAACATTTCATGTATGATACAAACACAGACACTACTGATAAGATTAGAGAACTTTCTAATGTGAATGTAACTACTACAGCCACTACTGAGATAGCAACTGCTGAGATTGAAGAATACAGTGATCCTTTTGATTTAATGGAAGAATAAATAAATGATAACTTTACACAAGGGGCATTAAGAACTATTGCAAGTTCTATCAACAATTCATTCAGCAGTTTCATTTTTTATTTAAAGAAAATTTAGAGATTATTAAAATACATATTGTATTTTGATGTATATAAATAGACATTTCAAATGATAATGCCTATGCTAATGAAGTTTTACTGTATTTGCTTTATGTACCAAACTTCAGAACATAGACACTTTTCTCCTGCATAATACAGGGATTTTCATGAAAAAAAAAATATGTTTTGATCGCCAAAATAAGCCTTCTCATCAAAATTGTAATGGAAACCCTGTCGTAAAACGTTTCAACCGCTAATTGTGCTGTCAAGTTATATCTTCAGTCTGTTACTCTGTATGCTTTATAAATGTTTTAAATTTTTTTTGAAGAGTCCATGACATTCCATCTATTCCATTTATGCTTTTTACCAGTATTTCCACTGCAAAAACAACCTCATTAACAAAATGGCAAATAAGCTTGGCTGGTTGTCAACACTTTTTGTGACATAGTCTATGCTTATTTCTCCAAAAGTATTCTGTAGTTATTGAGATGTAACAACTCGGGAATGTTGATTAGATTGTCAAATTGTGCACTTTGATATATGTACTTCATGTAGCAGTTTTGCTGTAACCAAGCTTGAAGAGATTTATGTCCGTTGTGTAAAATAAAACCTTCATATCATTAAGATCTGCCTCCATAGCCTAGTGATAGAACTTCTGGGGTCTTATTCACAAAAACTTTTAAGACTAAAGCTCAGACTTTAACACTTTACATTGTCAAATGTTCGAGTCACTCTCGTGTTGTTATAAATGTGCTGATTTTAATATAAATGTGTATACATGCTCAGTGTATAAAAATGCAAAATTGAATAAAATTTCACATGATTCAATCCAGGCTAAAAGAAATGGTAAGTGATTATAAATATTGTCAATTTTAAGTCTTGGGTTACGGTCTTACAATGTTGGTTAATAAGACCCCTTCTATTTTGAGTGTGAGAGGTCTCAGGTCTGATCCCAGGTGCTGGTAAAATTGATACTAGTATAGGCTGGTGTAATTATTGTTATGCTTTAAGCGTGTTGCTGATATACTATTATATTATGTTGTGTTTAGAGATAATGTGATAAAATCTTATGTTTTGTATCTGTGATCTTATACTGTGATAATTTGAAGAGTTGATTATGACTTCATGAGTTATTGAAGATACACAACTTTAAATCTACATTCATCTGTATAAATGATAACTCCTAATATTTGTGTCTCCCACATGTTACATATAGTTGGGGAGACATTGATTTTGTGCTTTGTGAGGACCCATCAATAATTTTGTGAACTAGTTTATGTTGCTGCCAGTATAAATAGTCTTAACACAAAGTTCAGGGGGTAGAAATGAAGCAGAATGTGCAAATTATCATTGGCTATTTGAACAGGCTCGCCGGCTACTTTTTGTCAATGTGTTCTTTGTTACTTAAGTGAGATGTGAAATCCACCCCTACTTTTGAAGATTAACTGGCTACATAAAAATATTTCTGCCCTAGATCTTAGCTCATGTTGTTTTATTTTACAAAGTGTATTTTTTCATGTTTTCTTGTTAATAAAGGTGTTGAAAATTTGGGTAAGTTTGTAACAAACTAGTAACTCTACCATTAGCTTGATGTCAGTGGGGTGTTTTTTATACACGCAACAAGTGTGATGGGTTTTCCAGGAGAACTTCATAAGTGATGGGAAGTTAATGTGACTGTTGAAATACTTTGTATGATTATAATTACTGAAGTGTCATAATTTTTATGGCATCTGCCTTATTTTTTGCTTCAACAAAAAGAATGAGTGGATTTTGGAATAAACATAAGACTCAGAAGTAGTTCTTGGATCCATTGATTAAATAATTCCCCTGAGGTACATTTCTGATAAATATGTTGTACAGTATTCATACAGGGTGTCAAAAATGTTCATTCACAAAAATGATAATATTTTTATATATATTAATGTTCTTGTTCAGCATATTTTCATCTGAATATATACTGTATGTATGGAGATTTAACTAACCACTCATTAGTGAGGATTATCTTAGGTAGATACATAATAAACAATTATTCTTATTTTCTGCCGTAATACCTTCATTCGAAGACAAAAAGTGTAACAGGACAATAAAATAACCTCTGTCTGGATATTCGTCGATAAATTTGTGTATTAATCTCGTGCAAGAAAAAAACATACAAAATCATACATTGTGAAAACTTTTGTAACACCCTGTACTTGAGCACATTTTTGCCTTCAGAACTGAAATTTTGTGTAAAACCCTGTACTTGAGCACATTTTTGCCTCCATAAATGAAAACTTTTGTAACATCCTGTACTTGAGCACATTTTTGCCTCCAGAAATGAAAACTTTTGTAACACACTGTACTATAGCACATTTTTGCCTTCAAAACTGAAAACTTATTTAACACCCTGTACTTGAGCACATTTTTGCCTCCAGGTATTATTGCCCACAACTTTCCAGCTACTGTTGATATTAGTTTGTCTTGTAGAATATCTGGTAGAAATTATATTTATGTTTTTAACTCTATCTGTTGTCTATCTGATCATCATATGTCAAGTTTATTTACACATTTTCATCAATGGTGAATATCAATGTTTGGATGTTTTAGAGAATAAATATAATTATGTGTTTGACTGCCTGTTCTCTGTTATTTGAACTTATTTCCTAATTGTTTACTATATAATGCATTTAATTACCGATCTTGGGCATATGGAAGTCACCATGAAAATACTATATGCTGAATTTGTGTACTTGTTGTTTCTTATACATTTGTTGATGATGTTTTAAATGTTTAGTTGTTGACAAATAAAGTGTTAATACTTATATTTTATTGTATTTAGTTTTTGGTGCATCAGGGATTCTATATACTATTGATAGACACGGTGCATAAAAGAAGGACTAACCCTGGTTTTTATACTAATAACATATTTATAGAATTCAGGGACAGTTGGTGCCTAAGAAAATCAGGGTGATGTCACAAATCATCCCAAGGGTCTTGGAAGAAGTTATGACCTTAACATACATACATACACAGTGCGTAAATAGCTCAAAAGAATGAGTTAATGCCCTTGTATTTCAGTGTATTATTACATAATTATATAATATTTTGTCAAACGTCTCTTAAACTTGCAGATATTTACAAAGTCCAATTATGGTCATTTAGTAACAAAGGTCAAGGTAACAGTCCACAGCCAATGCATGAATTGGAGTTTGTCTTGGTCATTATTTTGCATACATTGACCAATCATGCTGATGTTTTACATTTTATCAGGAGTCCTGAGCAAATCCCATGCCCATACCTTAAAGGCCATGGACAATAACTTTGAAATGAATTGCTAACCATTGTAAGTGGTATGGATGTCCAAATCTCGTGTCCGTATCTCAAAGTCCATGGTGAATGTCACATTGTCTATACCGCTACCATAACTCTGATATGCGTTAACCAATCTAGCTTACATTCGTCATTAATGTTAACCTCGATAAGAAAGAGTGTTATCCTTGGATTCCTCTGGATGATCATACTGTTGAATACAAGGTCAGGACAAGAAGTAGACAAGCGAAAACCCAAGTGGTATACTGTAAATAATGTTGCCCAGGTTATTGCTGGCCAAAACCGATCAAATAAACTGACTGCAAGTGTGTTCTTTTTCACAATATGCTTTGGGCACTGTGCTCAGTTGTCTGTGCTAATTTCCCTGTCCGATTCTTTTTGACTGACTTTAAATTAGGGTTACCATTTATATAGGCTTTTCAGTTCATGTTGACGTTACATCATCATTGTTGTTCATTGTTATTAATTTGTTATGACCTGATGAAGCCGTTAAGACGAAATGTCGTCAAGTAAATAAATTAACGATACATCATAATTTATACGTGTTTGGTGGTTAATTTTCTTATTCATTTATATAGGACAAATAGACACTGAGCTGTATACGATTGCTTGTCAGATTTAATAGATATATTGTACGTTCAATATTCATACCCTATGTACAACGTATATATATAATCGTAAGGGGGTATAGGTTGTCTGTCCGTAGACGGATTCTCGTGCTTGCAACTTCTCGTACAGTTTCTGCAGAAGTTCCTTCAAACTTTCTTACATGAACAACCTCACCTTGTAGATGTGGATGAAGAAAGGAATTTACGCTGTGATCACTTTTTGCTAGACTTATTTTCCTTTGTCGACAGGAGGTATATTAGTCTGTCGAATGGGACAGCTCTAGTTATTTCAGCCACCGTGACAAAACGTACTTGCTGTAGTTATCTTTACTTTCTCTGATTCATTGATACAATATTTTAAAAGGCCATACAAATACAAGCAAAACTTCCGCGAGGATTGTGTACATGTACACTGACAGCGGTCTGCGCGGTACCATCTGTATTCAAGGTATCTGGTTGAACGGTGTGGATATGAATGAAATTGTTCTATATCTGGCGTTGGTATGGATATATCGCGTAAATCACCTCCTTTCATCATTAACCAGATGCACTCAAACACTTCCACATACGTCTGATGAAATCATCACATTAAGCTCTTCCTGTTTTTCTTGCATTAAACCCCGCGAAGAGGATTGGGAATAAACAACAAACAGGTACTTAAGATGTCGTTAATTGATTTAACAGACTTAACATAAAACATTGTATGCCGTAATCATGCAGTTTATATATCAATCCTGTATTTCAGGTAACCACAATTATGAAAGATATGCACACTGTGGTCTAGGTGTTATTGTTGCTTTAAGGTGTACTGCCAAAACCTTCGTATTAAAGATTGCATTTTATAACGAATTTATGAGTTACCATATTAAAACAATGGATAAGTTACATTTTATTTGTTTATACTCGTTTGCTCATATGTTGTACATGTTGTAGACCAGGGGTGGTATTCACAAAGAATCTTAAGGGAAAACTTAGAATTTCCTCAAAATCTAACAATTTCCTTAAGTGTATCAGCTTAGCAGGAAAACTAAGATTATTAATTTTTTACATTGTTTTGAAGTGTTATATAAAGCGCTACAATAATCACCAAGAAAAGTTAAGCTGTTATCAGTTTCTTGCAAAATATTTGCATTTCAATATTTTTACTTAAGTCAGAAATTTTAAGTTTTCACTTAAGATGCTTTGTGAATACCGGCCCAGTTGAGATCTATTGTGAACTATTAAACAGCATTTAGTCTTAAGACTATTTGCCTGAAATGTACTCCCGGTGGAAATTAGTAAGCAGCCAGAACTGAGTGTTGGGGAAGCTTCGGAGAAATTATGAATGAAATCGGGAGATCTGCCGATGTGTTCCCGATTAATATGCTTCGGTCCAATTGCACCAAGATATACGATGTAAAGAAAGAGGTTCCTTTTGTAGTCCAAGCTCTTTGTCGATGATCATTCATAAAAGATCTACGTCAGTATAAATAAAACATCATTTAGTTATGTCATCCATAACTAGACGGCCTGAGACATTATGTGACATCGCGAACAAATCTGGAAATTGCAACGCATACATACATAATTATGTATATTGAATTTTACTCGATGTACTCGTGATTTCATTTCGGGAATATCTCTGATAGCATCCAATCGATGAAAACGTAATCCGCGAGGAATCACAAATGATTCCCCAACACACCGAAGATGACTTTAATTCATGATTGGTGTTCGTTTTGAGGAATACAAAAGTATAGAAAAACACTAAACTTATATATCTTATAACCCATGTTTCAACATCGCGTATCTAGTTCCAGAATCAACATTAGCTTTATACCTTTTCAAAGACATATTTCACTGGGGGAAAAACCGTTATCTGATGTAACCTAGTAATAACAGTAACCCTTCATGTTTGATTGATTTCTTAACATATATTTGGAACATTTGATGCCATAACATTGATTAATATATTTGTTTATCTCTCAAATTGATAAAACAGCTCGTCAGCATCGTGGAAGTTTCTTTGTAGTTACGTTATAAAAACACATTGTAGGTACACTGCCCTCCAAAAGTTCATTCACACTCTTCAAATTATATGATTTACTTTGATTGAAAACACCTAAAGTAAAATATATGCATATCAAGTTTATGGCTGTTAAAAATGACATAATACTAAGCAAATAAGAAAATGATAAAAAGCAATCGTTTTCAAAAGTTTTGAATTAAAATTTATGAGGAAAACGACATTATTCATAAATCCATGAAAAATCATAATACTGACGTTCAAGTGTGTGAGCAATAATTTTGTAATGTACATGTGTATGTATCATCAACTGGATTAAAGTTTTGTCGCTAACCACCTTCGTATAATTAACATTGTTAGTTTTTTTGCATCTTCTGCAACCATTATTCCATTAAGTTTCATGGACACTAGCCTAATTGGTCTGGCTGACGCTGAAGCACAGACGCAATGTCAAACCATATTTTTTACGGAATTTAAGTCTGTCAACTGTGGTTATCTGTCTTAACTCAATAGGTAATGTTTCTGTTTTAAATTTCTAAACCATGTAGGCTAGATTGTAATCAAAGAAAATCATAAAAGAGTAGTGTATATAATTAGGTAGTGTACTGTACAGCACAGTATACTACTCAACATTTGGTAAGGGTCAACAATTTACCCTTGAAGGGGCTTGTGAAATCTGATGTTATGTCTGAAATAGTGTAGATATTGCTTCAAAAGTCAAAATTTCTTAAGCCTAAGCTTACACAAATGTGTGCGATGCAATGTGCCTCTGTGAACATAGATTTTTTTTGTTAGTTTAGTTTTGGTCTTGCACATCATGAGTATAGATAGGGGGCAACACGTGACCTATTATTCTTGCTACTTTGATAGTCCCTGTCAATATGGCTTATCCCGGCGAAAAAACAGGATACTATTCAGGGTCATATCTAGAAACAAAAAAGGGGCAGATCATTTCTAGGGTCTATTTTGGGTATTTTTTCTAAATTTTCACCGAGGCAAACGCCTCGGCTACGGCCCTACTTTTGACGCTGATCAAACTTTGAGTAGTATAGACATTACGGCAACTAACTTTAACATTACAGCTCGTTTACACATATCTGTTCGATATCACTATAGTAATGTTGAAATGATTGTGTGGTTTATTTTCGGAATATCGGTTAGATTTACAAGTAACGTTATAAATGAAATTATATATTTGTACTCTTAAAAATCGGCCAACCCTATTCTAACTTTAACATGACCTAGTGTAATAAAATATTGATGAATATTAGTTGTAGTAAACGCTTTTAACTATGATTTAACTACGGCATAAACTATTTAATCTATGGTGAACTTTTGCGTTTTTCTTGCGTCCATTATCCGTCCAGCATTTACACTTTATTTAGACATTTCCTCCAAAACCACTAAATTAATTTTGACAAAACGTACAAGATAAATACAATGTGTCAGATCGAAAGTTATTTCACCCCGTGAGCTTTTGAAATAAATTTTCAATAGTCAGCTACTCACTCGGCGAAATAAAATTCGATCTTACACCGAACAGATCGTTGCGTTTTTGTCTGAGTAGTCTTTCCATGTACAAGAGAACTTTGGCAAAATAGGATGTGCCCTAGTTTAAAATTGATGGTAATAACTGGGTTTGGAATGAAAAGAACAAGTTTGACATTGCAAAAATGTTTATTGTTTCTGGCTATAACATGTAATCTTAGTTGTGCGTCTTGGTCAGCTGTTTGTTGAGTACTGACCAGTTTCAAATGGATTGGTCAGATCTAAAATGGCTTCTTGTAACCACCAGAATAGCATGCTGAAATATAGAAGCCATACACATGTGACGTACAAAACTCATAATATACTCTCGCATAGCTTATACAATTGGTATTTTTTAAACCATCTTCCCAAGCACAGTTAGTGTATTCAACTCAAATCTCTAGAAAAGCCTTTTCTCTAATGACAACGATAAAACCCTCGCTTTACAAACAAACACTTTGCTATACTTGCCAAACTTGTATACTAGCGCAGTGGTTTGGACACGATTGTATTACTACCGGTTATAGGGTAGAAACTTGGGTAAGCAACCAATGCAGCCGACTAGCTCAGTCGGTAGAACATTCGCCAGGTGTAAGCGAAGGGTCCCGGTTGCACATGTTCCCAACCCGTTACATTTGGCACCAAATGCAAATAACCCACCTTACGCCCCCAAGATTATCAAACAGTGGTTCTGGCACTTCATCACTTCGAAGGAGTGGGTGTATATAGTGGTGTGTACAAGGTTTAATTACTAATAGGGGAGAAACTTGTGTAAGCAGTCGGCTAGCTTAGCCAGTAGAGCATTCGCCATGTATGCGAGGGTCTAGGGTTCAAGCCCCGGTATGGTCGCACATTTACTCACCCTGTTACACAAGTACTAGTAGTTATAATGACGTATGTACTTACCACCATTGTGTAACACGTGATCTAACTGGTTGATGCCCATACCAAACCTTTCCATCAATATAGCGTTTATACGTCCAATGGTCTTCTTGTTGGGTCTGGGAACTCTTGTGTTCACGAAGATATAAGGGTCGTCACAACGGTCCCCGAACACAGAGAATTTAGTACAGCCCCAGTAAACGAGGAATTGTTTGTAGTCAGTCCCGATGACCACCATTTGACTGCTGATGCTGTTGCCTGTAAATATAGAAAAAAAGAAATAACTATATCACCACAAACCCTTTGGCAGGTACCATATATATTTTAATGCAGAGCATAGTCTTTTTTGCCAGTCCACTTTCTGCTGAAATATGACGGATATATGAGTACCTCCAATGGAATTTTAACCCGGATCGCCGTATTAGGCGACAAGCCCGCTAACCACTGAGATAGTGAGACTCCCGAAACATTTCAATTCCATTTTGCTTCAAATGCTGGTCCTCAGTCATAATTTGACCGTCGTTACATACATTTTCCAGATATTATCAACATTAGAACAGGTACCAGTCTATTGGCTTCGAACTTTTATGAAATAATACATGTTTACGAGTAGATTTCTATTTATAAAATTGCCCAATGAGTTCCGGGCAACCACACCGGAGTTCAGCTTCTTTAATTGCAAAACTATTTAATTCATTTTAATAACAGAAGGTCGGTGTGACCAAATAGCGCCCCCGTAGCTCAGTGGTAAGTGTGCCTGTCGCCAAATCTGGCGACCGGGTTCAAATCCGGGTGGAGGAACATATTAATTAGACATAGAAAATAGGCAAACAAAAGTTATGCCCGACAAAAAAGTATGGTCTACACATAAGATGATAAATGTCAGGCATATAAGCAAAATAGTTAGTTGTCGCTCGAGTTAGCTGCAGGAAAACTGAAACCACTTACCGAATGAATCCTTGAACATGAAGATTCCAGGTGTTTGGGTAAAGACCAGCTTCCCGTATACATTATTGCAGTATTTGGTTCTGAAAGTAATTTGAGTACAAACTATAAGTTACTTGGGCAGTAGCGGATCACTAAGGGCTATATTTGGTATTGTGCTACAGAATAATTTTTCTTTTCAAGAAATATTTTTGGGACAATGAAAAGCAAAAATCTTTCTGCTTCTAAATACACCATTGTTTGCAAGTGATATTAAATAATTCTAACCATGACGTCACCCCATATGCCAGTGTACACAACGGATCATTTTAGGATAAAATGACACGCTGTGTATAACTTATGAAGTAATAATGTTTTTTTTTGTCTTCGCAAGTCTTTTTGAATTGGCAATTTAGAAAATTGAACATAATTATGTTTTTGATAGAAAATTGTACCTTCGAGTTTGATGTGTTTATAGCGGATCACAATGATTTTCTACTCAAATCAGTGATCTGCAGTTCTATGTCATATTTATGTACGTTAATTATTCCCTTAAGGAAGCAAATAAGTATGCTTAAGCAAAATAGATTCCTTCCATCGACTAGTGTTGTGTCATGTTAAACACTGGATTAGAAATAGCGAGAACTCATATGCTAGATGGTCTGAGCAGAGGAGGCTTTGTTTAATTTAAGTATTTTAAATACAAATGTACATTAAAATAAAAAAGATATGAAGAAATCGGACAAGGAAGGCAACACTCAAAATTCGAGTAGAGAAAATATAAAAAACACAACATAACACAATTTATAATACTCAAAGCAATGCCCATGCATAACCTAACGAAAAATAAAATAAAAACCCAAGTCCCGTAAGAGATCAGGATGACCTAGTTTCACAAAGAAATACCAAGTAAAACTGACCACGCGTGATCGAAAGAAGTCATCATTGGGTTTAATCATTGGAATGAAAAAAAGAATCCATTTGTGGAGTAAAGATTACGTACCCCCATGTTAGTCTGACATTGATAGAGTTCTTCCCATCAACTGAATAGAATGGTTGAATGTTCACAAATTCTTTTGAACCAGCATATGAACATGGTGGCTTGCGGAATGTACAGAACCATTGTCCCATCAGCTGAAATATGTAAGAAAATATTGTGATGTTTAAAGTCCGCCAATGACAGCTCAGACTGTGTTTACAAATACTGTTTAATAATTTAATTTCGGTGGGACGAAATTTCGTGGTTTTGGTAAAAAGGACCATTTCGATGGGACGTAAATTCGTAGAATTCGGTTTCAGGTATTAGATAAAAAAGTCAAACTTAGTGTACGATGTGATTTGATTTCGTCGTTGAGGTGAACCTCGAAATCCATAAAGTCCATTAAACGCATTTCTGGTTCCATTTTTTTTTCATTTTCGTTAGCGAATATCACTTTGTTTGTTTCAACTCAAACTTCAAACAAGCCACCAGTCGATCATGCAGTGCGTTGATACTACCAATAATTGTTTTGGCCTAATCAAAATAATTCTGTGGTTCTGGTAAAAAGGGTATGAGAAAATCCGACAGGGAAGGTAGCACTCAACCTAACCAACCGAGCACAGAAATCAGAAAAACCACAACACAACTACCCTGAGCGATGTCCACACAAACCCATGCCAAAACGGCGAATAAATGAGGATCAACAACCCCGGGGTGTGACCAAGTTTAAAACACTAAGGACAGTGACCTAAAATCTCATGAAATGGTAAACTTGGTGAATTTAATGGACTCTAAATTATTTTCAAACTGAGTTAATTGTGGAAACAATGTTGTTGTAGGCATCTTGTTTGGCAAAAATGGTCAGCCGCGTAGTTTTTAATTCGGCATTGTTGACACACATGAATCCTTCTTCACCAACGTTATAAGTCTAAAACTCAGAATTAGACTTAAAATTGACAACATTTATAATCACTGCCATTTCTTTTCAGTTAGACTTAACCATGTGAAATTTTATCTGACCATTTGTTGTTATCCACGGAATATGCATACCGATATTTATCAAAATCGGTACATTTGCAACAACATGGGAGCGAATAGAACATTTGGCAATATAAAGTCTATGTCTGAGTTTTTGGACTTATAACGTTGGTGAATAAGGACCCTGATGCTCAAATAGGTAATACAGTTATGTAGGTAGCATTTTTTTTATTTTGAACAAATATTTTTGCACTTGAAAACCAACGACCCTTACATTTACTTCAAGCAAAATACCAATAAAAGGTTTAGGGTACTGTAATAACACTAGGGTCGGTTGGGTTACTAGCAACACACTTTTGATTTTTCTTAGTCTTAAAAACATGATATAGCGGGTCAGAAATATAGTCTCCGATCTATATGAAATATAATTATACATTTAAAACGAATACTGATGGATTACGAAGTGTATGTAATATAATGATCAATGACGATGACTATGCATTCTTCATTGATGTAATTAAGTGGTTATATTTAATATAATTTATATTGCCGTGCACTTATTACTCCCGTAATCTAAAAAAAATCATCGACAGTTCTTCTTGTCTTAGTATGTACAATATTCAAACTTTATTTTCACAATTGTTATTTGTTCATCTCGATTGCATATGCGTGCGGCAAACAACACATAGTAAATAAATAGTATATTTCAGTCATTAAAACTCCGTTATACTACATGTTAAACTGTAATAATGAAACGGTTCCCATTGACAAGTAAACCGCTTGTTTCTTAGAAATATGTATATTTTAAGAAGAAGAAAAACAGTCTCTTTTTACTTGCGTTTTGTGAAATGGTAACACATTTTATGCCAACCCTCATACTATTGAAAGTATTTTTTTCATCATCATGATTTAAATATTATCACATTATTAAATTTACTGTTTTTTTTTATTAAATTTAAATTAAAATATATTTTTATATATTAGTTTTCTCAATGTCAGGGTAATGTAACATGATAGTTTCCATATGACTGACATACTGTTGACCAATGGTTCGATCCCAGTCAGCGTCATATCAAAGATGAAAAAAAATGATACCAGAAATTCCCTTGCTGGACGCTCAACAATTAAAGGAACTTGGTTTCTCTTCTCTCGTATACTCATCGCAATGGATAACTACAGGAATGAGGGTGATTTATAAAAGTAGGAAAATGAATTAGTATAAATATATGGGACACAATGGGACACAATGGGACACAATGGGACACAATACCATAAATAAATGAAATAAAAATCACACGATACTTACCCCCTGTGAATTGACCCCAGGTATGGGTTGTTGTATATTGGACAGACTGGACAATGCGTGAGTACATCCGGCCATCAGGACCAATACAAGGAGTAGACTAGTCGACATGATGTCACGTGGTCTGTTGTCTGACACAATGTTGAAATTCTACCCTGGTATGTAACATTGATATATATTATTTGTACAATTAATTAGTTTAAATACATTCAAACATACATTAAGATAAAATAATAAAAGTCCGACATGCAAGCCGAATACCGAGCAAAGCCTTTATTTGCTAGTCGACTTTCTGCTGAATATGGCAAATATGTATGTGCTTCCATCTGGATTCGAGCCCGGATCGCCGGATTATGCGGCAATAGCATAAGCAGCGCTTTACTAAAAAAGTCGAACACTGAAGACAGATAATACGGACCGCAATCACATTTTAACACAATGCCCAACAAACTGCTATACGAGAAAAAGAAACTAAACAGTTACCAAAAACAACATTATTTTTAAAACACGATAGAGACATATACAGATGCAGCAGCTCCGTCAGAGATGCGACAATTTACTCACATATGCCATCAATCTAAATGGACATATAAATATCATAATAGAAACAGAACATTGCAAATAAACGATCAGCATCAGAATGCCTGATGTTCTTAAACTACTGTTGTTTAACCATCAGCCAACAAATCCTTTACCAGCATGGTAACCCACTACACTATTCTGATTCTAACATCGTGGTGTGTCCACAAACGAAGCTTTAACAAATTTTATTGATACGCAACTTTTGTCCTAAAACCGTCTTAAATGTCCTTTATTAGCTTTCAGCTAGAAAATAATTCCGTTTTAAAACAATTGTAAAAGACAGTTGTTGTCATATAAAACTCACCTTCCTTGCTTTTTAAGACCCTTCTAACTGATCCGATGGGTGGTATAAATAGGACATGTTCTGCATGATCGGCACAAGTTTTTATCCACTCCTTTATTTTAATTGGTGCATTTATACTTTGAGCATTTGAACATTCTATCATCCAATCAAATTCGAGCTATTTCAAGTGAATGCTAAAGGTCATATTTCATTCATTGCAGATGACATGACATTGTGACATTTGTCATTCATCGTTTTATTTATGCAAATGAAGAAAAGAGTGACTGTAAGCCCATGTGTTTCATCCTTTTTTAAAAATATAATTAGCAATTGTTACACGCAGGTCTTTACGATTGAATTGGCTTGAACACCTTAAACAATCGCTTCTATTAAAGGGTCTGTCTCACAGATGGAGCGTTTTTTTTTAAAGTATACCTTTCTTACCAAATCTAGTATTTATACGAGTATAATAGAACATCGTTGACCGTTGCGTTAAGAAATATTTATTGCAAATAATCGATTTTAACCACTTTCAACATCGTACACACCAGTGTGTTTTTCCTTTTAAGAACAGCGTTATTTTTCCTTCCAACATAATTTGTGAGTAATATTATTCAATAGATCGGTCAGTAACATAAACAAACATCAGTCTAAACATCTATGAAGTATTTTATCACATGCGAGTAAATTTCAAGCAATTGAACTAAGAGCAGTTTAAAATTCTATACCGTATTAACGGTATAGACTTTTGGAGGTAAAATACCTTAATAATTACAAAATCCTGATGTTTCACAAGTTATATTTTATATCAGTGTGCTTGTTTATGGGATATGCAGGTATCTATGCCAAAATTTAGTGAATATTTGACAATTTCATTTTATTTTTACTATACGCTGAAACGTGATGCAGTGCCTTTTAAACGTCGACGGTCGATCAATGAAAAACACCTTTGTACAAAAGTCTGTTTCTGAAAGTAGTGCATGCAAGTGTTTGATAGAAGTGCACGTTGTAGTTCGGTAATGTGTTTGGTATTGCACCGAGCACTTGAGATATATTTAGCAAATAAATATTAGCTTTGCGTGATATTCCGGTCAATAATATATCGGTTTGGGGTTCATTACTTCATATGCGTAGGTATACATCACGGAGGCCGTCATATCTTAGTGAAGACCTCTAGAAGTCAATGCAATTATGAATATCAAGTTTACGTAGAAATGCAAATATTGCACATATTGAATATACACTACCCAAAAGTGCTAACCCGCCACTTATATATTTCTGTCTTGTAGTGTCAAAACTTTATATATTCATATGAAATTTCGTATACTTATACATGTGTAGTAGATGCAGCTGATCATAAGTTTATTTTAATTGTTTTGCGTCAAAACTCGGTGCATTCGGCGTATTGCGTAATAAGGCATATTTGCACGTGCGTTGCATGTGCACCAAAATTTGTATCTACGCGAACGAATTCGGCATTATTGATTACAGTTTAGCATGAAAAACACTTTACATCCTGATTTTGACTCGAGGGGAATACTCACTGGATTTCGAAAAATCGCTTGAACACAATTTTTAAGTGTCAATGTTTATTGTTTTAAAATACTCATTTGATAATGCATTTATTAGCATGAATATTTACATACAGACGTATACAGATGTATTTAAACCAATTATGTGTTGATTTTTGGTCAACTTGCGTTAGAATTCACCATATCTATTTATTGTTACACCGGTTACGTAATACAGCATGTTTACATGTGTAAGAAATGCGTAACGAAAAGCAAATGTTCGTGAACGGTTTTGATGAAAATGATGAATTTACTAGGCGAAAAACACCTTACATGCTGAGTTTGGCACACAAAGAAGACGACAGACATGTTGGAATGTTATGAGATTGGGCAGAGTTGCGGCCCTTGTTTTTGTTAATTTCACAAAAATATTATTATTTTTTTTGTATGATTTTGCATTTTCAGTGGTTAACTTCGTTTATTAAACTTCGGTTTGTGAATATTGACATACACGCGTGATTTTTCAAGATCAACATTTTTGACAAAGCCTTTTTCTTACTTTGTACAAAGAGTGTTACTATTCAACCGAGTTCGTCTGGAGTAAATCACGCCATGTAACGAGTTTTTCGTATAAGGCAGGGATCCGTTATGTCAAAATGTTTATGAAAATGTGCTTTCCATGAGCTGATTAATGCACGATTTCATAAACAGTTTGGGTATTTTTGTGAATTGGTAAAACATACCTCATTACGTAACACGCCTGTGACAACGAACATAACTGTTTGTTATCCAAAATAAATTCATAATTAGTTGCAGCTTGTATTCAAGTATTGGTATGCAAAATTTCTTGCGGATACATACTTTAATAAAAAAAGTTATGGCGAAATATTAAGGTGGCGGGTTAGAACTTGTGGGTAGTGTACTATTCGAACACAACCAGGTGTCCATTGTCTAACTCGAAGCGCTACCGAGCGCCTTCATTCATTTACCTCCCGTTCAATTAAATATAGAAATCATGGATTACTTCCCGTGGAAAGTGCTACGTGGCGCCTTGCTTAGGCAACGGGCACCAGAATTCGACCTATACAAAGATAGACGATATCCGAGTCATGCGTGTATTACCGATAGAACACAGCTTCGACAAATAATCAAAATAATTCCGTGAAATAACTTAGTAGCATTCCGATGATGACAACTGAGCAGCAGATACTTTGTATTGGTATGGTGTAAAGTGCGGAATATGGGCTATGTTACACTCGAAACAATGAACATGTACTCGTGTTTATTTATAATAAAGCACGGTCATTTGTTCCGATGCGGACATAAACTCACTAAAATTGTTAATCATGAATTCATATTGTGCAAGACAATATACCGGTTTAATATAAGTATTGCATGCACTTTAACAAAAATCATTCAGAGCCCAAATGTATAGCCATATATTCGAGCCCTATTTGCACTGCATGCATTTGAACTTATAAATCACAAACTTGACGTCGACCAAAAAAAGGACGGCCGTGCGCGCTTGCGTTACAGACTTGCAGCTGTGATACGTTCAGACTGTTGAAATAATGAATCAACGGAATGGTCTCCTCCATCATCCCACTTACATAAGAACATATAGTGTGTGCATAATTTATGCGCTTAGCAATCAATCATACAGCCTATTGAATATTGGCCGTTAAAATCACACCATATGTGTCGCATTTTTAGCAACTATTGCAGGCAACATTTTCAGACAAGAACAATGTGTGCATCGCCTAAGGTCCAACTGAACTGTACCATTGCATGACACTGATAACTAAAACTGATGCTTTTCTTTTTACAGTAATTTTTAACCAACTTTTTGGACAGCCGAAGCTTGGAGGGTGCTCGGTGGTTTCAGCTTAATTTTCTCATCATATTGTATGTTAGACAGTGTGTCCTGTGCTTGTCGTCGGTTTTGTTTTTGTTTTCTGTTATCGGCTGTTTCAGTTGAGCTTTACCTTCCCTGTACGATGTTTCCTTATCTTTAAGCTGACCTCAGCATGAAGTAGACGGAGATATTATGATCGTCCTATTGTTCGTCATCCATCAGTCGGCCGTCGTCAACAATTGAACTGTAAACATTCTAGGTTACTATATTCACTTGATATTTTTGAAACTTGATCATAATGTTTGTCCCTATAAAATATATGCCAACTTCTTTAGTAAGCCATCTGGAGTAAAACTAAACTATTGAGGTCAAATAGTAAAATAAGTTACTGTTTCTGCAGGTGAGTGCTATATGGCCAATTACCCTCTTGTTTTTCTTTATGCATACCCTTCTTCGAAATTACTGGACTTTTCCGCAATCATATCTCGAACGATTCCTGGTTACTATCTTATATCTTATATCGTATATTATCGAGAGTTTCGATAAGCTGTTAATAAGTGAGAAATGCCGTCAATCAGCCAGCAAATTAGCTTAGATTAATGAGGCATTTGTTGATAAAATATCGAGTTTGTGATCAAGCCTTTTCAAACGCTTCCAGAATGTTGAACCGTAGAGAAGTACCATCTTGAAATACGGGTTTAAGAGTATTAGGGAATGGTATTTTAAAAATGTGTTGTGTTATCCCAGTGATGTCTTAGCATGACCGTTATTTTTTTATTTCTTTGTGCAATCAGGTCATGCGGGAACTAGGCTTTTTAATAATTTCTTTGGTTTGTGTGTTGGGTTTTGTTCCATGTAGTTGTATTGTGTTTTCTCTGCTTGGCTGGTTAAGTTGAGTGCTGTCTAGGATAAATTTACTCGCACGCATTTTGTCTTCTTGGTGTTCATTTCTAGTCAGCCGTATTGTCATTATTACGTTTTGAAGGGGTTGGGTTTTCCAGGATGTGTACAGAGGAATAGCACCCGATAACATTAGCGAATTCAATGTATTAAAGATATACATGTATGAAGTTCTCTTTGCTAGCATGTCACCATTTTCTTTACCGACCATGTGGCCACTGTGAAGTATTGACTACCTTATCTAACGCATGCCTTTTCTGTAGTGACAGTTCAGAAAGGAGTTAAAAAGTTAAGTTACCAATTTTCTAGGGCTCTTTTCAGCTGTTAGGCCGTTCAAGCACCCTTTGACATTTCAACTTCCCCTGGTCATTGGGCTACGTATGGAAACCTACACTCGTGTCTCCCTGGGGAGACTATTTCTCTCCTGTGATGTGGCAGCCAACATCGATCTGCAGCGCCCAGGAATTGACACTGCACTCCCAGGTACCATTTTACACCCTGGTGGAGGGGAGCTGTGGGTCTTGCTCAGAGAAATTAACCAGTGGTCCAGAGGGGATCGAACACGGGACCTCTCAATCTCGAAGCGCGCGCCCTACCTTTAGGCCACCGCTCCCCAGAAGTGCATGAGTTCAACCTTGGGCAAGCAAAGATAAGCAACACACCATTTCTCCCTTGATTTCTTCTTTTACATACCATCGCTTTCTCCCTCCATGTATGTATTGGTCGAATGGGGCGTGCAAATATTAGTTTTTGAACTTTTAACTCAACCGGTTTAGCCGTTTTTCATCATTGGCAATTAGTTATGTTTATGCCTTAACTAACTGCTTTTATAAAATACAAAGTATGTAATTAAAAAGATTTACATTCAGTTTATCCTAACTTTTGTGTATTGGATCTGATGCTTAAAAAAGACGAATGATGCTGTGATAAAATTATCGGGACATTATTCCGAACACGTGTTTTGCGGTCCACCACAAGCATTTTTGTTACATCTATTATAAGAGCATATCATTAAATAAGTTTTTTAACTGATTAATTAGGATTTTTTGGAAAATATTTAAATCAATAATAAAAAGCAATTATGTGAATCAGGGCGATTTTTGACGTATCATTTGTTTGGGAGGAAGATTAATTACTAGTTTGTAATTAAAGGCTTTCGTTTAATTAATTGGCATAATTAGACAATTTATCAATTTATATACAAATTTAGGCTATTCTAATGCATCGTATATTCTCGTTCATTTGTTGACGATAGACCATAGATTAACTTCATACTTTTTTTACTGCACTTAATTGGACTTTAATTGAATACAAATTGTTCATTTAATTTTTAAATCAGATTTATCACAAATCTTACCTCATATGCACTCCATCTCATGCATGTTACAACGATTGCCTTTTTCATACACCGTGTTTAACCATAAATAATACTTAAATGGTATAATCTATAAAATGTTTAATTGACATAAATGAATTACATACACAAGTACTCCATCATTAATTACGTGTACTTATCGCATCACATGACTCGTATACTGACTGTCTACATCGGTAAGTGCGGAGCTCTCATTCATTAACAACCACATTAAATGATAAAACATATGATATTGTAATATGCTATATCATAATACAAAACACAGGTTCAAATGAATATACAGTAAAACTGTATGAATTCTTTTACAGCATTGTTTCTCTGATCATTCCCTTCAAAATGATATGCAGCATCACACAGTTTGTACAAGTTTGAAAAAATATGAAACAATCCGAAAGTGGATCTAAGACCCTCTTGGGTCAAAAGTTCGAGTCGGAAGGGCAAGGTGTTCCCATTGACCAATTTAGCTGAAATTTTGTATACATGCATTATTGGAGGAGGGTCACAGTTGGGCAAAAAAGGTTTTTGATCGGAGAAAATTTTCAAAAAATGAAACACCCTATGACACTAGCATTCAAATAAATGGAGCTTGGGCACTTATGTTTGCGACATTGCTAACAATGGCAACCAAATTGCGGGATATAATTCCCTGGTCGGAACGTACCAAAGTGAAAATCAGAATTCTAGACTGTTGTTTCCAAAACAGTAGCCATGCCCACAACAGAGCATTCAGATGCTACCCAGAACAATATCCGAGACCTTGAACAAATGCAAACGCACGCAGCAACTTTTATCACTAGCTACTATTCGACGAAAACCCCTGTATACGCCACGACGATACTAGAGGACACACAGAGGGCATTTCTGGAGAGTCGTCGAAGACAAGCCAGGTAACAGATCCTTTTGGATTTAACTAAAGGCTTGTTGACATTCAGTCAATCTAGCTACTGAAATCGGAAGATTCACACAATAGAATTGTAATCGGGAGCGCCCCCATAACATGATCATAGGAGTAGGAACCTCATTCATCCCTTGACCGGCTGAAGGCTTGAACAAGATTGTAACAAAGGTTGCTATATTGAACACACTACTCAAAGCCTGATTCATTTTGCAACATCATCTACTGAATATGATTTTAATCTGAAACTGATTTCTGTCTGACATTTGTGTACATGTTTCACTGAGCTTTACACAGTCCATTTAATTCTGAGGACTCTCTTATATTGATCTTTATCTACGTAGAAGACGAAGAAGGGTTTTAAGTTAGAGCCGATCTAAATCCCATTGCTTAGAAGGCATTGTTAGTCAGTCACTTCATTTTTGTAACAGGTGAAGGAGTTAGCCATGAGCTTGGTCCTAACTAATCCATTGCAAGATCATCTATCATCAGGGGAAATTGCTCTTTCCCGATGCAAAAAATATTTGGTTTTCAAATAGCAGTGGCTCCTCACCGGCTTCGCTCTTTCTGTTGGTTTCACATTCGCTCTGCTTGTTGGTTCCTGCATAGGAGGAACGGGGGACATAAATAACTATGCAAATACTGCAGAGCGGAAGCGTATCATTATTATTGCGAGCTACGATAGAGTGACAGTCACTGTAGTCCGGCTGTTTGGTGCATATTTTTAGTCGAATTGTGGGTTTGATGATAAAAGCATGAAACTTTGCATGATGGTAGTTGAATGCATTTTAGCCAAAATTAGATATGGACCCACTTTCAAAAATATCCAATATGGCCGCCATTTTCAAAATGGCCGCCATTGCGAAAATTACAATATAGTGTACATTGAAAATGTTATTTGTAATGACATCACAAATAAAACAGGGCTAGCATGTGCTTAAAACCAATCAAAGAGATGCCATGAACATTTTGATATCCATCTGGCAAGCAATTTTTACGAAATTGTCATTTTTTTATAAAATGGGCGGGGAAGGGAGCTGTCAAAATCTAACGGACTGAGATCTTACAAATAAGAATAGAGTAACTATGCTTGTTGAGAAAATAATACAGGTTGACATAGTTGTTATGTATGCTATTCCCAACAATATTATACATCAATCCAATTTGACAAGTATCATAATAGCGCCATTTTTCAAGATGGCCGCCGTTTTCCAGTTTGTGACAAGCATGTACGTTTGTATTTACTTAAGTTCAAACTATTTAAATTAACCTTTTATTTTGTCTTAGTAATTTGCATAAATATTCAATATCATAGATGATGATTTAGAGTAATATGCATCCAATAAGTTCAATCAAAATGGTGGCAATGCTTTCAAGATGGCCGCCCTTGTCCGATAATTAGAAACACAGGCATTGTGTGCAAATGTGTGTCCTCACCTAAGTTTATATATCCTTTATCTTTGTCTTTAAGCCAAAAAATCAAATACACATACAGTATGTCACAGAATGCATTTTATAATTAGGTTATTATTCACATTATAAATGTACAATGTTTGAAATGTTTGTCAACAATAAATTCGGATATGTCTTGAATCAATCGATTTAGAATTTGGTGCACTTTGAAAGATGTACCTATATAGATAATATTGCTAAATTATGGGCGTGAATAGATTGCTATAACTTTACAAAACTTAATTACTTGATAATAGAATGTATTAACAAGATCTAAGACATAAACTAACCAGATATAATAAGCTAACCATTACGAGAACCTTTTTGCAGTGTTAAGTACCTATATAGTATGGACATTTGACAGACATTTATATGTTTCGGATACACGATCATAGTATAAAGCTATATATGGCACATAACATCGCCAGGCACAAGTACAAATGGGGAGTTCGGCGCACGCTTCGCGATCAATAGGTCCTGGGTTTAACCCCGTCTTGACCAATGGTTAATTTCTCTGAGCAAATAACCCACATGCTCCACTCCACCAAGGTGTAAATTGGTACATATGAGGACTAGGCGCTGCCAAACTCACAGGCAAAAAATAGTCTCCCTATGGAGACACGAACGTAAGTTTACATAGTTAGCCCAATGACCAAGGGATGTTCACATGTCAAAGGGTGCTTGAGTGGATTAACAGCTGAAACAAGCACTAGAAAATTGGTAACTTGTTTAACTTTTAAGCATTTCTGCTCTTATTAAATACAACGATTGTCCTTGTTTGTAATCTTAACCATCATATACAGGTATTCCCATACGTTTGGGATACTGACCACCATCAAATACACATGCACTAATTCCTGACCAAGTGGTACATTTACTAACAACCATCAGGTACTATGGTCTATCTTGTAACCATTGTACTGCCATTATTTGTCCTATTTGGTACATACACTCACTACTACCATGTAAGTGTATAATCATAATCAGATGCGGTGGCTGCGGGGTTGCCTTCATATTACTTAGAAACGCATATCATCTTGTCAGCAAAACAGGTTACGGCAACTGCACATTCATTGAATATGCCACTTGTCCTGAGAACGCCACAACCCCGCGCTCGAATGGGAATTTACTCAACCTCAACATTATACGTGGTTGTCAAAAACAATATAGATCCTCTTGGTCTGCGCAGTTTTGAATCAACACGTTTTTAGTTCTCAGCCTAGTACGGATCTGCGTTTCTAAGTGATATGAAGGCAACCCCGCAGCCACCGCATCTTGTCACTCAGCCACAATGCCGCCGGCTTTATAATAATACTAATAGGATACCCTCAGCCACTTGTCACAGTTGTCCCTGATTCTGTCTAGACCCTATAATGCCAAAATGTCATTCCTGTTCACCAGGCATAGACAAACACAGTCATTTCTATTCTAACGTGGTACAAACCACCACAAGAAGCTGATACTACTGAATTCTCATAGTCATTCTTAGTTCATATTACGTACAAAATTCCACTACATATTTGTTCTTGATCCGCCTGAGTACTTCTAACCATGAGGAAAACCCAAACTGGTCTGTGTGGATCGCCGAAGTCAACAGGTGATTGTCTACGTGTACTAACAGCATTTTGGTTCAGGTACGACTTGTCTTTATTAGGTACTCACAACTGTCATGCACATACATTCCAATACCAATATTCCTACCTACTTAACCCTCTTCAGGATGGTTTCTCCTAATACCATCATTAAAGAACGCCAATGATTTCTATTCGCAGGTAATCGCTTCACTTGACCGCATGTTCAGGTTTTAGCTGTCATTTCTCGATTTGTTGATCTCTGCCAGGTTTCCTTTGATCTTCCCCTATTTCCCTATGTGTCACCAGACACAGCTTTCCTATCATCAGGGATATGCACAAACACTAGCTACAGTTATTCCTATTTATTTGGTAGTTACAACAACTATACAACCTTTGGTGTACACCAAATTTAGTACACACGCAATTGGGTACAAAACATCAGAAGGTTTTCCAGGGTACCTAACACTTCTAAAAGGTAATTATTACGGTCACCATTTCCTATGATTGCGTCTGGAAGCTTGTTTCTACATCCTATTATCAATTTGCATACAGTTTTAGCAAGCCATTGTCGTTATATGTAAAGAATATACAAATGTAGACTATATAATGACATATATAACATTGTTTTACAAATACTAGTACAATGGCGGCCATCTTAAAAGCATTGTCGCCGTTTTGACTGACCTTATTGGAGTTGTTTTTATGCTAAAACATCATCTATGATATTGAATACTAATAATAAAGTCTTTATATAATATCAAGACATACTAAAAAGAAGATTGACATATTTCGAACCTTAGTAAACACTAACTAGAAAATGGCAGTCATCTTGGAAAATGGCGCTAATTTGATACAACAAATTGAGTTCATATCTAATATTATTGGGAATAGCATACATAACAACCAAGTCAAGCTGTATTCTTTTCTCAACAAACATATTTACACTTTCTTGTTTTTAAGATCTCAGTCCGATAGATTTTGACAGCCCCCCACCATTTTTTTTAAAAAAGTGAAAATTTCGTAAAAATTGCTTGCCAGATGGATATCAAAATGTTCATGGCATCTCTTTGATTGGTTTTAAGCACATGATAGCCCTGTTTTATTTGTGATGTCATTGCAAATAACATTTTCAAGGTACACTATATTGTAATTTTCACAATGGCGGCCATTTTGAAAATGGCGGCCATATTGGATATTTTTGAAAGTGGGTCCATATCTTATTTTGACTAAAATACATTTAACTACCATCATGCAAAGTTTCATGCTTTTATCATCAAACCCACAATCTTTTCACCAAACTGCCGGACTACTGATCATAATGGAGGAAAATCTACAAATTACTATATCATCATTAAAAGTGATCATAACTTTTCACAGAACAATAAGTCCCATTGAAAGTGCCTTCTTGAGACCTTTCCAATGATATGCTCATCTACCGTATTTCAATTTACTTCAAATATGATTATATTTAAGGAAAATTGGTAAAAAAGCCATTTTTTTGGCAAATTTCAAAGGACCATAACTCTTTATAAACATATTTAATCTTATGAATTCTTTTACAGCATTGTTCCTCTGATCATTCCCTTCAAAATGATATGCAGCATCACATAGTTTGTACAAGTTTGAAAAAATATGAAATAATCCGAAAGTGGATCTAAGACCCTCTTGGGTCAAAAGTTCGAATCGGAAGGGCAAGGTGTTCCCATTGACCAATTTAGCTGAAATTTTGTATACATGCATTGTTTGAGGAGGGTCACAGTTGGGCAAAAAAGGTTTTTGATCCGAGAAATTTTTCAAAAAATGAAACACCCTAAGTCCGAGTGCCGTCAGCTACCGGTACCAGTATATGTCCTAACAAAATACACGTAACTTGTACATTCCACGGATATGATGCTGGTAATGCATTCCTTTAATTGAGAACGAAAAGAAAGTTATTTGCAAGCAACAATCGTTCCGATCTATCTATCTTTACAGTTATATATTGCGTGTTCAGCTTATAAGATTCACACAATTGTATCATTTTTATTTAATCTTCAACTATAACACCCGCATCACATAGTTTAATAATGACAGCAACACGTGACTTTAAGATCAAGTTAAAGCTGGTGGTACACAATACACATATTTATGTGCACATCGAGAGCCATTAAGACAATATACCTAATAGCATGATTATCTGTAACATGTCTACCAACACGTGCAAATAAAATGTAAACTATTTGAATATATCTATCAATGCTACGGATCAATGTGTTCTTACCAAAGTATAGATCTACAACAAGCGTCGAAGCGTGACTAGTTAACACTCAGTATGCTATCTCTATAGAGGTCACGCCTCGACGATTGTTGTACATCTATTTCTGTAGCGATATGGCATATCTCACTACGAACATGTTATATGCCTCAATACGGTCGATTCTTCGTAATTTCAATGTAATTTGAGTTATATACCCTGTGTAAATATACTGTATTTCGTATCATGTAGAGGAAATCGGCTAGGTCAACAGCATCGTTCAAATTATTTTGTCTTTATTTCTTAGGGAGGGAACCACTTAACCTGACTAGCCGAGCACAAAAATCAGAAACTCCACTACACAACTTCACTGGACAATGCCCACGCATAAACCAAAGAAACACATAAAAAGTCCCCACCGACAAATAGTCGGCCATTAAAGACCAACAGACCAATTTTTTCTCTTTATATATTTTGTGATAACTGACCATAAATGAAAATAAATGCTAGTTTGCATCGTCTTCACACGTAACCTGTACATCCTGATATTTAAATTGAAGCTGTATTTGAGTGTATTTGACTTTGGTCCGCGTAGGCATTTAGTGGTTATTAATCTATAGCATATCACTTCATATTTGCAAAATCAGACTGCTACTTTCTGGGGCATCCTTTGATTAAAGACACAAGACACGTTCAAACATTCGATACGTTTCAGTAAAAATGACCAATTGCATCCTGATTATATTTAAGACAAACAGGTAGGTTATATTATGCAATAATTCATGATTATAGAATGCCAACATATCTACGCTGGATTACCAATCACGCAAGTTTGAAGTAAACCACATGGCAGTTCGTTGATACTATTATAACAAAGATCAACAATAAAACGCGTCTAGACGTACTTTGCTGGAATTTACTGCGACGTTTATTACAATTCGTATCTTTGTTCTCCAGGTGTTGTTACAAAAAACTTTGACTCTTAAATACGGTTCATATTGACTTGACAAGTTGTAAGATACCAAGGTGTAGACGTATTTGCTAACTACGCCCGAGAAGTTAAGCCAAAGCAAATGTTTTGCTGCGCAGCAACCAATCTAAGTCTCTGCATTGACCGTTGGCCTAAAATGTATCAAACATGTCAGATGTTCGAACTTGCGTTATGAGCTCTCCATCGTTTGTTTTATTTTGATGATATTATTAATAATTATCACATTTGTGCCACCAAAATTAGAACTATGAACCGTATCGTTCAGGGCCCGTATTCATAAAGCTCCTAAGGGTGAAATATTCCTTAGGTTGATACATGTAGATTTACCTGAGGTTTTATAGGAGTTCCCTTAATAAGTTTTATATGATTTCACCTTAGATATCTGAATACGAACACTTAAGATTGTTCCAGATGTCTTAAGTATATTTCCCCTTAGGAGCTTTATGAATACGGGCCCTGAACGATACGAACGAGAATATATTCGGATGAAATGAATGATATTTGATATTGATAATTTACTTTTATATAAGTACTACGACTACAAACAGTTTCTTATACGAATTACTGACCGTACAGTGACCAAGGTAACAGACAAACAGTGTCTAGTGAACTGTGACCTTAGGTTATATATTTATATTGGCATAATAGACTCATGAACGTATAAACGCGGCATCCTTGTATTTACATTCGGTCATGCTTTTCTCATGTCTTGTAATCTAATACGAGTGTGTGTGTGTGTGTATTTAAAAGGTTTTCCATATGATCACTTCTTTTTATTCTGATCCATCGTACATGAAAATAAAAATATTATTATTATTTTGATTACAATTTTCATAGACCTGCAGGTTTTTAGGGTCTTCGTGTTGTGTATTTTAGGTCTTTCATTATATGAATATCTGACTGTACATTGACCAACAAATGTACCTAAAGAAAAAAATATTTTGAATTTATTAATAAAAGGGTTGTCCTTGGATTGTAATATAAGTATATACAACCAGGCCTGTTGTTTATCAATGTCATGAACATCTGCAAATGAATCGAACTTGTTTTATCACTATAAGCACAAGAGTCAATGTAATATAACATACATCACTCATTTCAAAATGATGCTGCAATTATGATTGATATTATTAATACATGAAATTGAATTGGTTAATTTATTCTTTCCAGTGGTTTACTGAGAATGATTACAATCCCTTACCCTTAGCTGTATACATATAGTTGCATATTGTGTTAATTTACAGTGTAGAGTACGTTACTTGAAATTGTTCAGCTTCCATAAATTATGTAATAAGTCATCAGTATTTAAGAGAACAAAGACAAATGATCAAGGTACTTTACATGAAAAAAAATCAGTTTAACATTAACATTACACAGGTACTTTTAAAATATCAATATAGTTTATTTAGTTTATTTCAAAACAACCAGAAAATCATAGAGCCAATGTGACAACACAATCATGAATACTAGTATGTAATTTTCAAATACGCAATTTCAA
Source organism: Spisula subtruncata (assembly GCA_963678985.1). Taxonomy (NCBI): domain Eukaryota; kingdom Metazoa; phylum Mollusca; class Bivalvia; order Venerida; family Mactridae; genus Spisula; species Spisula subtruncata. Next base: position 28,860,584 of record OY787669.1, on the reverse strand, counting down.
CAAACATGAATTATGAAAATGATAAATGAAATACACTGAAACACACATGAATGATGATAATATAGGCAATACTATAATTATCATGCTGCTTAAAATAGTGAATGCTTTTATTAGAGTATAGATCAGCAACGTCACCGCACAGATTATTACAAAATCGCTGTATTTGTTTCTTTTTCACTACTGTATTGTTTCTTCTTTGATTTCTATTTCTATTGTACCTGATAAAGTATTAGGAATAACATAGACGAGTTATCTAACAAATACGTGTAGGATGTTATTTTACGAGGTCTGCTTACAAATTAATGTATTTCCAACTATCTTTTATCATTGAAGAACACAGTCATGAGGCCGTTTTAAAACCAGGTTATCTTGGTTGGGAATCCGTTACTAAAATAGACGGTGATTTGAACAATAAATACAAATTTAGTTTCATTATAATATACATGTACAGCTTTTCGCATTAGTTGCGAAACAAAATTCAATTTAGTGGTTACTTGTGTTAGTGAATGTACGTATTATCTGAGTATGTTCTCGATAAGCTATATTATGTACTAATTTTGTCTTTAATAAATTGTCTTCAATAAACTGACAACAAACATTGGTCGATCCTTTCACCATGATCAATTTAATCCGTTGCATAGATTTTCAAAAAGAGCAACACGTAAATAATCGAACATAACCGATCATCCACAGAAAACAACAAACATGTTGTTTGCGTTAAAGAACAAAGGAAAAAACACGATAATAAAATTATTGCCGAACAATTAAAACACACATTATGACCCTACATAATTTATTATAATTAAGATAATGTATATTCTTCGTTTTACGTACCAATAACCACCGACCTGATGACGTGTGTATAATTGGTTGATGCTAAATAAATGTTCTGGTTGTTGTTTAGGAAGAGGGCTTCATGATGAAAAAATTATACTTTTGATATAAAGGTATTCTTTCGAAGACCACACACACTACAATTATAGGCGTAAAATGCAATCAGTTAATTAGTTTTTTTTTGTGGTAAGTGTATATTTAAATTAATTTCTCTAATTAAAACAGGTTAATCGGTTACATACCTCAGTTGGATTTAATTGATTCTAGAGAAATCAGATCTAGACTGAAATGCCAAGGCATTGAAATCAAACAAGTATATCTATGGATCCAACCCACTACAGTGTCGAATCAAAAGTTAGTCCTACTAAACCTGATCGGTCAAAGTCTAATTATCTGGATGAGCAGGTTATCGTCGGTATGTTCTAGACACAAAGTAGAAACAACTTAATGGGGATGATTCCTCGAAACACTTTAACAGAATTTTCATCCACACGTACAGACGTTTTCAATTGCTAGCAGAATAATGCGACTCAGTTGTGGTTCTAATTAATACAAAGAAAAGTGGTAAGGTATACTGGTGGTCTTTTATGACTGAATAATGAATGGAAAATGATGCTAAAACTATCAAAATAATCTGAAAAACGTTCTTTAATTCAACTATTTCCATGCCGAGTATTACTCATGTTGAGATGAGCACCGAGTACATTTAACTTAAGTCAACTGGGTACTGTTTTATCAACGTACTTACGGTAATCGTAAACTTACGTTCAAATTTAAATTCTGAATAATTATTTAACAACTGCAAATTTGGGACAGATATTGTTCGTGGGGAGTTCATTACCCGAATGTTTATTAGTATTGCAGCTCAATTTTCTACATTTCATAGTGATAAAAGTATTATAAAGAATCAAAATCTGATCGTAAGTTTACGATTTCCGTAAATGCTTTGATAAAACAGTGCCCTGTTGCTGTCATTGTTTAAGCCGTGTGATGCGGGTGTAAAAGTTTTAGGTGAAATAAAATTGATACAATTGTATGAATCTGCAAATACACATAATATAATCTATCATCCATAAGATTACCATAAATATGGATGTAAAAGCGAATGTATTTGGTAGGGCCAGTTGTTCCACGTCTGTTTTATGTTTACAACTTACTGTTAGCAATATCATATGTTGTCAACTGAGCTGTATACGTCTTTATTTTACATTTGGCTTATCAGAATGCTACTTTCAGCAGACATCCTTTAAAGCTAACGAACAGGTAGAATCATGGTACAATTAAAGCGAGAATATATGAATTAATACTGATTACGTTAAAGACTTAAATGCAATGAAATGTAGCAATTGCTGACGAGCAGCTATGTTATATTACGCAATAATCCATGATAATAGAATGCCAACATCTGTGCTGAATTATCAATCACGTAAGTTTGAAGTAAAACACTTGGCAGTTTGTTGATACTTTTGTACCCACGATCAACAGGTGTTCTTACAAAAAACATTGACTCTTATAATCGGTTCATATTGACTTGTCATTTTCTAAGAAAACATGTTTGGTAACTGTTTCCATATAGTGAAGCCAATGCATATGTGGTGCAGCAACCAAAACAAATTTTCTGCATTGACCGTTGGCCTAAATAATATGAAACCATGTAAGGTGCGCGTCGCGCGTTCGGGGTTTGTCAGCGTTTTTTCATGGTGTCTTCATTGTGGCAGAGTTCATCTATTTTACTCCCGTGATCTGTCTGGTGACCACCACATTAACATGAGAGTTCATAAATCCAAATTGATATAATAATAAACACTATATATCTTCCACACGTTTACTTTTTATTTTAATTCAATGTAACAAATTTAATACCAGTTTGACATACAGTTATATTTTTCTGACCAAATTATTATCAGTAAATATAATGACCTAAATAAGAACTCTGAAAAATAACATTTCATCTCATTTATATACTATTGATAATGTTGACATAAGGAGTCGTTGCACGCTCAACGGCACCTACTAAAAATAGAAGGATCCGTTGAACCTGAAATCCGTTGCACGATAAACACGCTCAACGGCACTTATGAATAACAAAGGTAACCGTTGACCTAGTGGTATAGATCCGTGGAACGGTTCTCACTGTATCAAATGGAGCCGTTTACTACAGATAGTATGGCTAATAATACATGATTGTCATATCTTACAATACAAAAAACATTTTCTTAATGATAATAAACAACGACAAAATCTATAATAATGAATAATTCTGAATCAAGCAAAACAATATTCGCAAACTTCGCGACACTCCCGACCCCAAAAGTCAGCTACGTCTTGTTAGCATGAAAACAGTATGCACATTATCATAACAATTTAAAGATTATAAAAAACGTCATTTTCTATGATTTTGTTTGAATAACTTTCATAACATCCATGTTGTCAGTAATTCTGTTTGATGAAATCAGTTAGTAGCATTGTACATTTGTAAGCAGTACTTCTGCTGTTACGAACTCTTCAATGATTGTAAGCAATAATTCCTATAGTAGGAACACTTGACTTATTGTCAGTTGTTTTTCCATTAGTAGGAACACTTGAATGATTGACAGCAGGTGTTCCAATGAATGAATGTCAGCAGTTTTTTCGATTGTGGGAACACGTAAATGATTGTCAGCAGGTATTCCAATTGTAGGAACACTTGAATGAATGTCAGCATGTATTCCAATGGTAGAAACACTTGAACGAATGTCAGCAGGTATTCCAATGGTAGGAATACTTGAATGAATGTCAGCATTTGTTCCAATGGTAGGAACACTTGAATGATTGTCAGCAGGTGTTCTAATGATAGACACATTTGAATGATTGTTAGCAATTGTTCCAATTGTAGGAACACTTGAACGAATGTCAGCAGGTATTCCAATAGTAGACAGACTTGAATTATTGTCAGCAGTTGTTCCAATTGTAGGAACACTCGAATGATTGGCAGCGTGTATTCCAATGGTACGAACAATTGAATGATTGTCAGCGGGTATTCCAATTGTAGGAACACTCGAATGAATCACAGCAGGTATTCCAATAGTAGACACACTTGAATGGATGTAGGCAGGTATTCCAATGGTAGGAACACTTGAATGAATGTCAGCAGATGTTCCAATTATAGGAACACTTGAAAGAATGTCAGCAGTTGTTCCAATTGTAGGAACACTCGAACGAATGGCAGCAAGTATTCCAATAGTAGACACACTTGAATGAATGTCAGCAGTTGTTCCAATTGTAGGAACACTCAAATGAATGGCAGCAAGTATTCCAATAGTAGACACACTTGAATGGATGTCAGCAGGTATTCCAATAGTAGGAACACTTGAATGAATGCCAGCAGTTGTTCCAATTGTAGAAACACTTGAATGAATGTCAGCAGGTATTCCAATGGTAGGAACATTTATACGAATGTCAGCAGGTATTCCAATTGTAGACACACGTGAATGAATGTCAGCAGGTATTCCAATGGTTACAACACTAGAATGATTGTCAGCAGGTATTCCAATGGTAGACACACTTGAATGAATGTCAGCAGATGTTCCAATTATAGGAACACTTGAATGATTGTCAGCAGTTATTCCAATGGTAGGAATACTTGAATGAATGTCAGCATTTGTTCCAATGGTAGGAACACTTGAATGATTGTCAGCAGGTGTTCTAATGATAGACACATTTGAATGATTGTTAGCAATTGTTCCAATTGTAGGAACACTTTAACGAATGTCAGCAGGTATTCCAATATTAGACAGACTTGAATTATTGTCAGCAGTTGTTCCAATTGTAGGAACACTTGAATGATTGGCAGCGTGTATTCCAATGGTACGAACAATTGAATGATTGTCAGCGGGTATTCCAATTGTAGGAACACTCGAATGAATCACAGCAGGTATTCCAATAGTAGACACACTTGAATGGATGTAGGCAGGTATTCCAATGGTAGGAACACTTGAATGAATGTCAGCAGATGTTCCAATTATAGGAACACTTGAAAGAATGTCAGCAGTTGTTCCAATTGTAGGAACACTCGAACGAATGGCAGCAAGTATTCCAATAGTAGACACACTTGAATGAATGTCAGCAGTTGTTCCAATTGTAGGAACACTCAAATGAATGGCAGCAAGTATTCCAATAGTAGACACACTTGAATGGATGTCAGCAGGTATTCCAATAGTAGGAACACTTGAATGAATGCCAGCAGTTGTTCCAATTGTAGAAACACTTGAATGAATGTCAGCAGGTATTCCAATGGTAGGAACATTTATACGAATGTCAGCAGGTATTCCAATTGTAGACACACGTGAATGAATGTCAGCAGGTATTCCAATGGTTACAACACTAGAATGATTGTCAGCAGGTATTCCAATGGTAGACACACTTGAATGAATGTCAGCAGATGTTCCAATTATAGGAACACTTGAATGATTGTCAGCAGTTATTCCAATTGTAGGAACACTTGATTGATTGTCAGCAGTTGTTCCAATGGTGGAACGGTTGACTGATTGTTAGCAGTTGTTCCAATGATAGACACACATGAATGAATGTCAGCAGTTGTTCCAATTGTAGGAACACTTGAATGATTGTCAGCAGTTTTTCCAATGGTTAGAACACTTGAACGAATGTCAGCAGGTATTCAAATGGTAGTAACACTTGAACTAATGTCAGCAGACAGATCACGGGAGAAAAACAGATGAACTCCGCCACATTAAATGGTCCCGCGAACCGGCTGCTAACTAGTGAAATATAACCATTACAAGTGTAAAGTTGGATGATTCAATCAAGTGTCAAGTTGTAGGGTCGTAGAGATCCACAGCTTCAACTAAATCATTCCAAGTTTGGGTAATTTAACCATGTGTAAAGTTGGTAGGGTCGTAGAGATCCACAACTTCAACAAAATCATTCCAAGTTTGGATTATTCAACCAAGTGTAAAGTTGGTAGGATCGTAGAGATCCACAACTTCAACAAATAAATCATTCCAAGTGTAAAGTTGGATTATCCAACCAAGTGTAAAGTTGTAGGGTCGTAGAGATCCAAAGCTTCAACAAAAACATTCCAAGTTTGGATTATTCAACCAAGTGTAAAGTTGGTAGGGTCGTAGAGATCCACAACTTCAACAAATAAAATCAGACCAAGTGTAAAGTTGGATTATTCTACCAAGTGTAAAGTTGGATTATTCAACCAAGTGTAAAATTGGTAGGGTCGTAGAGATCCACAACTTCAACGAACAAAATCAGACCAAGTGCAAAGTTGGAGGGTCGTAGAGTTCCACAACTTCAACGAACAAAATCAGACCAAGTGTAAAGTTGGAGGGTCGTAGAGTTCCACAACTTCAACGAACAAGATCAGATCAAGTGTAAAGTTGGTAGGGTCGTAGATATCCACAACTTCAACGAACAAAATCAGACCAAGTGTAAAGTTGGTAGGGACGTAGAGATTTACAACTTCAACGAACAAAATCAGTCCAAGTGTAAAGTTGGAGGGTCGTAGAGATTTACAACTTCAACGAAAAAAATCAGACCAAGTGTTAAAATGGAGGGTCGTAGAGATCCACAACTTCAACGAACAAAATCAGACCAAGTGCCAAGTTGGTAGGGTCGTAGAGATACACAACTTCAACGAACAAAATCAGTCCAAGTGTAAAGTTGGAGGGTCGTAGAGATTTACAACTTCAACGAACAAAATCAGTCCAAGTGTAAAGTTGGAGGGTCGTAGAGATTTACAACTTCAACGACCAAATCAGACCAAGTGTAAAGTTGGAGGGTCGTAGAGATCCACAACTTCAACGAACAAAATCAGACCAAGTGCAAAGTTGGTATGGTCGTTGAGATCCACAACTTCAACGAACAAAATCAGACCAAGTGTAAAGTTGGTAGGGTCGTAGAGATTTACAACTTCAACGAACAAAATCAGACCAAGTGTAAAGTTGGAGGGTCGTAGAGATTTACAACTTCAACGATCAAAATCAGTGCAAGTGTAAAGTTGGAGGGTCGTAGAGATTTACAACTTCAACGAACAAAATCAGTGCAAGTGTAAAGTTGGAGGGTCGTAGAGATCCACAACTCCAACAAAATCAAAATATAACATCAAACAAAGTAAAAGGAAAATGGCACTTCCAAAGGTTACAACTGCAAAAGGTGTCAGAACCCGTTTTCGTAATGCCCTTGAAACTGAAATGAAAAATGGATTGTGGTTGATAAAAGATGGATGGACAGAAACAACCTTAAATGATGTTTTAGCAAGTACAACAAAGTGTCTGGAAAAAATAAAAAAATTATAACGATAAGTTTGAAAATCAAAGTGAAAAGGTGGCTAATATCATAGACGATGTTGAAGATTTAGATGCTATAATAAGGGATAATGGGGATTTATTGTCAGAAGCTCTGGACGTGTTCATTGACGTATATCAATTCAAAGATACGTTACTCTTAGAAAAGGAAAGAACAGCCACATTCGTTGCGAAAGAAAAAGAGGACGCAGACCGAACTCAGTTGACGGATCTTCATACTGATATATACCGGCTAATATCGATGCAACTTGAACATCAGGACAAAAGGAAACAAAAAAAGCATCCGCTGTTAAATTACCTAAACTGGAAATGCCCATGTTCAATGGAGATAAAACAAAATGGACAGAATTTTGGGAGTCATTTGTGTGTGCTGTACATAATCAGAAAATATCAAATGTCAAGAAGTTTAGTTACTTGCAAAGCAAATCACAGGGAGAAGCTAAATCCGCAATTGATGGATTATCGTTATCCAACGAAAATTACCGACCAGCAATAGATATTCTTAAAGCTCGATTCGGGAATGTTCAGGAAATCATCGATCTCCATTACGATCAATTGATTAATCTAAAACCTGCCACGAACAAAGTAACTAGTTTGCGAAACCTCTCTGATACCATTGAAAGACATTTACGCAGTTTAGAAGTACTTGATCAGAATACCAACCAGGGTGTATCTAATACCAGTTTGTCATACAGTTATATTTTTCTAACCAAATTATTATCAGTAAATATAATGACCTAAATGAATGACACTGTTAAGAACTCTGAAAAATAACATTTCATCTCGTTTATATACTATTGATGATGTTGACATAAGGAGCCGTTGCACGCTCAACGGCACCTACTAAAAATAGAAGGATCCGTTGACCCTGAAATCCGTTGCACGATAAACACGCTCAACGGCACTTATGAATAACAAAGGTAACCGTTGACCTAGTGGTATAGATCCGTGGAACGGTTCTCACTGTATCAAATGGAGCCGTTTACTACAGATAGTATGGCTAATAATACATGATTGTCATATCTTACAATACAAAAAACATTTTCTTAATGATAATAAACAACGACAAAATCTATAATAATGAATAATTCTGAATCAAGCAAAACAATATTCGCAAACTTCGCGACACTCCCGACCCCAAAAGTCAGCTACGTCTTGTTAGCATGAAAACAGTATGCACATTATCATAACAATTTAAAGATTATAAAAAACGTCATTTTCTATGATTTTGTTTGAATAACTTTCATAACATCCATGTTGTCAGTAATTCTGTTTGATGAAATCAGTTAGTAGCATTGTACATTTGTAAGCAGTACTTCTGCTGTTACGAACTCTTCAATGATTGTAAGCAATAATTCCTATAGTAGGAACACTTGACTTATTGTCAGTTGTTTTTCCATTAGTAGGAACACTTGAATGATTGACAGCAGGTGTTCCAATGAATGAATGTCAGCAGTTTTTTCGATTGTGGGAACACGTAAATGATTGTCAGCAGGTATTCCAATTGTAGGAACACTTGAATGAATGTCAGCATGTATTCCAATGGTAGAAACACTTGAACGAATGTCAGCAGGTATTCCAATGGTAGGAATACTTGAATGAATGTCAGCATTTGTTCCAATGGTAGGAACACTTGAATGATTGTCAGCAGGTGTTCTAATGATAGACACATTTGAATGATTGTTAGCAATTGTTCCAATTGTAGGAACACTTGAACGAATGTCAGCAGGTATTCCAATAGTAGACAGACTTGAATTATTGTCAGCAGTTGTTCCAATTGTAGGAACACTCGAATGATTGGCAGCGTGTATTCCAATGGTACGAACAATTGAATGATTGTCAGCGGGTATTCCAATTGTAGGAACACTCGAATGAATCACAGCAGGTATTCCAATAGTAGACACACTTGAATAGATGTAGGCAGGTATTCCAATGGTAGGAACACTTGAATGAATGTCAGCAGATGTTCCAATTATAGGAACACTTGAAAGAATGTCAGCAGTTGTTCCAATTGTAGGAACACTCGAACGAATGGCAGCAAGTATTCCAATAGTAGACACACTTGAATGAATGTCAGCAGTTGTTCCAATTGTAGGAACACTCAAATGAATGGCAGCAAGTATTCCAATAGTAGACACACTTGAATGGATGTCAGCAGGTATTCCAATAGTAGGAACACTTGAATGAATGCCAGCAGTTGTTCCAATTGTAGAAACACTTGAATGAATGTCAGCAGGTATTCCAATGGTAGGAACATTTATACGAATGTCAGCAGGTATTCCAATTGTAGACACACGTGAATGAATGTCAGCAGGTATTCCAATGGTTACAACACTAGAATGATTGTCAGCAGGTATTCCAATGGTAGACACACTTGAATGAATGTCAGCAGATGTTCCAATTATAGGAACACTTGAATGATTGTCAGCAGTTATTCCAATGGTAGGAATACTTGAATGAATGTCAGCATTTGTTCCAATGGTAGGAACACTTGAATGATTGTCAGCAGGTGTTCTAATGATAGACACATTTGAATGATTGTTAGCAATTGTTCCAATTGTAGGAACACTTTAACGAATGTCAGCAGGTATTCCAATATTAGACAGACTTGAATTATTGTCAGCAGTTGTTCCAATTGTAGGAACACTTGAATGATTGGCAGCGTGTATTCCAATGGTACGAACAATTGAATGATTGTCAGCGGGTATTCCAATTGTAGGAACACTCGAATGAATCACAGCAGGTATTCCAATAGTAGACACACTTGAATGGATGTAGGCAGGTATTCCAATGGTAGGAACACTTGAATGAATGTCAGCAGATGTTCCAATTATAGGAACACTTGAAAGAATGTCAGCAGTTGTTCCAATTGTAGGAACACTCGAACGAATGGCAGCAAGTATTCCAATAGTAGACACACTTGAATGAATGTCAGCAGTTGTTCCAATTGTAGGAACACTCAAATGAATGGCAGCAAGTATTCCAATAGTAGACACACTTGAATGGATGTCAGCAGGTATTCCAATAGTAGGAACACTTGAATGAATGCCAGCAGTTGTTCCAATTGTAGAAACACTTGAATGAATGTCAGCAGGTATTCCAATGGTAGGAACATTTATACGAATGTCAGCAGGTATTCCAATTGTAGACACACGTGAATGAATGTCAGCAGGTATTCCAATGGTTACAACACTAGAATGATTGTCAGCAGGTATTCCAATGGTAGACACACTTGAATGAATGTCAGCAGATGTTCCAATTATAGGAACACTTGAATGATTGTCAGCAGTTATTCCAATTGTAGGAACACTTGATTGATTGTCAGCAGTTGTTCCAATGGTGGAACGGTTGACTGATTGTTAGCAGTTGTTCCAATGATAGACACACATGAATGAATGTCAGCAGTTGTTCCAATTGTAGGAACACTTGAATGATTGTCAGCAGTTTTTCCAATGGTTAGAACACTTGAACGAATGTCAGCAGGTATTCAAATGGTAGTAACACTTGAACTAATGTCAGCAGACAGATCACGGGAGAAAAACAGATGAACTCCGCCACATTAAATGGTCCCGCGAACCGGCTGCTAACTAGTGAAATATAACCATTACAAGTGTAAAGTTGGATGATTCAATCAAGTGTCAAGTTGTAGGGTCGTAGAGATCCACAGCTTCAACTAAATCATTCCAAGTTTGGGTAATTTAACCATGTGTAAAGTTGGTAGGGTCGTAGAGATCCACAACTTCAACAAAATCATTCCAAGTTTGGATTATTCAACCAAGTGTAAAGTTGGTAGGATCGTAGAGATCCACAACTTCAACAAATAAATCATTCCAAGTGTAAAGTTGGATTATCCAACCAAGTGTAAAGTTGTAGGGTCGTAGAGATCCAAAGCTTCAACAAAAACATTCCAAGTTTGGATTATTCAACCAAGTGTAAAGTTGGTAGGGTCGTAGAGATCCACAACTTCAACAAATAAAATCAGACCAAGTGTAAAGTTGGATTATTCTACCAAGTGTAAAGTTGGATTATTCAACCAAGTGTAAAATTGGTAGGGTCGTAGAGATCCACAACTTCAACGAACAAAATCAGACCAAGTGCAAAGTTGGAGGGTCGTAGAGTTCCACAACTTCAACGAACAAAATCAGACCAAGTGTAAAGTTGGAGGGTCGTAGAGTTCCACAACTTCAACGAACAAGATCAGATCAAGTGTAAAGTTGGTAGGGTCGTAGATATCCACAACTTCAACGAACAAAATCAGACCAAGTGTAAAGTTGGTAGGGACGTAGAGATTTACAACTTCAACGAACAAAATCAGTCCAAGTGTAAAGTTGGAGGGTCGTAGAGATTTACAACTTCAACGAAAAAAATCAGACCAAGTGTTAAAATGGAGGGTCGTAGAGATCCACAACTTCAACGAACAAAATCAGACCAAGTGCCAAGTTGGTAGGGTCGTAGAGATACACAACTTCAACGAACAAAATCAGTCCAAGTGTAAAGTTGGAGGGTCGTAGAGATTTACAACTTCAACGAACAAAATCAGTCCAAGTGTAAAGTTGGAGGGTCGTAGAGATTTACAACTTCAACGACCAAATCAGACCAAGTGTAAAGTTGGAGGGTCGTAGAGATCCACAACTTCAACGAACAAAATCAGACCAAGTGCAAAGTTGGTATGGTCGTTGAGATCCACAACTTCAACGAACAAAATCAGACCAAGTGTAAAGTTGGTAGGGTCGTAGAGATTTACAACTTCAACGAACAAAATCAGACCAAGTGTAAAGTTGGAGGGTCGTAGAGATTTACAACTTCAACGATCAAAATCAGTGCAAGTGTAAAGTTGGAGGGTCGTAGAGATTTACAACTTCAACGAACAAAATCAGTGCAAGTGTAAAGTTGGAGGGTCGTAGAGATCCACAACTCCAACAAAATCAAAATATAACATCAAACAAAGTAAAAGGAAAATGGCACTTCCAAAGGTTACAACTGCAAAAGGTGTCAGAACCCGTTTTCGTAATGCCCTTGAAACTGAAATGAAAAATGGATTGTGGTTGATAAAAGATGGATGGACAGAAACAACCTTAAATGATGTTTTAGCAAGTACAACAAAGTGTCTGGAAAAAATAAAAAAATTATAACGATAAGTTTGAAAATCAAAGTGAAAAGGTGGCTAATATCATAGACGATGTTGAAGATTTAGATGCTATAATAAGGGATAATGGGGATTTATTGTCAGAAGCTCTGGACGTGTTCATTGACGTATATCAATTCAAAGATACGTTACTCTTAGAAAAGGAAAGAACAGCCACATTCGTTGCGAAAGAAAAAGAGGACGCAGACCGAACTCAGTTGACGGATCTTCATACTGATATATACCGGCTAATATCGATGCAACTTGAACATCAGGACAAAAGGAAACAAAAAAAGCATCCGCTGTTAAATTACCTAAACTGGAAATGCCCATGTTCAATGGAGATAAAAAAAAATGGACAGAATTTTGGGAGTCATTTGTGTGTGCTGTACATAATCAGAAAATATCAAATGTCAAGAAGTTTAGTTACTTGCAAAGCAAATCACAGGGAGAAGCTAAATCCGCAATTGATGGATTATCGTTATCCAACGAAAATTACCGACCAGCAATAGATATTCTTAAAGCTCGATTCGGGAATGTTCAGGAAATCATCGATCTCCATTACGATCAATTGATTAATCTAAAACCTGCCACGAACAAAGTAACTAGTTTGCGAAACCTCTCTGATACCATTGAAAGACATTTACGCAGTTTAGAAGTACTTGATCAGAATACCAACCAGGGTGTATCTAATACCAGTTTGTCATACAGTTATATTTTTCTAACCAAATTATTATCAGTAAATATAATGACCTAAATGAATGACACTGTTAAGAACTCTGAAAAATAACATTTCATCTCGTTTATATACTATTGATGATGTTGACATAAGGAGCCGTTGCACGCTCAACGGCACCTACTAAAAATAGAAGGATCCGTTGACCCTGAAATCCGTTGCACGATAAACACGCTCAACGGCACTTATGAATAACAAAGGTAACCGTTGACCTAGTGGTATAGATCCGTGGAACGGTTCTCACTGTATCAAATGGAGCCGTTTACTACAGATAGTATGGCTAATAATACATGATTGTCATATCTTACAATACAAAAAACATTTTCTTAATGATAATAAACAACGACAAAATCTATAATAATGAATAATTCTGAATCAAGCAAAACAATATTCGCAAACTTCGCGACACTCCCGACCCCAAAAGTCAGCTACGTCTTGTTAGCATGAAAACAGTATGCACATTATCATAACAATTTAAAGATTATAAAAAACGTCATTTTCTATGATTTTGTTTGAATAACTTTCATAACATCCATGTTGTCAGTAATTCTGTTTGATGAAATCAGTTAGTAGCATTGTACATTTGTAAGCAGTACTTCTGCTGTTACGAACTCTTCAATGATTGTAAGCAATAATTCCTATAGTAGGAACACTTGACTTATTGTCAGTTGTTTTTCCATTAGTAGGAACACTTGAATGATTGACAGCAGGTGTTCCAATGAATGAATGTCAGCAGTTTTTTCGATTGTGGGAACACGTAAATGATTGTCAGCAGGTATTCCAATTGTAGGAACACTTGAATGAATGTCAGCATGTATTCCAATGGTAGAAACACTTGAACGAATGTCAGCAGGTATTCCAATGGTAGGAATACTTGAATGAATGTCAGCATTTGTTCCAATGGTAGGAACACTTGAATGATTGTCAGCAGGTGTTCTAATGATAGACACATTTGAATGATTGTTAGCAATTGTTCCAATTGTAGGAACACTTGAACGAATGTCAGCAGGTATTCCAATAGTAGACAGACTTGAATTATTGTCAGCAGTTGTTCCAATTGTAGGAACACTCGAATGATTGGCAGCGTGTATTCCAATGGTACGAACAATTGAATGATTGTCAGCGGGTATTCCAATTGTAGGAACACTCGAATGAATCACAGCAGGTATTCCAATAGTAGACACACTTGAATGGATGTAGGCAGGTATTCCAATGGTAGGAACACTTGAATGAATGTCAGCAGATGTTCCAATTATAGGAACACTTGAAAGAATGTCAGCAGTTGTTCCAATTGTAGGAACACTCGAACGAATGGCAGCAAGTATTCCAATAGTAGACACACTTGAATGAATGTCAGCAGTTGTTCCAATTGTAGGAACACTCAAATGAATGGCAGCAAGTATTCCAATAGTAGACACACTTGAATGGATGTCAGCAGGTATTCCAATAGTAGGAACACTTGAATGAATGCCAGCAGGTATTCCAATAGTAGGAACACTTGAATGAATGCCAGCAGTTGTTCCAATTGTAGAAACACTTGAATGAATGTCAGCAGGTATTCCAATGGTAGGAACATTTATACGAATGTCAGCAGGTATTCCAATTGTAGACACACGTGAATGAATGTCAGCAGGTATTCCAATGGTTACAACACTAGAATGATTGTCAGCAGGTATTCCAATGGTAGACACACTTGAATGAATGTCAGCAGATGTTCCAATTATAGGAACACTTGAATGATTGTCAGCAGTTATTCCAATGGTAGGAATACTTGAATGAATGTCAGCATTTGTTCCAATGGTAGGAACACTTGAATGATTGTCAGCAGGTGTTCTAATGATAGACACATTTGAATGATTGTTAGCAATTGTTCCAATTGTAGGAACACTTTAACGAATGTCAGCAGGTATTCCAATATTAGACAGACTTGAATTATTGTCAGCAGTTGTTCCAATTGTAGGAACACTTGAATGATTGGCAGCGTGTATTCCAATGGTACGAACAATTGAATGATTGTCAGCGGGTATTCCAATTGTAGGAACACTCGAATGAATCACAGCAGGTATTCCAATAGTAGACACACTTGAATGGATGTAGGCAGGTATTCCAATGGTAGGAACACTTGAATGAATGTCAGCAGATGTTCCAATTATAGGAACACTTGAAAGAATGTCAGCAGTTGTTCCAATTGTAGGAACACTCGAACGAATGGCAGCAAGTATTCCAATAGTAGACACACTTGAATGAATGTCAGCAGTTGTTCCAATTGTAGGAACACTCAAATGAATGGCAGCAAGTATTCCAATAGTAGACACACTTGAATGGATGTCAGCAGGTATTCCAATAGTAGGAACACTTGAATGAATGCCAGCAGTTGTTCCAATTGTAGAAACACTTGAATGAATGTCAGCAGGTATTCCAATGGTAGGAACATTTATACGAATGTCAGCAGGTATTCCAATTGTAGACACACGTGAATGAATGTCAGCAGGTATTCCAATGGTTACAACACTAGAATGATTGTCAGCAGGTATTCCAATGGTAGACACACTTGAATGAATGTCAGCAGATGTTCCAATTATAGGAACACTTGAATGATTGTCAGCAGTTATTCCAATTGTAGGAACACTTGATTGATTGTCAGCAGTTGTTCCAATGGTGGAACGGTTGACTGATTGTTAGCAGTTGTTCCAATGATAGACACACATGAATGAATGTCAGCAGTTGTTCCAATTGTAGGAACACTTGAATGATTGTCAGCAGTTTTTCCAATGGTTAGAACACTTGAACGAATGTCAGCAGGTATTCAAATGGTAGTAACACTTGAACTAATGTCAGCAGACAGATCACGGGAGAAAAACAGATGAACTCCGCCACATTAAATGGTCCCGCGAACCGGCTGCTAACTAGTGAAATATAACCATTACAAGTGTAAAGTTGGATGATTCAATCAAGTGTCAAGTTGTAGGGTCGTAGAGATCCACAGCTTCAACTAAATCATTCCAAGTTTGGGTAATTTAACCATGTGTAAAGTTGGTAGGGTCGTAGAGATCCACAACTTCAACAAAATCATTCCAAGTTTGGATTATTCAACCAAGTGTAAAGTTGGTAGGATCGTAGAGATCCACAACTTCAACAAATAAATCATTCCAAGTGTAAAGTTGGATTATCCAACCAAGTGTAAAGTTGTAGGGTCGTAGAGATCCAAAGCTTCAACAAAAACATTCCAAGTTTGGATTATTCAACCAAGTGTAAAGTTGGTAGGGTCGTAGAGATCCACAACTTCAACAAATAAAATCAGACCAAGTGTAAAGTTGGATTATTCTACCAAGTGTAAAGTTGGATTATTCAACCAAGTGTAAAATTGGTAGGGTCGTAGAGATCCACAACTTCAACGAACAAAATCAGACCAAGTGCAAAGTTGGAGGGTCGTAGAGTTCCACAACTTCAACGAACAAAATCAGACCAAGTGTAAAGTTGGAGGGTCGTAGAGTTCCACAACTTCAACGAACAAGATCAGATCAAGTGTAAAGTTGGTAGGGTCGTAGATATCCACAACTTCAACGAACAAAATCAGACCAAGTGTAAAGTTGGTAGGGACGTAGAGATTTACAACTTCAACGAACAAAATCAGTCCAAGTGTAAAGTTGGAGGGTCGTAGAGATTTACAACTTCAACGAAAAAAATCAGACCAAGTGTTAAAATGGAGGGTCGTAGAGATCCACAACTTCAACGAACAAAATCAGACCAAGTGCCAAGTTGGTAGGGTCGTAGAGATACACAACTTCAACGAACAAAATCAGTCCAAGTGTAAAGTTGGAGGGTCGTAGAGATTTACAACTTCAACGAACAAAATCAGTCCAAGTGTAAAGTTGGAGGGTCGTAGAGATTTACAACTTCAACGACCAAATCAGACCAAGTGTAAAGTTGGAGGGTCGTAGAGATCCACAACTTCAACGAACAAAATCAGACCAAGTGCAAAGTTGGTATGGTCGTTGAGATCCACAACTTCAACGAACAAAATCAGACCAAGTGTAAAGTTGGTAGGGTCGTAGAGATTTACAACTTCAACGAACAAAATCAGACCAAGTGTAAAGTTGGAGGGTCGTAGAGATTTACAACTTCAACGATCAAAATCAGTGCAAGTGTAAAGTTGGAGGGTCGTAGAGATTTACAACTTCAACGAACAAAATCAGTGCAAGTGTAAAGTTGGAGGGTCGTAGAGATCCACAACTCCAACAAAATCAAAATATAACATCAAACAAAGTAAAAGGAAAATGGCACTTCCAAAGGTTACAACTGCAAAAGGTGTCAGAACCCGTTTTCGTAATGCCCTTGAAACTGAAATGAAAAATGGATTGTGGTTGATAAAAGATGGATGGACAGAAACAACCTTAAATGATGTTTTAGCAAGTACAACAAAGTGTCTGGAAAAAATAAAAAAATTATAACGATAAGTTTGAAAATCAAAGTGAAAAGGTGGCTAATATCATAGACGATGTTGAAGATTTAGATGCTATAATAAGGGATAATGGGGATTTATTGTCAGAAGCTCTGGACGTGTTCATTGACGTATATCAATTCAAAGATACGTTACTCTTAGAAAAGGAAAGAACAGCCACATTCGTTGCGAAAGAAAAAGAGGACGCAGACCGAACTCAGTTGACGGATCTTCATACTGATATATACCGGCTAATATCGATGCAACTTGAACATCAGGACAAAAGGAAACAAAAAAAGCATCCGCTGTTAAATTACCTAAACTGGAAATGCCCATGTTCAATGGAGATAAAACAAAATGGACAGAATTTTGGGAGTCATTTGTGTGTGCTGTACATAATCAGAAAATATCAAATGTCAAGAAGTTTAGTTACTTGCAAAGCAAATCACAGGGAGAAGCTAAATCCGCAATTGATGGATTATCGTTATCCAACGAAAATTACCGACCAGCAATAGATATTCTTAAAGCTCGATTCGGGAATGTTCAGGAAATCATCGATCTCCATTACGATCAATTGATTAATCTAAAACCTGCCACGAACAAAGTAACTAGTTTGCGAAACCTCTCTGATACCATTGAAAGACATTTACGCAGTTTAGAAGTACTTGATCAGAATACCAACCAGGGTGTATCTAATACCAGTTTGTCATACAGTTATATTTTTCTAACCAAATTATTATCAGTAAATATAATGACCTAAATGAATGACACTGTTAAGAAATCTGAAAAATAACATTTCATCTCGTTTATATACTATTGATGATGTTGACATAAGGAGCCGTTGCACGCTCAACGGCACCTACTAAAAATAGAAGGATTCGTTGACCCTGAAATCCGTTGCACGATAAACACGCTCAACGGCACTTATGAATAACAAAGGTAACCGTTGACCTAGTGGTATAGATCCGTGGAACGGTTCTCACTGTATCAAATGGAGCCGTTTACTACAGATAGTATGGCTAATAATACATGATTGTCATATCTTACAATACAAAAAACATTTTCTTAATGATAATAAACAACGACAAAATCTATAATGAATAATTATGAATCAAGCAAAACAATATTCGCGAACTTCGCGACAGTCATCGTACTTTGTCATTTTCGTCGGTAAGCACAATGGCGTGCTTTCATTCATCGAACTTTCACCGTCGTGCTTTTGGCTTACATATAGACAAAGTCATAGGTAATGTACGGAATATCATACACTTAGAGCCTGGAACTGAACTAATAACTGTACCGGAGTATAATCTAATAATAATTAGTTATTTGTTAATTATTATCGACGTTTTTTTAACTTATAAATATACTACTACAGGCAGTTAATTATAGGAATATCTGACTGTTCAATGCCCTGGATAACAGATAGACAATGTCTACTGATTCATGACCTTTGTTAGATATTTATATTGGCATCATAGAATCATTAACGTATTAACTCGGTTCTTTGTATTTACCCTCAATCATGCTAATCTCATGTCTTGTAATCTAAAACTCGTGCATGAAAGCTTCTCTTACATTGCTTCGTGTTATCCTGGTGTATCGTAAGTATACACATGGTACAACAACAACCTGACTAAAATCATGAACACAGTGATGAGTATTATCAACTCATTGCGGAAAGATGTATCATTTTGTCATAGATCACCCTAAACAAAATGAGTGGAATTTATTTCATCACATAATACTTAAACACCTGGTATAAAAACATTTTAATGGCAATTACAATTAATTACGGATAGATAATTGTGACGCATAAGTTACAGAAAAAAGCAAATACATAATAATTTACCTAGTTATTTTTTTAAAATCAAGTGTAATAGGTGTGATACGTTGATGCGCATAAAATATTTATGTTGTTAATATCGTTTCATCACATATGTGATGGAGTACTTTTAAATGAATACTTTATTTATTAAAGAGGAATATTAATGTGTGACTTCAGTGGTTGTTAAAAAACAACTCATTTACCAGTCATACAACTGCACGATGGTGCATTTACACCCCGGTATACAGAACACAAATTGCCGACATTTAATACATGGTCTCCACTGGAATATAATATAAGTAAACGGGACTTAATGTTTCACAATTAACTAAAAAAATGTTGAAGCTGCTCTAGTTTTATGTTGCGTTGAGAATGATATTATCATAACAACCAGACGATGCAATTGTTTGGTATGTTGATGCACTCATGTGTTGATGAAGTGGTTTTACCATCGAGAAAACAGTTGAAACACTTGTTAACTTGAAAGACAATTTGTTAATTACTGAACTGTTGTTTTTTTGTTTAATCGTATATTTTTTATTTCTGTCTTCAGTCTGCTTTTCAGCTTCAGAATTTAATTTGTCTGGATTGTTAGTTCTTGCTGTATCTGCGAGACTGGTTTTGTAGCTTTAGTGTCTGTTTATTTTCACACCGGTTTGTTATCATCGTGGAGGCTGCCTTTGTTGATTCTGTAATTGATGTTGTTATTGTTGCAGCTACTAACGCTACTAATAATGATATTGATGTTCTTGTCTTTGTTGCTGGTGATGCAGATAATGACGTTGTTGTCCATGCTGCTGGTACAAAGGATGTAATAATGTCTGCAGCTGTTAGTGGATATTTGGTGTATATGCCCAATAAGTATCATCGTTGTATTACCCAGCACCGTCATAGCGAACTGGATTGTCAACTGACAGAAACAAATGTCTGTATTTCTAGTTGTTTTCGATCGTAATCTGAATTTATAAATGATATATCAAATAAATAAACACCTATCAAACAACCTTCAACAGCCACACCTGGGCGAATATTCTGAAGCACAAATTGCTGTTACTTTATAACATAGATAAGGTTGTCAGTAAAGAAAGATGTCACCCTTTACTACTGAATACAATATGTTCAATTTTATCTTACAATTAATGTTATACACGTATGAAACTGTACATACCAAGGCGACCGTCACTCATTTCAAACTGAAGATGCAAGTATCATCAATAAATCAAAATTATACAATTTATTCATTCCATTGTTTACTGCGGTTTATCATAAATCCTTCTGCACATGCGCAGTGCAAATGCGCCGTGAAAGTTCGTTTGAACGAAGAAACCAGGTGTGGGCAAATTATTCGGTAAAAGTGTAATAAGCAAATCAAGATATGTTACGCAAAAGTATAACCAGCATACGAATTTCCACCTTGCTCTATTAAACTTTAGATTTGTAAAAGAGCTCCTCCCATTGCGTGTAAATTAAGGTTTCTAGGTCAAAGCGCTAGGATTCTTAAATCTTTTCAAACAGAAGACAGCACCCCAGCTGCAACGAGTTATAATTATTTAGGAGAAAAAAGATAATTAATCAAGGTACCTGACAAGCAGTTTGAAAATTAACATTTCATAGGTATGAAATCAGTAATATACTACGCAGATAAATAATGATGAATGTGTGTCATTAAATTTCAACTCAGCATCGTCTATATGTATGTCCGCTGTACGCTTTCCAGGACAGTCTTATTTCGATGAACGATGACCTACTTGAAACTGAATAATTTTGCGGATTCATATGTAGATATTCTAGAATACAACAATGCGGCATGCAAAAATGCGAAAAGACGATGTCTCTGCGTTTTGCCACGAAAAAAAAACCCAACAAAGATACGACGGATAAAATGCAAGCACACTACACATATTACATGTCGTATTGTCCTCCGCCTTCTGTCGCTTTGCGCTGCAACAAATCGAAAAGTAGCAAACATTAGATACTACAGAGTAACTGTCATGTGATTAATCGTAACTATGACTAATAGAAACAAATCCTAGACGAACCTTTGCAAAAAATATCAAAGTACTGAAAGTACTGACAGGCTGGCGAACTGCTAAGGAACAATAGCTTTTCAAGTAATATAACATCAAGTGGTTTTCTAAGTCGAAAGAGAGGTAAGTGCTGGACTTAACAAAAAATAAAAAAATAAAAAATAAAAAATATAAAAAATTTGGAGCCGCCGTGATTCGATCGCTGAGCCTTAGCATAAAAAAATTACTAAGCGAGTTGCTCAGCCACTCGACCACGATCTCGTTGGAGAATGTTGACCTAAATAATTTAACATAATAAAATCATTGATGCGCCGCGATATATCGCGTTCGTAACGCGTAGTAATAATTATCAACGCCTTTAAACACCTTTTCTTTTAATTTCATACAATTTCCTTCCATTTCAAGAAGAAACTAATATATTACAATCGAACAGAATAAATGAAACAAGGAAAGTTGAATGTTCTTATCTTGCAAAACTGATTAATGAGGAGGAACTATTTGCATTGCGTGTATAGATTCTGTGTTGTCAGTTTCGGGAGTAAATTCATCTTAGTGGATTTCATTTTTTAGGATTGTAATAGTCTGGCGCGAAATCGCCAGCCTAAAAATCATTGATTGAAAGAGGATAGTGACGATGAAACAGTCAGGGTTAAGTAATCGTTATTTCTTGTTTCGTTACCGTTATTATGGTAATTTTGTGATGTGTGTTACATAATTACGGACACATCAAAGGCAACATACCTGACGGAATATCGTAGTATGGTGTCAATACAATGAACACCTCAATTTACATGCATATAGTTATATATTGTCCATGTTTTACATTATATATAACTACTTCAACTACAGAAGTTTATTATCTAAATTACTGACCGTACAGTGACCTAGAAAACACACGGACAGTGTCGATTTATCCGTGGCCTTTGTTAGATATTTATATTGGCATCGTAGATGCATTAACGTATTAACGCAGTTCCTAGTATTCGACCACGTTCGACCATGGTAATCTCATGTCATGTAATACTAATCTAATACGCATGTGTGCAAGCTAGCCTTCTCATCTCCATGTTAGTGTGGTGTGTCGTAAATGAACTTCCAAAGTAAGCACTCAGTAGTCGCATCTCTTTCATAGCTTCGTGTTTTTTAACAATAAGAACTCGTGCCGCATAACTTACAGAATATAACTAGTCAAATACAAAACAAATGTATCATGCACCTTAGACTACGAGTTGCGTTTAAAATTTTAGTATAATTGGTTTGGTTCTTGATAATGATATTGATGCTTTTTAAAAATTCAAATTAACTTATACAATTAAGATTGTTTTTCCACTGATATGGTGGGAAATTGAATATATTTGGTAAAACATATTTATGTGAGGAGTTAGTGGCTGTTGAAAAATAATGTTTATACCAAACAATCAGCTTTATCCAAACATATTTTTGTAGAATAAAACAGCAAACATTCAGTGCATTGCTACCACAGGAGTGTAATAAAAATTAATGGGAATTGTTTTTTCTCAATACACTAAATTAAGGTTGCAACTGCTATGGTTTTATATTTTGTTGAGTGTTTTCTCTTTGTTCACTGCGAGAATGAGATTATCAAAACAATAATCATTTAATCAGACGTTGTAATTGTTTGGTTTAATGATGCACTCGTGTTTTTGTTAAAGTAGATGTACCACCAAGCCAACAGTTGAAACACTTGTTCACTTGAAAGACGATTTGTTAATCATTTTCGATAATCAAACTGCACACAGTTGTTGCATTGCTAATGGATACTTTGTTTGATATATTTGTTGCATAGTACTCTTATGTATTATATCGGTCATAAACTATACAATCTTGTCTTTGTTTCGTGCTATTTTGGCGGTTATGTGATAAGTGTTATAACAAATAAGTATCGCCGTTGAAGTGATAATCGGCACTGCGAAAACGATGTAGCTTGTCAAGTGAATGAATGAACCAACCACTCATCAGTATTACTCGTATTCGATCAAGATCTGAATATAATAATTGGTATATTTCATTAAAATACATGTACATTTCAAATAACCTTCAGCAGTCACGTTAAATGTGTTACCAGACAAGCATTTGACATGTCGTTTATAATATCATTTATTTTAGTTACGTTGTCAATATATGTGACTGATTGAATATTAAAATCGCGTTTTAAATTTAAATGGAACGTGTGAAATAAAGCATACGTCTTTAGACCATACCGTTTGAAACAACTACTGTCAACAATACAGTCAAACTTTGAATGTAGGAACCAGCTTATTTTGCAATTCGACTTAAAACCCTCGTATATCAAGATTTTAAATTAACACG
The DNA here is from genome assembly GCA_963678985.1 of Spisula subtruncata. Lineage (NCBI taxonomy): Eukaryota > Metazoa > Mollusca > Bivalvia > Venerida > Mactridae > Spisula > Spisula subtruncata. The sequence continues at coordinate 28,836,951 of OY787669.1, read as the reverse complement.
AGAAAAGTGTAACAGACACACAAACACTTATCATACTTCATTAAACTTGGAATTTGTCACAGAGTTTTCATGCCGTGTACAATTAAGGTTTCTAGGCCACAAAACTAGATTTGTTACTTTTGTTTATACGGGAGGTAGAAAGTATTTTCATATCACTTCTAACTGCCTTTCCTCCATTTTGTCATCACGTGGTATGTCTCGGGGCAGCTGGGTGTAATATTAGTCTATTGTACTTCATCGCCACGAGAAGGTTGATCAACCGGATATCCTCTTTGTAGGGTGACACAGCATGAATTCGGAAACATTCTGATTAATTCGTCATATTATCGTAAAAAATACGAAATTTTTAAGACTGCTTTTCTTCATTTTATTTTATTGTATCATATAAAATCTTAGTGTTATGTAAATCATTGACGAGTTATCTAACAGATATGGTTTTGGAATAGTTTAACGAGGGCTGCTAAAATTAATGTACTGTTCGTCTTTTCTTATCATTTGAAGTGCATACACTTCATATCTATATAGATTCGTATATAACGGATGTTTCATGATTATATGATCAAATTCGATTGATTGTAAGACAAAAATAAATTCAAATATTGAACATCGCTTTACAATAAAAAAGTCATACAACTTATCGTTGCAAATTTTTGCATATATTTCAAGTTAACGGTTCTGATATTACTGACGCAATGATAAGTATTCCGTTAGGTTAATGACCTTTGAATGTGTCTATCTGTTATAATGCAAACACTTTAATTCGATGACGAAAACACAGACGTACTACGAGTGTTAATTTGTTTGTCTCATTTTGGATACATAGTCAAATCTGTAACGTGGTTTGATTGCTGAACTACATGTGTATTGATTTATTTGCTTGAAAGCCGTCAGCAAAAATATGAAGCAAATCCGATGTTTTCTTAGAACTTTCCGAGTAAGTATTAACCGAATGAAAGAGGTTTCCGGATACTGCACCTGGAGAACAAAGATACGAATTGTAATAAAGGTCGCAGTAAATTCAAGCAAAGTACGTCTAGACGCTTTATTGTTGATCTTGGTTACAATAGTATCAACAAACTACCTAGTGGTTTACTTCAAACTTACGTGATTGATAATTTAACACAGATGTTGGCATTCTAATCATGAATTATTGCGTAATATAACATATCTGCTCGCCAGCGATTGCTTTTTTATTGTCTGTTTTTGTTGCCCTTTAGTCGGAAATATAATTAGCCTTATAACCATCCATTGTTACTGAGTTTGTAATTAAAGGATGTCTTCCATAAGTAGCAGTCTGGTCAGTTATATTTGTTGTGATTGATAGATTATGTTAACAATCAACTAGTTTGTATCTCTAAACATAAACAAACTTTGGTAATGTTGTTATTGACCAATGTTTGCTTTTGTTTCATGAACAACATACACGTGAAATGGTGGAAGGGCACACTAAACAAGTTTCACTTGTCGATATAGTCAGCAGTGCGTTCATTAACGAAAACGCCCTCCAACGTTCGCGAACAATACGTGAGTTCGCGTTGATGAATGATATGTTCGCGACAAACATGTTAGCCAATCGCGAACGACCTTTACACATAGCTCGCCAAGCGAACAAAGATGGCGGATAGATATATTTTTTATTTAATAATTATAATCTTAGCGATTTAAACATTAATTGTACATTGTATGTGTTTTGCATTTGTGATACAGTGTGGATACCAAAGCTGAATAAGAAGAACACGAAAGAAGTATTACTGAGTTCCTAATTTTCACTCTACGGCTGAAAATCTCCGCCATCTTGAAATTGTTTGCGGCGAACGATTATAATTGTTCAATAAGTAGTTCGCGTGACGAACTAATTCTCGCGGCGGACGTTTTCGTTAATGAACGTAAGGCAGATATACTCCTATCACGCATGAGCGACCCAGATTAGCAGTATGAACGTTCTACTGTTGATACAAGGGTTTTTTATTTAAATAGTTTAAGATTATTATTAGTAACTAATTAAAGTCATGGTAATTGTTAATCTGATTGAAACCATCTCCTCAAACCCGCTACGCGTTAAGCAAGATCGAGTGCTTTAAGGTGCGTACACACAGTAAGTTTTGATGTATAAGTCGAGGATGTACATTTTAGCACGTTTACATCATGCCCATACATTTCCCTCATACCACTTGGTAACAATGAAGGTGTACATCTCGAGAAAATGTATGGTAGACGTAACTACACAGTAGATCTTGACTTATAGGTCAAGATGTATACACCAAAACTAACTGTGTGTACGCACCTTTAGTCAGATTGTGTAATTTACATACCGATCTAACTTTAAACACTTGTTTAGAGCAAAATGTTTACCTATGTTTGAATAACCATGTCAATGTAACAATGTCTACGGTCACGAACTTCACATATGAAGACGTGGTACATTACATGCGGAAGAACAAAACTAAATGAATATTACTTCCAGGAATATATCATTGTCAACTTTCTGTCCTTTTGTTTTAATTGCTTATAACATCTCATTTCGTTTAGATATCGATGGACCAATCTATTTTCTCTACATAATAACAAATGCACAATTCGAACACCTTGTTTAATTTATCAAAAATCAAACATTACAACCTGTAACATTGGACTCAATGAGATCCAACTGTTTTGGAGCATACAAAATGTTCGTCATGAGATATGCCATATCGTCAATGATAAGTTAGTAAATAACACATCTATACGTGATAGATGTATTCAAATAGTTTACATTTTATTTGCGTGTGTTTCTAGATATGTTATAAATAATAATGCTATATATCTTGTTTTAATGGCTCTCCTGGTGCACGTACTTGTGTACATCTGTGTAGTGTGTACCAACATAGCTTTAACTTAACTCGCATGTTGCCATCATTAAACCTTGAACTATGTGTGTAAAAGTTGTCGATGAAATAAAAGTGAATTAATGGTGTGAATCTCCAAGCAAGCGTAATTTAAGCTTAGCGTGCAAAATATTATCGTAAAATAGAACGGAACGATAGGTGCTTGTCAAATGGAAAATGTTTAAACCTCTATTAGGAATGCATTTGTAGTATTATCATTAATTGTGAATTGTTCGTTGTTGATATGATCAGGTCTACAGTATGCATCAGGGTGCACCCGGGTTGCACAGCTGACATGCATAGGTATTTGGTTCAAAACGGATAGAACGTGTATATTTCACCTTGCATATAGGTTGAAGAAAGCATATTTATGTGAGGAGTTAGTGGCTGTTCATGATGCATGTTGATACCAAACAATCAGATTTGCTCAAGCACGTAGATAAACTGCAAAACTGCAACCGTTCAATAGATTGATGCCACAGGAATGTAATATTAGTCAACGGAATTAATTGTTTCACTAAAAAGATTGCAACTGCTTAGGTGTTATGTTGTGTTGAGTGTTTCCACTTTGTTCACTTCGAAAATGATATTATCATAACAATTATCAATGGATCAGACGTTGCAATTGTTTGGTTTGTTGATGCATTCATGTGTTACTGTAGTGGCTATGCAAGTACAGTTTAAACACTTGTTCACGTTAACGACAATTTGTCAATTACGAAACTGCTATTTCTTTGAGAAACAAACAACAAAATGTATTGTTGTTTAGTTGAAGAAGACATTATTCTATATATGTTTGCATGTTTTGTGTATAATGATGGTATTTTGTTTTGTAGCTACATGCATCAGAGGATTTGTGGTATACCTTATGAGCATCATTGTTGTAATACTCAGCCTCGTCAAAAGCAAACTGGATTTTCAACTGACGGAAGCCAACATCTGTATTGTCACTATCCTATCTCTATCTGAATAGACGCTATATCAAATACACTGAGCGGCTATGAAAACGCAACACTTTTTAAACTTAAATATTTTCGTAATTCGTTAACTTATAAACTTGAAATTTTGTATGCTGACTTCGATTTATATTATCTACAGAATTCTAGATTTTCTATGAAAATACTTGAATAATCACTCGTCCATAGTGGAATAGCCTTAAACTGCATTTTTTCCGCGTGCTGATGGATGGCTAGCGATTTGCTCGCATATTGTGCAAGCATTTTGAAGAATATGGATGGATGAGTTGGAAAAACAAAATAACTAGAAGAAAAATATGGTGCATATGCCAAAGGAAGACTCAGAAAAATCGGTCGTTATGCTCAAGTGTGGGGTATACGTACTAAAAATCAAAGTTTCGTTGATTTAAAGTCACGAAGTCATTATTTCATTCATTTAACACAAGTTTGAATACATATACACCCGTTAAGAAAGATACAAATGCATTAGAAATCATAGGATGTAAGAAAAATGTTTAAGTCAAGTGTGATAACTCTTGGATTATAATCCTCACTTTTTAAGATTAATCACCGAACTTTTACACTAAATTGTATAACTGGATATTATTGAACTAGTCTACATGCTCAGGTTAGGATGTTCATTAATATTTAGACGTAAATTGTGCTTTGAAAATTAACCACGCAATAGAAAAGCGCATTTTTTCTCCATTCAATGCAATAATCAGTCTTAAAAGAATACCTATAGCGTCCATGCAATTTATTTCCTGTAACAAATGGTAATACTTTCACCATCCTTGGGACAAATGTAATAGAATGATATTAATTTCAAAACGAGTAGTTTCGGATATACGTTTAGAGCCGCTAAATTAGAAGCAGTGTTATAAAGAAACTAGCAAGTTAATTATTTACTCAATTTATTTCTCCACGATTATCTCCCTTTGACCATAGGAAATTTACCAAGGCTCTAATAGAACAAGCTTTACCAATTTATTGGTTGTGCGCGAAATAGTGCACAGGCCCCTTAACAGTACCTGAACTTCACATAGCCCTTCTGGAACAACAGCATAGCATCCCACTAGCATGCCATGAACGTTTCATACTATTAATACGTCGTAGGTGTACACGATGCATCGGTCCAGACGGTGGTTTTAAAAGATTAAAAATTGTGACTTTCTGTTTTATACTGACCCCAAAACAACTGGTACAAAACTATTTTGCTAAACATCCTTATCTGATTCGAAGTGATATACATGTGTCACTTGCATTTATCTATTCTATGACAAAATTTCGCGATGCTTACACACTTATATAATTTGTTATGCTATACTATGTAAGTGTTGCGTTTTCATTGCCGCTCAGTGTACATAAGTAGCGAGTTTTCTCAAGCACAATTTGCAGTTAGAATGCCAACAAAACATTTGGCAGTTATTTGATACTATTGTCACATGAACCACATTCAACCATAAAAAACGTCTAGACGTAATTTGCCGGAGTTTGCTGCGACCTTTATTACAATTCGTATCATTATTCTCCAGGTGCTGTTTCCGGAAAAATCTAACGCTTACATACGGTTTGTATTTATTTTGCAACATCTAAGACAATTTCGGTTGGACTTCAAATGTTTACTAACGGCTTTCAAGCAAATAAATCAAACCACGTTTCCAAAATAAGATAAACAAATTAACACTCGTAGTACGTCTATGTTTTCATCATAGACACATTCAAAGGACATTAACGAAACGGAATACCGTAGTATTATGCCAATAAAATCAGAACCGTTAACCTGAATTGCATGTAATAATTTCCGTAGACATTTTATTAAATAGTGATGTTCATTATTTGAATTTATTTTCGTCTTACAATCAATCGAATTTGATCAAATAATCATGAAATATCAGTTATATACGAAACTAGATAGATATGAAGTGTATGTACTTCAAATGATAAAAATAGCCAAATACACATTATTTTTAGCAGTCCTCGTTAAACTTTTAGATCTGTTAGACAACTCGTCAATGATTTACATAACACTAAGATTTTTATCAGATTCAATAGAATAAAATGAAGAAAAACAGTTTTAAAGATTCTGTATTTTTGCGATAATTTGACGAATAAATCAGAGAATGTTTTCGACTGCCTGCTGTGTCGCCCTACAAAGAGGATATCTGTTTGATCAACCTCCTCATGGCGATGAAGTACAACATACCTGATCTTACACTTGGTCCCCGAGACAAACATGTACCAAGTGACGACAAAATTGAGTACAGGCTTTTAGAAGAAGTCACTATGCACTGTTCTTTTGATAAAACATACATCGTTGTATAAACCAACAACGGATCAAAAATGATTAACAAATCGTCTTTCAAGTGAATAATTGTTTCACCTGTTGGGTCGCTAGTATATCCACTTCAGCAACACGTGAGTGCATCCACACATCAAACATGCACACTATATGATCAATTGATTATTGTTATGATAATATCATTCTCCCAGTGAACAAAGAGGAAACACTTAACACTTCATAAAATCAGAGCAGCTGCAACATTTATTTAGTTTATTTTATTGAGAAAAGAAACAAACCCCGTTAACTTATATTACATTCCTGTGGCAGCAATGTATTGAATGAGTGCAGTTTTTTATTCTACAAATGTGTAAAGCTGAGTGTTTGGTATCAACATTTATTCCCAACAGCCACTGGATCTAACTCCTCACATAAATATGCTTTATAAAATAATATTCAAATCTATCACCATATCGGTGGAGGAATGATATTAATTGTATCAGTTATTTTGAATTTTTAAAAAGCATACTTATCATCATCAAGAACCAAACCATTTATACTGAAATTTTAAAAGCAAGTCCTATTTTTTACTAGATTTTTCTGTAAATTATTTGACATGCAATCTTAACTGTTAAAACGTTTTTTATACCAGGTGTTTCATGGTTAACTATGTTTTGTTATTACACTATGATACATCTTTTCTCAATGGAATATTTGTGCTTATCACTATATGCCTAGTCCGAAATAGTCAATCAAGTTGACATATTTCCTGGGGCCTACTACTGTTTAAATAGTAGGTATTTTTAAGTTCTTCACATATAGCTATCGGGCACGAACCATGATTTTGAGGTATTCAATGTACGGCTCCAGGTGGGGATCAATCTCCCCTGCTGTTCGATTGAATATCGATCTACTCACTACAAGAAAGAAGGACAAATACTGATTGCTAACTTAAGAGAAATTCATTGATGAAACACCACACTAGCATGAAGCGATGAGAAGGCTAGCTAGCTGGCTTACATACGTATTAGATTACAAGACATGAGATTAGCACGATCGAACATAATTACTAGGAACTGCGTTAATACGTTAATGATTCTACGATGCCAATATAAATATCTAAGTGAGGTCACGGAGTAGTAGACACTGTCTGTCTGATATCTAGGTCGCTGTACGGTCAGGAATTCTTATAATAAACTGTCTGTAGCTGAAGAAGTTAATTATATCGCTGGCTTAGAGCAAGAAGGTCGTAACTACCAAATCAATATATTGAGAAAACAAGAGAAAACTGTCTGTAATTTACTCTTTACCTTTGGGAAAACATGTTTTTAAAACTTCATTTTGGTCAACATGACAATTTCAGATTCTCATGAAAATATGCCCATAAGAAGCGCCTTGTGAAGCAGATTTCAAATATGTATGCGTCTTATAAGTTCGTAAGAGGTAGTTACAACCTTCTGGTTCCAAGCCATCGATATAATGTAAAACATCGAGAATATATACCAATATATATCATATGTTTATTGAGGTGTTGATTATATTGGCACAATAATCAGATATTCCGTTAGGTATGTTGCTATAATTATGTAACACACTACACCGAATTACGCTAACGAAAACAAGAACGCGAAAGAACGATAACATAAACCTAACTGTTTCATCTTTCGCTGTCCTCTTTCAATCGATACGTTTTATTTTGAATATATTCGTCTATGATTTGTTTCTATACGGTGGCTGATTTATACCATGCCAACAATTCACGAAGACTAAGATACGATTAATCACATGGTAGTACCATGGGTAGTATATTCATGTTTACACCGTTTCGATTTGTTGTACAGCGAAATGCGACAGAAGAAGGATGACAATACGACCAGAAATATGTTAAGCGTGTTTGAATTATTTCTGTCGTATTCCTGTTTCGGGGCGAAAATTGACTTTGCCATGTTTTCGCATTCTGAAATATCTGCATACTAGTCTGTAAGATTATTCAGGTTCTAATCAGGTCATCGTTCATCATTAAAAAGGTACTGTCCTAAAAAGCGTACAACGGAAAAAATGTAAATCTTGCTGAACTGAAAACTAATAACTCAAATTCAACTTTATTTATCTGCATAAAGTATTGCAGATTTCATACCTATGAAAGGTGAATTTTCAAACATATTGACAAGTACACATATCTTGGTATTGTTATTAATGAAAATTTAAACTTTGACTTTACTGCTAGAGTTGTTGCGCAGAGTGCTTATCGTGCTCTTGGGTTGGTTATTGCCAAATGTAAATTGTTGGGTGGAGTCCCGTATAATGTTTTTACCAAATTGTATGATTCAGTTGTCTGGCCAGTTATAGCGTATGGTACTGTCATTTGGGGACAAAAAGCCTTTTCATGTATTGCCGCTGTTCAAAATAAGGCTATGCGTTACTTCTTAGGGGTTGGCAAGTACACTCCGAATTCGGCCGTTACTGGCGAAATGGCATGGACGCCGCCTATAGTTCGGCAGTGGAGCTTTATCTCTACATATTGGACAAGATTAAATTAATTACATGCATCTCGTCTCACTAAACGTATAGCACTTTGGGCGATTTCTCTAGCAAATAGTTCTTGTAAAAACTGGCATCATAATTATGTTAAAAGAAAATTGTTTGAGCTTGATTTGTATCAATATAGTGTCATCAATAAAGTCATACCGAAACATAGTTTTAAACGCTCTGTGGAGGAACGTATGTTCAATATTTTTAAAACATAATGGCTTAATTCGGTACAACACGTTTCAAGTCGTAGTGGTAATGGTGGAAATAAACTACGCACATATGCCCTGTTTAAACAACATATTACTGTTGAAAAGTATTGTAAAATGATCTTGCCATTTAGTCATAGATCGACTTTTTGTAAATTCAGATGTGGCGTTGCACCAATTAGGCTTGAAACTGGTAGATATGAAAGGTTACCTGTTGATGAAAGAACTTGTCCTTTCTGTAATGTTTTTATTGAAGATGAATGATGCCATATAATACTTAACTGCAGTTTATATGAAGACTTACGTTTTTCTGATGTATTTATGTTTTGTCAGACAACGATAAACTAGTCGTGTTATTTACTCACACGGATTTGATTCGTTTAAGTGCCAAAACCTGCTGTAATATTTTAAATCGTAGAAGTTCTTATCTATGTAGATAACGTTGTTTTTATTACATGTATTATTATTATTCCAATTGTTGTTATTTCCCGTTACACGTCTGTCATGTGTAACGTTTTTTTCAACTTGTTTCCAGCTGTAATACCTCTTAATAGTTTAATAATTTATTATATTGTTCCTTTTTATGTTCATTGTATTCCAGACATATTCTTAGAACTAGATTAAGACTAGCATTCTTTTATTATTTATAAGCAAGTGTAGCATTACTTTTTAACCCTTTTGTCGGTTTAAAGCTAGATTTTTATTTTAATATAATATGGATACATGTATAGTAACAATGATAATATATATACAGTGTATAAATATATGTAGTTTTATTTTTGTACTTTTCTTGTGAATAATTTTACCAGCCTCTTATAATTCTGTTAGAATGGTCACATAAAAATGACTCTGTGACATAATATAATGTGATTGTATTTGTATATATGTTAATGAGACTTAAATAAATAAATAATATTACAATGTGTTGTATTATAATGTCGATTGGTGTGATTTGCACCGCACAATTACCCTGTGAATTTGCACTTTACTTGTATAACACTGTATACAGATAAACATATGGATGTGTGATATATCGCTTTCAAACACTGAAAAGCATCAATTGTATTACTTTGATTTATTTATTATATCATTCATACTTCTTTTTTAAAGGAGTGGCGGTTGCCTTTGTATTTAAAGTTGAATAAATGTATAGTGATAATTGTATCTGTATATTTCTGTAGTAAGGGGTGTCCTCGTTCGCTGCTGAAACATGTATTAATGTTGTTACGAAACTGCAACTTTTGCTTGAGAAACATCGTCCAGATGGGATATGGTCCTGATATGGTACTTACAGTATGTCCAATATGGCACAGATGTGATATTTGAAAAATTGGCGGCCATCTTGGCGGCCATCTTAGCGGCCATCTTAAGCGGCCATCTTGAATATCTCAGCGTTGTGAAAGCAGAATGTTTTAAGAAATCGGTTTTTCGTAAACCGGACACTATAAGCTTTCAAATGATACCAATTATATATTTGGACAAGAATTGTAAATAAACGGCCCTCGGCTCTTGAACTAGGACTGCTTGCGGTTGTTTGGTAGCTGTGTATGTACTTGATATATCAATAATCCAGATCGAGATAGAATACTGGAAATACAAACGTTGGCGTCTGTCAGTTGACAATCCATTATGACTATACGGCATACCACACGTCCTTTGATACATGTAGCTAGAAAACATAATATCATCAGTATACACAAAACATGAAACTATATCAAATAATGTCAACAATATATTAGAAGTAGTTTAGTAATTGACAAATCGTTTAAACTAGTTTTTCACCTGTAGGCTTGCTATTATAACTACTTTAGAAGCACATGAGTGCATCAATACACGAAACAACAATAACGTATATTCTATTGTTTATTGTTATAAACGATAATATCATTCTTAACGCAACAAAAAACTAGAGCAACTGCAACCTTTATTCAGTTTATTGTAAAACAACAAGTTAGACTAAGTCCCGTTAAAAAATATTACATTCCAATTGCAACAATAATGCATTTAATGTATGCAATTTGTGTTCTGTATTCACCGGGTATTTTTGTGTGATTGGTTAAGGTGTTGTTTCTCAACAACCAAATACATCACACAATAATATTCATGTTCAAAGAATAAACTGTTTATTTACAATAACTACATCACATCTTTAGTGAAACGATATTAATTAACAACATAAATATATTGAATGTAGTGTCTAAGTCTGTAAAAGTACCTTATCACCATATATCACACGAATTACACTTTATTTTCAAAAGAAACTCAGAACATTAGTATTTTATTAGTTTTTTTTCTGTAACTTATGCGACACAATTATCTATCGATAATTAATTGTAATTACCATTTAAATGTTTTATACCAGGTGTTTAAGTGTTATGTGGTGAAACAAGTTCCATTTATTTTAATTAGGTAGATCTATGTCAAAATGATACATCTTTCTGCAATGAGTTGAACATGCTTACCACTATGTTGTTTATGATGCATCATGTGCAAAACTGTAAATACGGTACAACCGGCCTTGAACAACCGCTTTCGGAAGCATAATGTTTATTTAACCGAGGTTGGTTTACGGAGAGGCACAACTTATAGCAAATGTGTACTCTAGAAGACATTATGACCTTTCTTCACTTCTAATTATGCCACAAAAGCCGTGGGATTATAATTATTTGCAATATAGTAAGCAACCATTGAAATTAGGGATATATAATGTATGACTGTGCTTAAACGGAAAACGTCATTCAGAAATTAAATATGTTCCAGTAATAAAGATGCGCAGTAAAGACAAAGATGGAGGACAATTGTTGGCGGTCAATGCTCCATACCGGAGTGAACAGGCTAAAGAAGAAGAAGAAGAAGAAGAAGAAGAAGAAGAAAAGGGAGACGAAGAAGAAGAAATGCATCAGAATACGATACATCAGAATAACACGAAGCGATGGGAAGAAGAACGTACTATATACACACATGCATTAGATCACAAAACAGAAGATTAGCGTAATCGAATATATAACATGAGGAACTGCGTTAATAATACGTTCATGAGTCTACGATGCCAATATAAATATATAACTAACGTCACGGTTCACTAGACACTGTCTTTCTGATATCTAGGTCACTGTACGGTCAAGAATTCGTACAAAAATGTGTTTGTAGCTGTAGTAGTTATATATGAGTAAATGTCCAACAATAAATATCATCCATATCATTAGAACATATATTCGAACATATAATTCAGGTGCATAGTTCTAGTTTTGGTGGCACAACTAAATGGCATTCCATTGCCTTTGACTATGTCAATAATGTATAATAAAACACTGAACTACAACTACGTAAACGCGAAAATACGATGACGAAGTCAGGACAGTTCGGAGACGAAGACGTCGAAACTTCGATGATGAAAACACGCAAGTATGATTACCAAAATGAGAAAGTACGAAGACGACATCATGAAATACGATGACGAACCCAGATAGCAAGTACGAGTACCTAATATTCGTTGATGCACTATTGGTCAATCTAGAATTTTGTTTTTGGCTGAATTTGAATCGGTATTACTGCTTGGTAACAGTTAGCAAACAAGTCTACCCATTGATTGCTTAGCACTTTCCCGGATGTAAGAGTCAATGTTTTTGTAACAACACCTGGTGAACAAAGATACATATAGTAAGCAAAGGCCGCAGTAAATTCCAGCCAAAAAAGTCTAGACGCTTGTTATAGTTAATCTTGGGTACAATAGTTTCAACTAACTGCCCAGTGTGTTTTACTTCAAAATTAGGTGACTGATAATTAAGCACAGATGTTGGCATTCTATAATCATGAATTATTACGTTATATAACATATTTGCTCGTCAGCGATTGCAATGTTTTATTGCTCTTTAGTCTGAAATATAATCTGTTTTGGATAAATCAATGTTCGTTATGAGATACGCCATATCCCTACACATACATTGGTAAAAACACATTTATGCCTGTAGTATTGGTAGATATACTCAAATAGTTTATATTTTATTTTTCACGTGTTTATAGATATGTTACAGATAACAATGTCATTTATCTTGATATAATGGCTCTCATGGTGCACATCAGTACTGTGTATTGTGTACCAACAGGGTTTTAACGATTACTATACACACCTGTTACAGTCATCAAACCGGGTGATGCGGTGTAAATGTTTTATAATAAATAAATAAAAGTGACAGAATTGTGTGAAGCTGCAAATCAACGTAATACAAAGTGAACGTACAATATATTACATTAAAGAAAGATCGGAATGATTTTTGATTGCCAATGGTTAGATAGTTTAAATCTCAATTAAGAATGCATTAGAAGCATTATCTTGAATTGAATAGTGTTCGTTGTTGATATGATCGAGTCTAGAGTATGCATTAGGGTGCACCCGGGTAGCACAGCTGACATGACTGACCCTATGTCAGATGTAAAGGTATTTGATTCAAAACTGATAGAAAGTGTATTTTGTGCACCTGAATATCTTAGTAATGACCACGCGCACAGGTTTGACCGTACGTGTATGCCGGTTTAGAATGTTTGTCAATGTTACTCATTTTAAAGTCATATCTGTTACACAGTTTGACGTTTATTACCGGGTGAATACGTACGCTTTACGAACATCAGAGTAACGTCTAAATTTGATAACTAATGTGATTGAAATTGTACAAAATGAGACTATTTGTGTTTGCAAACATCGTCTAGTTTCATATACATTTCCAGACAAAGATAATATGTTTTCAAAACGATTACATTTCTATGTACTTCAAATGATAAAAAATAATAATCCAAAAAATACGTTTTGTTTAGCAGCCCTCGTTAAATAATTCAATACACACATCTGTGAGGTTAGATAAATCGTCCATGATTTACATAGCACTAATGTTTTTTGTCAGATTCAGTAGAAACAAATAAGAAATACATTTTGTACCATTCCGTTATAATCCTAACGGTAACGTTGCTGGGCGGTAATCTAATAAAAAGGTATAAAAAGGTATTCATCATAGTGTGTGATTTATTGCAGATTATATACCTGTGTATAGTTAATGTTAAACCTGAAAATTGCGTGATTAATTTGTTTCCTCCTTAATAATTATGCAACTGATTGCAAGTGGTATATAAGTTCTGTACAAAATGCTGCAAATCTAGTTTTTGGACCTAGAAACCTTAAGTTTACACAGCATGCGAGTTCTACCAAGATATTTCAAGTTTAGTAGAGCAAGGTAAGCTTTCGCTTGTCAGTAATTATTTATTCAGTTATATCGTATGTATCAACTTGAAGTCAGTCTACGGTCAGATACTCTGATAATAAACTGATTGTAGTTGTAGTATCTGGTATATACCAGTTAAAACATCGATACTAAATATCATTAATATCATATAAAAATGTTCTCGTATGTGTAGTTCAGGTTTAAAGTTGTAATTTTATTGGCAAAATAAAACGATATTTCGCTAGGTCACGAATCTAAAATAACGAGAACAAGAAAACGTGATTTCGAAACTGAGATAGGTGATGACGACAACACGAAAACACGACGATCAAAACCTCGAAAGCAATTTGAGCATCTAACATGCTTTAGGGCTTTTTGGTTCAATGGTCAATGGAGCAATGTGGTTTGATTGTTGAACGACATGTGCATTGATTTATTTGCTTCAAAGCCTTTAGTAAACATTTGAAGTCCAACCGTTGTTGTCTTAGATCTTGCCAAATGAATGTAAACCGCACGCTAGCATCAGCGTTTTCCGGATACAACACCTGGAGAACAAAGATACAAATGGTTATAATTGTCGCATTAAATTACAGCAAAGTTTTTCTAGACGCTTTTTATGGTTGATCTTGGTTACAATAATATTAACTAACTCCGAATATTTTACTTAAGACTTACGTGATTGATAATTCAGCACAGATGTTGGCATTCTATAATCATGAAATATTGCGTAATATAACATATATGCTCGTCAGCGATTGTAATATTTTATTGCTTTTTAGTCTGAAATATAATCAGCATTGTATCCATCCATTATTACTGAATGCCTGTTTGTGCTTTCACGCGTTCGGGGTCTGTATTCAAAGGATGACCTCCACAAGTAGCAGTCTGATCAACTATATTGGTTGTGCATGATATATTGATTATGTTAACAACCAACAAGGCTGTATCTCTAAGCATAAACAAGCATTAGTACTGTTGTTATTGACCAATGTTTGCTATTGTTTCATGAACAAAATACACGTGTAATGATTGCAGGACACACTGAACAAGTTTCACTTCACGTTAGCAAGATACAGTCATAACACGCCTGAGCGATCTTGATTCCCAGTAAGTACGATGCACTTTTGATACCAAAAGGGGATTTTAATAAAATATTTTGAGATTATTAGTTTATCTTGTTAGTTACTGATTAACGTCATGGTATTTTTCATACTGCTCTGAATGCAACCATTTTAAGAGCAAAAGTCGAAAGCCTTGTTAAACAATCAAACATCAGAACCTGTTACATTGGAATCAAGGAGCTCCAACTGGTTTGGATCATGTAAAATGTTCGTTATGTGATATGCCTTATTACTACCAATACGTTGGCAAAGAACACATTCATCCCTAGTATTGATAGATACATTCAAATAATTTACATTTCATTTGCACGTGTTTCTAGATATGTTACATATAATAATGTTGTAGATCATGTCTTTAGGGCTCTCATGGTGCACATTCATTTGTATATTGTGTACCAACATAGCTTTAACTTAACTCACCTGTTGCCGTCTTTAACCGGTGAAATACTGGTGTAAAAGTTGTAGATTGAATAAAAATGATACAATTGTTTGAATCTGCAAGCAAGCGTAATATAAACTAAACATGCAATAGATAAGCTTAAAGATTGATCAGACAGATCAATGGAATAAGTTTCAATATAATTGAGGAATTAATTTCTAGCATTATCATGAATTAAGTATTGTTCGTTGTTGGTATGATCGTTGGTACAGTATGTACCAGAATGCACCCGGTTGGGCATATTTTGATGTATATGGTTCAAAACCGGTATACAATGTATATTTCACCGTGAATATCGTTCGTATTAATCATAATGCGTATTTAGAGATTAATCGAAAAGACAACAATCATTGATAGATTTACCAACTGTCTGAGAATTAATAACAATTCTATTTTATTTTTATATCTACGATGAATTTAAGTTTATGACATGCAGTGTTACTATATTCTGTTACAAAAGTAAGTTCTTATAAGCATTTATGTAAACATAATTGTTTTGACATTGGGGAGCTAGTAAGTTGGGTACCATCTGGATAGTATTTATAATAAAACGATATGTGGAAATCGGACATGAAGGCAGCACATAACTTGATCAGCACAGAACACATATACAGCATTACGTACACAACTATACGACACAATGCCCAGAGTTGGTTTTACAAGCTTTCGTAATACAGATTGATACGTCTTTACTGAATTAACTCATTGTAATAAAATAAAACGTAGGTATATAATAGGTTAACTGGTAACAGCTAAATAAGTAATCCATGAATTAACTCATTGTAATAAAATAAAACGTAGGTATATAATAGGTTAACTGGTAACAGCTAAATAATTAATCCAATCATTAACACCAAAACCACGTTGGTTAATCAACGGTTCGTGTTTTTCGTCCAATATTGTTATAACAAAAGTTTATACTTCACAATATAATAATCTTCCTATACGTAATCAAGTCGGTGGTAGTTGGCACATAATGGGAGGTTCGTACATTATCTTAATTATGTGTGGGAAACTATTATTTGCTTTTAATTGTTTGGCAATAATTTTATCATCATATTTTGCCTTTGTTTTAAAACAGAAAAACATGGTTGATTTGTTCTGCATACTTTCTTTTACTACTGATCTTTTTTTCTGAACTCATTTCTTTCTTGTACTTTTGATTATATAGGTAATTTGGTAAATTCCTATTAGTGAAAAAAGGCGGCACTGTTTAACCGTACGGGCATGACTAGAGTTTTTTTTCAGTTAATTTAGATAAAGTTTGGTGTGTATAACCGGTTGAATACGTTAGTTTTTAAAACATTAGAGCACCTACTAAAGTATTATGATTTTAAAACTAATGCGATTAAGTTGTACAAAATGAGACTATTTCTGGTTTAAAGCACCGTTTCGTTCCATGTTCGTTTCAAGTCAAAGATAACTTATTTTTAAAACGGTTACATTTCGATGTACTTCAAACTATAAAACTACTCGAAAAATGCATTACTTTTAGCAGCTCTCGTTCAACTTTTTCTTGACCGTATATCGCTGGCTTAGAAGAAAAAGTTCCAATAAATATAAGTAAGTAAGTAAGTAAGTAAATAGTTTATTAACGTGACATGTGTATAACATATATTTACAAGCAATTATAATATAAATTGAAAACACCCGGCCCAATGGACCTATATGTCACCGGCTTTGTGACTTATTTTGATATCGTGATACCAAAGACCTAAATTACAATTTAGGTCTCTGATGATATATAGTATTGTACATATATACAGATATTGCTTATAAGTTCAAATATACAATGAGCTGAAACATAATATATTAAATATATTCAAATAATCATTTGAAAAGAAATTATTGACTACATATATTTAAAGGCACAATTAATGTCTATCAAATCAGCGAAATACACAATGAGCTAAACATAATAATAGTTATGGTTATTATTCATTTGGACAATATTGAATACACATTGAATACAATTAAATGCGCAATTAGTGTTTATAAAGTTTTGATCGCCTCTTTAAATAGCTTTTTACTAGAAACTTTGCCACTTTTCTTGAGACGTTATTCATCAAAAGATTAATCAAGTCATTGTCACTCAGATTGTTTGTAGATAGACCGTGGAATAAGTCTACTCTAAAATCATTATAGAAGTTGCAATGCAGGAGGAAATGTCTCTCATCTTCTACACAATATTGACTACAGAATTTACATAGTCTGTTTTCAATAGCTTCTCCAATGTACCGCCCAGTTTCTATTCTAATCGGTAATACACCACAGCGAAATTGTGCTAAAATGGATCGTTCGTGACGTTTTAAATTCAAAATTTAAAATATAAATACGTATAATTTTAACTAGAGTCACGTGTTAATAAACATAATTTGTCTGTTATCTAGATTACTGTACGGTCAGGTATTATTTTAATAAACTGCTTGTAGTTGTAGTAGTTCGATATAAGTTAAAACATTGATGAAACGAACATATTCTCATATTCTATGTAGTCCAGGTTCAAAGTTGTAATTTCATTGTCACAATAATGAGGTATTAAGTTATTTCCGTAAACTTTCCATGTGTCTAACTGTAACGCAAAATACGAAACTAAGAAAACGAAACCAAATCATTATAATGTATTTTTGAAAAGAAATAGGCTGATGACGACACCACAAAAACAAGACGACCAAAACTTCGAAAACACCTCAAGCATCATTTGGTGCATTTTGGGTCACTCATTTCCAGGAATAAGCTGCTGTTCTCATTTACTGAAAACGTGTTGATTAAACCAAGCACTTGCTTATGGACAAAAGGTTATCTACAGTACATTTATTAGATATTATTCTGTCCGAATCGCTGATATCAACTCTGTATAAATACCGGACGATCAATCTAGCTCCTCTAAATATATATATATATAATGCACAATTCAAACACATAGTTTAGTTTAAAAAAGTCGAACCGGTTGCATTGGGGTTAAGGAGAACAGACCGTCTTGGATTGGGGAAAAAGAAATGTTCGTTATAAGATATGCCATATCCCTACAGATACATTGGTAAAAACACATTTTCCCTATAGTATTGGTAGATATACTCAAATAGTTTACATTTTATTTGCACGTGTTTGTAGATATGTAAGAGATATAAAGTCATTTATCTTGATTTTATGGCTCTCATGGTGCATATCAATACTGTGCATTGTGTACCAACAGTGTTTTAACATTTACTAGACTCACCTGTTGCAGTCATTAAACCGGGTGATGTGGGTGTAAATGGTGTAGATTAAATAAATAAAACTGACACGTTTGTGTGAAGCTACAAATCAACGTAATACAAGATGAACGTACAATAGATTACCTTAAAGATATATCGAAATGATTTGTGCTTGCTAATGGTTAAATAGTTTAAATCTCAATTAGGAATGCATTAGTAACATTAATATGAATTGAGTATTGTTCGTTGTTGATATTATCGAGTCTACAGTATTCATCAGGGTGCACCCGGCTAGCACACATGACATTGCTGACTCTATGGCAGATGTAATTGGTTTAAAACCGGTATAAGGTGCATACCTCACCGTGAGGAATGGTAACAGGCTGGGTACCCCCATAGTTGTATTTATAGTAATAACTGACTGACAAATATAGTAAAGCGACATATGGCAATGAGAGAGGGACGTTAGCACTCAACTTTACCAGCCGAGCAGAGAATATAATGACACGCTATTCTATAATTTATTTGTGAAATTGGGTCATCCTGCATTTACATGTATTTGGTCGGGGACTTGGTAGTTGTGTTGTGGTGCTTCAATCAAAATTAGGGTAATTGGTTTTTATTAAATAATTAAGCCGTTCATTATCCAAGGATAACCACAAAAATCGTGTTTGTTAATTAACCGATTGTGTTTTATGTCCAATATTGTGGTGAGTGTGGTAAGTGGGTAAATATTGTTATGACAAAAGTATAATAACTGCACGATGAAATTATCTTCCTTTACGTCAACAGGTTGGTGGTTGTTGGCACATGGGGAGGGATTCGTACATAACTTTAATTATATGTATCGAAATAATATTTGCTTTTAATTGTTTGGCTATAATTTTAGTATTGTATTTTGCCTTTGTTGTATAACTGAAACAAGATGGTTGATGGTGGATGTTTTATTGTTACGTTATTCGTGATATACTTCTGAACATATTTCATGTTTCTTTCCTTCACCTTTTGATTATGTAGGTACCTTGTTCTTTGTGGTACGGGCATGCCGAACAACTTGATGGAGAGTTGTTTCAGTGAACTATATATTTTAAAGTCGTATTTTTATGTAATTGATCGAGATAAAGTTTTGTGTATACTTCCAGGTGAATACGTATGTTTTACGAACACTAGGTTAACCACTAAAGTTTAATGCTTTTAAAAATAATGCACTTCAAATTGTACTAAATGATATTATTAATGGTTTAAAGCACTGTTTTATTCCATTTACGTGTCCAATCAAAGATAACATATTTGATGTACTTCAAATGATGTATATAGTCGAAAAACACATTAATTTTAGCAGCTTTCGTTAAACTGTTGCGTAACCGTATATCGTCAATGAATTCAATAACACAAAGGTTTGATCAGAAATAATAGAAAGTGAAATTGGGCGATTCCGTTATAATCCTTACGGTGACATTACTGAGCTATAATATAATGAAAAAGGCATTAATCATATTGTGTTACATTTTGTTTATTCAGTACCTGTGTAATGTTAATTTTAAATCTGAAATATTGCGTGTCAGGTGCTTTGTTTAGTTTTCGTTTTTCTCCTAAGTAATTATGACTGATTGCACGTGGCACTCTTCCGTTTAAAAAGCGTAGAATTTTTAGTGTTTTGACATGGAAACCTTAATTTTAATCGGCATGAGAGCTCTATCATACTTTCAAATTTAATAGAGAAAGCATAATTTCCGTGTGTCGGTCAAAGTATTACTAATATTTGTTATTGACTTTAAATCTTGACATATTGATGTATTTAAGAGAATTTGTTCATAAAAATACAGAATAATTTGTTTGTTGCCTGATTCCTTCATTCAACACATTTCTTTTATTTTCAAATACATGTAGTTATATTTCCTATCGTATGGAAATAGACGTGGATTTATCAACTAATGATATACGAGGGTCATTCAATAAATTCGTGGACTGGACTCGGCATTTTAATACACATTGACACAGAGCATAACTAATTGTATCACACTAAACTACAGTCTTTCGGACAAAAGTGAAGAAATATTGTACGAATCGACGCATTTTTAACGAAAATATGGATAAAACAAAACTACCCCCTTACCGCAACCAAAAATAATGAAAATATATTCTGACGGTAGCGACGTTATTGATGTTCTGCTATTTTTCAAATGCTAAACCCGAAATAGAATTTTGTCAATAATATGGAATTGAGCACAAAATGTTAAGTTATATATTATTAAATAGATCTTCTACACCATTTTATGTATTCAAATGTAAGTATTAAGCTTGACTTAATGGTTGTATGATAAGTTGAAACGCCTCGCAAATTTTGACTGGCGTTTCCAGTGGAAATGTTGAATTGTGATTTAGAACGTCATTTTGTGACTGCTACTAAATTTAGAAAATAAATATTTGCTCGACTGTCCCATGTTAGTTAATTCTAATATGATAACACGTACGCGCCAATTGTCATGAACCCCACCAGTATGACTTTGTGAGGTACGAAATTACGTGATAGCCTTCTGCGAATGCTCGTCGACATGTGACATACACTATGCATCGGCTTAACGTTGTTTTACATACATGTATACTTTGCTTAAACATATCGCAGTTGGGTCGATTAAGACTACAAGTGATATATGCGATGACACTCCTGATTGTGCATACTAAATATACATACATATAAGCCGTTCTCCAGGAAAACCGGGCTTAATGACATTGCATTGTAATTATGCAATAAGATTTAGAAAAATGTCTAAATTGGAAAGAATTCGAGTCTTTTGATTTCATATCTAAGTAATTGGATAGTATTATAGTACTATCCATTAGCTTGAAGTTTTCTTTAAAAATGTGTTAAAATAACTTCTGTCGTTGCTATATTGATCGTTTTCTAAAAAGTACTCATATCAAGGAAATCAAGGGTTAATTAGCTAAAAACACTTGCTATGTTCCCCTGTAAGCAAACACTCACTAATTGGACACGTTTTGTTAAAATAAGAATATAATTCTAAAATGTGCCACAATTTTAAAAGTTTACATCAACAATTTATCAGATACTAGATATTTGAAAAGCAAGTTGACGTTACGTCAAAAACGTAGAGAATGACGTTCGCGACGTCACTAAAAAAGAAGGCGGTAGTGGTTGGTTTAAAAAGTCTATAACTTTGTAAGTGTGTGGAATAAAATGTTCAAAATTTCAGAAACTATTTATAAGAGTCTCGTCTTTCTATCCATATATTATCACCATTTTCAGAATTCTGTCTCTCAACCCGGTTTTCCTGGAGAACGGCTCATATATGTCAATAATAACACGTTGTACAATTGCAATATTGTAAATACAATATGTACCAAACATCTATCCAACAATGTCTCAATTTGCAGAGCAACTAAAGTATGCTGGTTGATTACCCCACAATACAACAGAGCAATTATCAACAAATTGCCGTTCAAGTGAACAAGTGTTTCAACTGTTTTCTAATGGTTGAGCCACTTCCAAAATAAGCGAGTGCATCATTACACCAAACAATCGCAACGTCGGATCTATTGATTATTGTTGTGATAATCTCATTCTCGTAGAGAACAAAGAGGAAACACTCAACACATCATAAAACATGAGCAGCTGCAACCTTTATTTAGTCGATTTGGATGCAATACGTTCCGTTTACATTTATTGCATTCCTGTGGCAACCCGTTATTGCATGATTGCATTTATTGCTTAACTGTTGTGTTTGGTGTGCAGAGTAAAGCCGATTGTCTGGTGACAGCGCTTCGATCTACCAACCACTGACTAATCTTATTTAACATGCGTTATACAAACATAATCATATGCAAGTACTCCATCACATCTGTGCATATTTATAGCGAATTTATATATTTATGTTGATGCATTATATATAATTCCTCTTGGTAAAACTGTTACATCTGACTAAAATGATGACTTAAAACATAAACCCTGCCCTGACCAGAAAAAATATTGACTTGCAGATATCAGGCACGCATCATGATTGGAAGATGTAGTTAAATATGTAAGAAATTGGGTCGTTATGAAACATTTAGCTAACAAGAAGCGATGCTAGTCGAAGTTTCAAAGCACGTTGCATTAGATTACAAGACATGTGATTAGCATGATCGAATGTAAATAAAAGAAATGTGTTAAAAAGATAATGATTCTCCAATGCTAATGTTAATATATAACCAAGGTCATGGTTCATTCGACACCGCCAGACTGTTACTTCAATATACCGTCAGCTATGCTTATACTAAACTTTGCATAAACTGTTGCAATAGTTATATATACATGTTACAACATAATAATATATGATTTATACAATCTCTATCATTAGAATATTCTCGTGAATGTAGTTTAAATCGAAACTTGTAATTTTATTGGCACAATAATACGGTGTTTTATTAGGTCCGTTAACTTTCCATGTGTATTAAATATGAACAAAATTTAGCGCCTAACGCGAAAATACGATAACGAAATCAAGAGAGCTTGATTTGGAAAATGAGACTGGTAATGACGACAACACGAACTCATGACGACCAAAACTCCAAAAGCACTTCGAGCATCTTCACAACATGTTGTGGTGCATTTTGGGTCAAAAGTCAATAGAGAAACTAGGACAAGTCGTAGTTGTGCCTCTTTAGGTCGCATAATGTTAGGTCACTGTCCTTAGTGTTTTAAACTATGTCACATCCGGGAGTGCTGTGCCTCATTTGGTCGCCGTTTTTTGCATGGGTTTGTGCTGCTGTCGCCGTGCAGCGGGGCCTTGGGGAACTTGATTGAGTCTTGGCTGCGTTTCATTCGGTTTCATGCAATAACCGCTATTGTATAATTTCTGCGTGAAATTGGGTCTTCCAGCATTATTTCGGCGGGGACTTGGATTTTTTTTATTGTTTCTTTGGCTTATGTGTGGGCATTGCTCAGGGTAGTTGTGTTGTGGTGTTTCTGATTTCTGTGCGCGGCTGGTTAGGTTGAGTGCTACCTTCCCTGTCGGATTTTATCATACCTTTTTTGCATGGTTGTTGAACAGCATGTGTATTGATTTATTTGCTAGAAAGCCGTTAGCGAACACTCGTAGTCCAACCATTGTAGTCTTAGAACTAACCACGTGAATATCGAAACATGTTAGCCTAAGCGTTTTCCGGATACAACTCCTATAGAGCAAATATACAAATGGTAAAACCTATCAATGTTAGTGCAAGAAAAGTACGTCTAGACCATTTTTATTGTCAAATATTTTACTTTTTACCAACGTAATTGATAATTCAACGCAGATGTTGGCATTCTACAATCATGAATTATTGCGTAATATAACATATCTGCTTGTCAGCAATTGCTATGCTTTATTGATTTGAAGTCTTAAAATTAATAAACAGTATACACATTAATTCTTGGCTGCTTAGCTTCTACCTATCTTAATTACAAAATCAAATGATGCCCTGAAGATATTAGTCTGAGTATAAAAACATAATGTGGTCCGTGATCAATAAATTGGTGTCAGATTGAGTACCGGTGTCTTAAGAGGTTTTAAATTCGTCCGACAACGGTAAGTGTGCATGTGCGTGAGGTCGGAGAAATACAAACACTGCTAATGTATGCTCTTCCTTGAGACAATCACTACGATAATGCATTTCCCAATATGGAGAAGCTGTCACTAACCTGATGAATATAAGTACTTAATTCGAGATGATAATTATTTCCATGAATAAGCTGTTGTCCTCATTTACCGAAAACATGTTGATTAAATCAAGCAATCGTTTATCTAAAAAGGTAGTCTACAGTACATTTATTTGATATTTTTCTGCCCGACTCGCTAACATCAACTCTATAAATAATTGACGACCAATGTAGTTCCTCTATATGAAATGCACACATAGTTTAGTTAAATTCGAACCTGTTGAATTGGAGTCAAGGAGAACCGATCGTCTTGCGGTGAGGATAAATGATATGTTTGTTATGAGATATGCCATATCCCTACAGATACATTGGTAAAACACATTCAACCACTGCACTGAAAGATATATTCAAATAGTTTACATTTTATTTGCACTTGTTGGTAGATATGTTACAGATTACAATGTCATTTATCTTGATTTTATGGCTCTCATGGAGCACATCAATACTGTGCATTGTGTACCAACAGTGTTTTAACGTTTACTTTATTCACCTGTTGCAGTCATTAAACCGGGTGAAGTTGGTTTTAAAGTTGTAGATTAAATAAATAAAACTGACACGTTTGTGTGAAGCTGCAAATCAACGAGTGTACAAGATACGAGAGGTGTTCAACTTATTTATGAACAAAACATGAACACCGATTTTGCAATATTGAATAAAAACAATTGAAATGTATTTTTTAAACCATGTGAGAAATTGTTTTAAGTTGAACATATGATCATCACACATTGTATATATAAGCTTAAAACAACAATTTAGTATATGATGTTGTTTTTCCTGTTTTGAAGGCAAAATGGCCCTTTTATAAGCATCAAGAAAGTGATAGTAAATTTTCATTTTGCATTTTTAATGAGAACATCAGTAATATTTGTCCTTAGGAGTCTTATTAAAGATCTGTTTCCAGTAATTGTAAAATGGCACCAAAAATTGAAAATTGTCCAACATTGCCAAAACCTACACTTAAACCTAAAATTGGTTTTATGATGGCTATGATGGATCCATTAGCAAAACATGGAAAAGTACCACGGATGGGAGTGTCCATAGAAACTATCAGTGACATTATTTAGATACAGTTGAATGCATAGTTCTGGAAAAATGCGAAGTTCCTACGCTGAAAATCAAGAAAAACATGCCTTGCAGTCAAAAGTCTTGGAATCTAGAAATGCGAAATAAATAACATTATGTGGAAAAATTGTTTCATTATGGCGAGGCAATGCTGAAACATTAAAGAATGTTATGATAGATTATGGTATGATATTTTAGAAAAGGTCACAAGGATAGGGAGAATTTCATGTTTGTCCAGCTCTGGGTGTTCGCGGCCGTTTTCATGGAAAGGCATTGGGTTTGTTATTATGGAAATACGCACATCAAAATCAATATCAAATTGAAGAAATTGAAAGTTGTGGTCTATGTACAAACCGTTTGAAATCAGGGTTTCAACAAAAAAGTACTACATATCGTTCCTAGTGACTGTTCCAAGAACATACAGTCTTTCATCCAGATTCAGCTTCAAGTCACCATATACAACGCCAAATAAAAAAATTAAGAATATAACTTTGATATATATTATAACCAAACAGTGGATGTCGAAGTCTTCTCATGCTTTAACAATTAAATTTTCTATCTGGTTGATACTAAAACAACGATTAAAGAAGGAAAATGTTTTTGACCTTCAAAATGCAAATATCAACACGCTGATTATGATTTAACCGTAACGTATTGGCAATTTACATTTATTATATATACTTCTTGAAACACTACTTTACACAATATAAAAGTTTTTATTCAATTTCATTGTTAAAGTTACAAAATATCGATGTTCATTTTCTGTTCATAAATAAGTTGAACACCTCTCGTATTACCTTAAAGATAGATCGGAACGATCTGTGCTTGCCAATGGTTAACGACTTTAACTCTTAATTAGGAATGCATTGCTAGCATTTTATAAGTGCTATAGTGTTCAAAGTAATAGTGAACTTGCGATGCTGGTTGAAATCTGCTGTCACTCGTTTCATGCTCGTCGATTATTTATGCTTTAACTTATCCTCGCTAGCTGATCAATTCATTTGGGCGAGGCCCCGAGAAGTGCTCAGTGGTTTGTGCACCCGACATCTTATCTGGATCCGGCTTCAAATCCGCCCGAGGAATATATATATGCCTGTCATATTTCATTAGAAATAAAGCAAATAAAGGCTTTGTCCGACATTTGTACGTGATATTCTGATTCGGACGATGACTTTGTGTGATATACTGTAATATGTGTAGAATAATATGAGCCGCATTTTTCCTTTGCTGAAGAATCTATATTTCCTGTATACCAGAAAGAAAGATTTTTGTCAAAATTTCAAACATTAACAATTTTACGACCTTGTGAAGGAACCTACGAAAGGAACATTTGTGGCAAAAACGGATATCTTATCATCTATGGCACAAGTAGAAACATGAGTCTCAAATACCATCAGTATGTGTCATAAACCCATATCAGAAGTGCCATCATAAACGGCAACATATCGATCAATCGTCTCTCTGATTTATCTCCTATATACATTCCTAGACTAAACAATGTTGAGGAACAATAATCTACTGTTTGTAGTATAATTAGCATCCTTAGTCATTATGCCTTACAGACCACCTACCTTGGTCATCGTGACCTACCAGCATTTGCAATATACCCCTTGTTCGACCAATAATCTTTAATTTGATGAGATGGTTTAGTGGATAGCTAACCGATCACTAGGCAACAAACCAGCATGTATCCATTATTCTTCTCGATTCAGTGACAGTTGTTGACTCTATTATATCGTGTATAATCTGCCTAAATGATTGTAATTTCTCTTATTATTTTGTACTTAAAATGCAAATACTTTATGAGTTTATGGATTTATCGGAAATGGTTTTACTCCTTTTGTATCTGCTAAAATTGTTACAAACAATAATTACTAAACTTCGAACATTAAATATTACAATAATGACAAACCTAAAACACGTACGTACTTGTCACAGTATACATACAATGTGTATCTTCACAATAAGAGGGTTAATATAGAAGGTTGCGATTCGCACAATGTTATTATATAAGCATCATGCAAGTATATTTCTTGCCTTGTGACCTTTGTAAATGAGAATCAAATGCGTAAACCAAATATATCCGAAGCATTAAGGAGCCTAAAATAAACCAGATAGAACAATTATGATGACAAAATGATATTTTATCAAAGAAAAGTATAGGTAATATTTACATAGAATAACAAGAGCGCAGACTCGGAGTTAAGAGTTTGCTAAATGTGTTGGCGCTATGTATTCAGCCATGGTAACGTAAATCTGTACACTTTATCTATCAACACAATCGTCTATACCTGTCAATGCGTGGTGAGAGTAAATGAATTAAGATAGTGGATTAGTGAAGAGGATTAAATATATGACTAGAATTTGTATGTAAACTAGAATTGATGCAAACGAGGACTTACATAGAGAGTGGATCTACCCATTGTATTAATTAGTAGTTAAGCAGACGGAGTTTGTAATGATCTGGGAGCATTATTATAGTATTAACTGAAGTAGTGTGCGAACATTTGAATACTGTTAGTCGTTGATGCTGATAGGAGTTAGCAGCTAAGAAGTATTTATTGGAGTATTTAAGTACCTTTTGAAAGTTTTTCTTGTTAAATGGGAAAATGTGATTGCAAACATATCAATATTTAATACATACCGTCTGGTTCGAGATTAATAAATCTCGTTTATCATAATGAGAATTTAAATGTTATCTGAAATTGGAGATTTTGTAAAAATTACTGGATATAAGATTCCACCCTTGTTGGAAAAAATGGACGATATTTGAGTCGCTTTTAATTTATTTTGTGATTTATTCTGCACAAGTGGTTTCATATTAAAGTTAATTTGACATGTTTGTAAATTGAAATTAGTACTCTATGTATTGTATTCTTGCTCAATCTGGACCTGACGTCGGATCAACGTTGACTCTTTAGGACATTACTTCGCCGTCATAAAATTCTGTGGAAAGTTGTAAACCTATTTATAAAGAACTTCGCTGGAAATAATATTAAATGTTAAATGTTCTGTGATGAAGTTGGTGATTATCATATTGCTGCACACAGCTGTGGTAGTGTTTGGAAGTCTTATAACACGTGACGTCACTGTGAATTCTAAGAAATGGAATAAACGGAAAGATGGAAAATCACGAAATGAACGGGAGGGGAATAAACGTAATGGAAATAATAACGATGAAAATGAGAAATGGGTCGTAGATTCAGTAAGTATTATTTTAATAGTGTTTAATTAGCATTTCTAGGTTATGGCTCCGTTAAGATAGATATTATGTTCAATTCCTATTGTACAAGGTGCAGTCTATTAGATGTAGTAATATAATGATGAGAAAAAAGTTGAGTAAAGTGTCCAAACTTTAAACATTAAGTCCAGCACATAGCAATATGTGTATGCTGATCTGTAATAATGAATGTACAAAATGCTGACTTTTGTGGTTATTTGATTTAAGCATACATCTTCTTTCAATTATTATATCGGCGCTATTTATCGGATAAAATGTGTTCGGTTTTGGGCATGTCAGCTTCTCGTTATTTAACAATCGAGTAGACACTGTAGTTATCGGGTGAATACTTGTCATAAGGAGCTTAGTATTGTAATATAAACTGCTTTGTGAGGCAAAACACTTTCCATGGTGATGAGCTATAGTACCTGATAGCAATTATATGTACAATGTATATTGTTTGAACGGTGCCACAAAAGGTTAATTTGTTGCCTGTATCGTATTTTATAATAAGGTTAGATCTAATACCCGGTAACTTATTATACGTAATATTAAGGGGAATGGGTACTTTACATGGTCGTTATATTTATAATGATAGATAACGTTGGTTACAAGAAGCCATTTGCAATATGATGGTGTATCATCTTGTTACTCGAATTGTAAAGCAATGACATGCGGCCATCTGTTAGTTGGATAAAGTCAAATATGTTTGTGATGTCGTCAATAATGTTAGCACGTTCAATGTTTACAGTTGTCATCAAGCAATACCCACGGGAGACTTCATCAGATGGTAGACATTGCCATCAAGAACGACAATAAATATACATAATTATGTACAGTTCTATCCGGGAACTGTATCTAAAGATTTACCGTGTTTAAACCTTACATTGAATTTGCAAAGAACGCATTATGTATTAGATACAGTACTAGTTTTCGTTCAAAAGTGTCTTCTTACAAGGGTTATTGTACAGTTTCGGAAGGACAAACAACATAATTGTCCGAGGCGAAGCGAACATATTTGTATTGTTTTATTTCTAATACACATAGCAAGGTTATATTCATACTACCCATGTTGCGCTCACCTTCGTATTAATATATAGAATAAAGTTCACCTGATAGACAATTATAGTAACCATTTGTATTCTGTATATATTCAGGTTTCTTGTACATGTAATTAATTGCACAATGAATTTTTACAGCTAAATCTTAAATTCGCTTAAATTGTTACAAATACTTTAAAAAATACTGTAAAAGCACTGCTTTTCTTGGGAATAATAGTAAAATAAAGTTTGCTTGGTATGAATATTCTGTAACTTGCTATGATTAATTTCTACTTTTCTTGGTCATTACAAGAATATAAATTTTGCTCCCCATTTTGCGGTTTACAAAACAATAAGCAATTTCTCTAAAATTTGTTCTAGCCTAAATTAATCAAGAATATTGGAGTTCATGGTTTAGTTATCTACACTATTGATTCGAGTTTACGCCACAAATTAGATGGTTTTACAGTAGTACAGGCTAATATTGCACTATCATTGGGTGGATTTACAATTTGCTAGCTACATGTTTTGACGAGTAAAAATAATTATTAATTTCAATGTGACAAAATTTGTGGAAATTGTGAAAAAGACCATTTCGTGGAAAGTTCAACGTACATTTTAATTTAAAGGATTTTCGTGGTTAAAATCATCCACAAAATTCACGAAATTAAATCCCCCTCGAATATAATTGATTTTACAGTATGTCATTTATTAAACTGTTCATGTAGTTATAAGCGGATTTGTCATGATTGACCAATTATTTTCTGAGTAAATGTTTTGTACAAACAACTTTCTTACAACTAAAAAAGTGTACACTTACGAAAATAATGTACACTTTATCAATGGAGTCACAGGGCGTATCGGAGTATAAATATATATTGTCTGTCAAATTTAATGTCGGTGTGTATTCGTTGCTACTTATATTTCTGATCACCCGTCGTTTGTGTACTTGTATGGCTATAGCCGAGTTGTTTGGTTACCCTTGTTTAGCGCATTGATGGGTACGGCAAAAATATTTTAGACATATACGTATCTACTACAATCAACATTCACCTCTTGTACTAAAAGATATTCCATGTATAATCTAAGCTATTCCCGATATTTTATCAACTACGAGTCTCCTTCATGCCGAGATACTGGTTAGCTACGGTTCATACACGGAATGTTTGTATCGAAATATACTTATCGATAATTTGACAAACACATTCATTTGGTTATCTTCGAATTCAAAATGAACTGTCATAATATGATTTGTATCTATTGGTATATATGGATATGTACTGTTAGTGAGGGCAGGGATATATCATATACACTTAGCTGCACTTCTAACGCTACCGTTGATATATTTCTGTTTTCTTTAAAACGCCTTAATGTATTGGTATGAAATGTGGCAGACGTATACACCAATATTTGACACAAGTTCAGGTGAATTTTCCGCTCGATCCAACAATAGACTATTGCACGACCCGTCTTCAACTGACTGGATACTTATGTTGAAAGTCGCAATTTATCACGCAATAACGGTCATCTGATTGTTTTGTATGCCTGTACATGTCCCTTTGTCGAAAAAATGTAGTGCATATCAACATTATATTCGCTCATGGTTTTTAATAGATATTAACAATATTTACCAAAATGCTAGTAAACGAAAATTGTTGGTTTTGCTGCAAAATATAGTGTTTTCCGTACCCATAGCCTGTCTGTTGAGAAAATACGATTCCTGCTAGTAACGCGGGTTGCGCTCAACTTAAAATTTTAATTTAATGTGATCAATTATTATGTCAAACTGAAAAAATTCAGCTCTACTGCGTACTATTAACATTCATTATTCAGAAGAAATGTGAATTTCACAATTCAAGTAGCCTTATTTGAGGTTAAACGTTTATTTTAAACGCATCGGTTTTATATTCAGATTATGAGTTGATTTTGAGACGGTTTAAGCTTACCAACGGCTATTTCGTTACCTAGGAAATTGTAACGTAGATGAATTTTATGAATATTTTTATTGTGTACACTTATTACATAACACTTGAAGCTATAAAGAAATAAAATATTGAAAATACTCAATTGACCCATAATAAACACGCTGTTTAATTTTGTGACTTTGTAATTCCGGGTGACGTAAATGACGCTTTTACCACGAATTTTCATACACTGCAATTTCTGAATAAACAAGTGCAGCAATAGACACATGCATTAAACTAAAACTGGTGAAAATTTGATAAAGTTATCTCAAAAAGTTTTTGAGATACCAAGAATAATCAAGTGGCAGCGTAAGAAGTGCCGCCAAGTGTATTTCGTCGAATAAATACGCTACTGTCAATAACTATATACTTTTCCGATGGATTTAGTTTTATTCGCGGATCTTAATGATAAAACACATTAGATATTTCAGAAGGAAAAAAAATCGTGGACATGTACTCTCGCAAGCTATTTCATTTGCGCAATTTGGGCACCACGAAAATATATACGATTAAACAGTTTTAACATGAAATGAAGTCAATAATGTGAATGGTTGCTCAACAAGTTAGATTATCGTATTGACATCTTAAGCTTTTATTTGAATATGTCTCAAGTTACTGTTCGAAATTCAACGTCCGATTACAACAGTTCAATGCGGGGATTGTTGTTATACTAATCGAGTTGAAGTTATTGGCTCCAAACAATGTACCTGATAAGATGCTAACTGGTTCGGTCAAAGTTCAGCATATCTCTGAAATCTGGGACCGAGGAAACAAAGTACAAATATATTCTGCTGAAATAAAAACATATTTTATAATTGAACAAATTGCTGCGAAAACGGTATCGCTACTAAAGGTTTTATTTCTGTTTCCTGAGCATCAGCTGTTGACCACTGTAAGCTTGATGTCAGTATTGGCAGCCACTTAGCCGCTATCTAATGTTAGCCGAATCACACCTACCTCGTTTTGATAAGTTATGAACCCTGACCATATACCTTTCTGGGATAGGAATTTATTTAAAACGTCCACCTACATTTGTTATCAACAGAATATGAAAACTGATTGTCATACTAGTAGAACATGATCCCCTTCTTATTGATGTATGCGTTGAAAGCCTCTTGAAATCACGAAGAGAAACAGTAAAAGCGTTCGCTCGCTATTGGCAGACACTGTCCAATCTTATTTATTTCGTTCTTGCTTTCTCACTAGCATATAATAAATCAGTTGTTCCTTGATAACACGGCAGTATAGCTTCTTCTCAGGCTTCGAAACATACATACATTTACTAAATTATATTTAATGGTATTGTAGGTCTAGCCTTCCGTTACCAACTCTTTCTCATAGCCACGTGTTATTGATTGTTAAGTTTGTACTTATGTGGAACATATGTTGAGTGGAAATAAAAATAATTGATTTGAAGAAAAGCAGACAAAATTCATTAAAATATTATTAATGAGGTTTCGTTAGATATTGAATATTATTCGACGCGCGCGTAAAGGTGGTTCTTATTTCTCTGGATTAGAGTACAGCAAATACTCATTTAGTTGATTAATATTGATTTATAATAATATATTGAAAATAAAATGATTGCAGATATTTTCGCATCGCACATGTCGATTAAGTTTAAGTGTTCATTATGTCTGTACTGCGACCTACATATTTCTTTGAGTTGTCCTGTCAAAAAGGTATGAGAAAATCCGACAGGGAAGGTACCACTCAACCCAACCAGCTGAGCATAGAAACCAGACACCACGACACAACTACCCTGAGCAAAGCCCACACAAACCCATGCCAAAAGGGCGACCAAATGAGGTACACCAACTCCGGGGCGTGACCTAGTTTTAAACACTAAGGACAGTGGCATTACGTTATGCAACCTAAAGAGGCACAAGTACGACTATTACGTTATGCAGCATAAAGAGGCACAAGTACGACTTGACCTCGATAAAAAAATGACAACGTAGGAATGGGGTGGGAAATAATATTACATATTCCTAGCAAATACACTGAGCAATGCCCACACATAAGCTGCAGAAACAATTAAAATCCATAGCGGTTATTGCCGAATGAAACGATGCCAATACTCGACCAAGTGCCCCACTGCTCGGCAACCCAACCGCACAAACTCGTGCCAAAACGGCGACCAAATGAGGCACAGCCACCCCCTGACCTAGTTTGAAACACCAGGGACATTGACCTTACGTTAATATGTCTTAAAGATGCAAAACATTACGTCTAGATCTGTATAGCCATTTAAGCAAATTATTGCATGCAAAAACCTTACTATTTCGAACTTTAAGGCGTTGCAGAACACGTACGTACTGTGTGTTGCAATCTGTTTTATATTGTATTACATAATTCGTCTAGAACGTAAATAACCACTAAATGCCTACGCGGACCAAATTCAGATACAGTCAAATAGTCCGTTAAAAAACTTTAAAGCGACTGGAAATGGGGGTATGTCTTGACAAATCAGCATCAGAATCATGAAATTGGTGTCAAATGCTTTGTATGCATGTATGTGAAGTAGTGAAATGGTTGTATTGAGAAATATTTTGTATTCTAGCTTAAATATGAAAGTGAAAGTAAGGTTGGGGCTAACGGACAGTGAGTAAATCCGTACATGTGAGAAAATCTGTTAACCGCGTTTGACGAACCAAATTTTTCTTATATGATGCATGACCCCCTGCTTTTTTTTCATTTCCTTCAAGCTGGATGCTATTTCTATTGATTAAAAGATTTTGAGAGGGCCCCATGGACAAAAAGTTGACATTTTTTTGGGTGACCTAGGTCACTTAACATTGAGTTAAAGAACAACTCTATTTGGTGGTTTGTGACCTAGAAACAATGTGTGAACAAAGACATAAATTACACAGATTTGACACTCCACTGATAATTTAGAGAAAAACGCAAAATACCGGCAGCAGATTCCGTTATTGTGCATAAAACTTTTTTTAGTCATCCAATTTTAATGGACAATGTATCATCATGAAGAGCTTAGTTTCTTTTTCTACACGAAGTAACTCATTTTTGTCTACCTTTCATAAATTACAGAAAATTAGAATTTGAATGAGGCAAATCAAGTAGTTTCGGATAAACTTGGAATTTACATTAATTTGATGAAAATGAGAATAGGTCTGGCTCTTCGGGGTCTTTTATTTTATTCCTTGACCTATTTCAATTAATGAGGTATCATTTGAAAGCTGAATAGTAAATCTATTGCATAGACTTAAATTATGTTTTTCGTAAATATATTTGAACTGGAGATATAAGGTATTGAATATGGACGAGATTTTGCGAGATTTTAGAGACCTGCCACGAGATATCGTGAGAGTTCGTACATGTTTCCAATCTGTGTAATTTAGGTCTTTGGTGTGAACAATTGACAGACGATAAAATAATAAAATATACTTGGTAAAAAAGCTAGGGTTAAGCATACGCATTTTAAAAACAAAACCGCAATGTCTGAGCATCTTCAATAACGTTTTGAAAAAATAATCGACATACATTTAAAATCATACAGGTGAAATAGTTGCCACTATTTTATATGTTTTTATCAATAACTCTCAAATGGAACAAATTTGCAACACAAGGCTTCGATGCAAGTAGATATGCTTTGTAAGTAGCGATTTAGCTGATACCGAACAAACAAGTGTCTGGTTGTCTAGTAGTGAGAATACCATCTCTCGTCAGATCTTTGATAATTGTATTGACAAACATATCACGTGCAAAGCTTACTTAGTAAACACAAATACACCAACACCTGTGTTTGTGGTCACGATCACTTAAACGATCACTTGTTTCAACTTTTGTAAGTGACAATTTAAATTACATAATCTCCGGTCAAAGAATTATTATATGAAAAACTGCTTTAGTGGTTCCTGGACTTAGTAATCATTTGTTGAAGCAAGTGATGTTAAAGAGGCATTCCCTATAACTAGCATATTTTTCTCTACTATCACATTAAATGAGCGAAATGTACAAATCACTATCAATTATCATAATTTGTCAGAAGAAAGTGTGCGCGAATATGTCTTTATAATGTCAAAAATATATTTAAATCACCCATTATAATTTATTGCTTCATGCGATTTATAATTATGTGGTCAAAGGGAAACACCTCGTGACTATTTTGGCTCGTTACGGAAATATATTTTCCTTTTTTTCTCGGTAAATGGTGGGAGCTTTTTGTTGAAGATTTGAAGTGTTTAAGCAATAATGATTCTCATTTAATGTATAATATTCCTAGATCGATGTAAACGATCAAAGTTTTAGGGAATGCCTCTTTAAGGAATACACGTCAGGCATTGTATGAAAAAAAGCATGTAAGAAGTATTTTATATAAATGATTCCTTGTATCTAGTACTACTTGTACAACCAAACCCTTGTAATTATCACCTTTGTTTATGGTCATATGATATAAACAAGAACCAGCCTTAACCAGCCAAAGTTATTGACTATCATGCAGTTAATATATTAGAAAGCACACCTTTATTATTATGATTATTCAAACAGACATTTGTTCAAATTCCCCACAGTCGTATTCAAGATATGCGTATTTTATGAAGTGTGTTGTTGAAAGGTTACACTAATGTAGGTTTAAATAGATAGGGAAAACATTGAGTGTATATAATAATAAAGTTGGTAAGTAAGCACTTATTACAGTAAAAGTTCAAGTTAACGAGTGGGTAATTCTTAACAATACGGACTAAATCAGGGATATTCATGAAACGCTAAATTGGCATCCTCATACATCAGTGATTACTGGTAGCTACAGCCCAAATCCGAAAGATACGATAATAGATAATGACCTAACTGCGCTATATCGGAACAGATTGACGATTCCGCGAAATAATCACGATAATTACAGAATTTATCCATCAAACCGAATAAGCAAAAAAGCAAGTCAGATACTTCTATTGAGTAAGGTTTTTTGTTTTTGTTTTATAACGGAACGAATGCAGGAAACGTCTGCAGAATGTATCAGATGAAAACTATAATAATTCCAGCCGACCGACATGATTTTACATTTTCTTTTCCAATCGCACATGAGGGACGCCGTCTGTTATAATCAACGTCTGCTTAAGTCGTTCGGATGTCTGAATTTCTGTTTTATTTCGGAAGTCGGGATGCTTTTACGTAAGCAATGATTTAAGGCTCCACAAATCTAGCAGATCAGACAACGGGATTTGGCAATGTTGTACACAATAAAACATCAACGATATTTATCTTTTATATTACCGCGCAGGAAAAAGTGCGCTTTTTGTGACATCCGTATCCGTTTTTATGACATCCAATACGAGTTTTTGGCTAACAGGTAGCACAATGCGTGGTTTTGCAATTAATGGCACTTTTTGCATAGTTGAAAATAATTTCTTGTCTAATAGCGTTCATTTCTTCACGCATTTGGATATAAAAAACGTCAACAAGTACAGTTGGAAACATTGCATCAATGGTAATACAAACTGTACTCCGTTATTTACTTTGTGCATCAATATGAAACTATTCAATATTTCATAAACGTTGAAATAAACTATGACTTTGAGTAAATGGCTGAGATAGTTGAATGTAGTTCAGTCCGTAGTTCGTTGATTTCCAAATTAGGAACATTTTTGTTTAAATCGCGTTTGCATTCAAAAACAAAAACTAATATATTTAGCAAATAATTTCATACTTTTGAAGCTTAAGAATCTATAACGCAAAAGGTTCACTTGATGCTTTTAGAACACGAATCTTATTCCCTAACTATAAATCTAACTTTATTGTGAAATGAGGCATTTGGCAGATAAATTTTGGTAAGCTCAAAACCATTAAGTGTAAACGAATTTCCGTGTATTTGAATCAATTTTGACATAATTTCCTGAGATGTTCGCAATTTACGAATGGAAAAATCACTGACACCGGTACAATTCATTAACATTCTTATTATCTACTGCTTTTTAATGCAATGATGAACCACTTGTCCGATTAACCCGGTTTCCGTATACATGTACATCATTGACTTATGTTCCAAACCACGATGTCTGGAACTTTTGAAGATAGTTTTGTATGTTTGGCTGTTTTGTACAATGGACGACATTGCATACTGAACTTCCATACCATGCCAGTGGATGTATATGAAAGTATCAACTCTGCATATGATCATGGTGATCGTCTTCATTGACAACAAGCACAATTTAAATCTCTGTAAGTGTGTACAGGAAAACATTAATTCGAACTATCTGACGTTCGAACTGTAGGGTACGACTACTAAGCTAAACAAATAGCATGTTATTTCACAAATTTAGATGTCAAATGGAACGTTATTTTAAAAATATGTTTGATCAGATATGTATTGTTATGAGTGTGTTCTAAATTAAGCGTAAGAATTCTTTGAATTGAATGCGTTCTACTGAAGTGTACTGAAGATGTAAAACGTAATCTTTAAAGTGAATACATACTTTTTCAAAAATAAATGATTTGCTAAATAATAGTAATATCGGTTTCAAATACCATTAGCATGTGTCTAAGGTCTTTCAATATCATCATATCAAAACAGAGGGAGTTAAACCAATTCCACTTTCTATCATATAAGACAACAAATCGATCAATCGTCTCTCTGATTTATCACCTATATATACTCTTAGACTTAACATTATTGAGGAACAATTATCTACTGTTTGTAGTATGATTCACATCTTTAGTGATTATATCTTACTGACCACTCGACCTGGGTCATCGTAACTTACCAGTATTTGCGATATACCCCCTGTTCAACCAATAACACACTAGAAATACGTTGAATACGAGTAGTTTGCTATTTCTATACTGAAAAACCTAAAATACCGACGGTATGTATTTATCATAGTATACATGTGTAATGCATATCTTCACAAAGGAGATGGTAACATGTAATACAGACATTTTCCATATACATATACAGTTTATTTTACGTGGCTTTTGTAAAGCAGCAACCATTGAGTTAAACACATATACTCGACATGTAAAATACACCTGATAGCAAAATGATGATGACAAAATGTTATTTGATCAAAGCATAGTATAGGTATTATTTATATAGGATAACAGGAGCGCGGACTCGGAGTAAAGAGTTTGCTAAATTTGTTGGCGCTGTGTATTGAGCAATGGTAAGTTGGTAACGTAAATCTGTACACTTCATATATCACAATAATCGTCTACCTGTCATTGCGTGCTGAGAGTAAATGAATTAAGGCAGAAGATTAGTGAAGAGGATTAAATATATGACTAGAATTTGTATGTAAACTAGAAATGATGCAAACGCGGGCTTACATAGAGAGTATATCTACCCATTGTATTAATTAATGGTAAAGCTGTCGGAGTTTTTAATGATCTGAGAGCATTATTGTAGTATTAACTGAAGAAGTTGGCGAGTTGTTGAATACTGTTAGTCATCAATGGATATAGTTAGCAGCTATCATGTGTTTATTGGAGTATTAAAGTAGATTGTGAGAGTTCTTCTTGTTAAATGAAAAGATGTGATTGCAAACATATCGGGATTTAA
The DNA here is from genome assembly GCA_963678985.1 of Spisula subtruncata. Classification (NCBI taxonomy): domain Eukaryota; kingdom Metazoa; phylum Mollusca; class Bivalvia; order Venerida; family Mactridae; genus Spisula; species Spisula subtruncata. The sequence continues at coordinate 28,797,639 of OY787669.1, read as the reverse complement.
TGCATACAGTCTGGTTAGAGAATAATAAATCTCATATATCACAATGATGCTTTAAATATTATCTTAAAATAGAAAGTTTGTGAAAATTACTAGATATCAGATTACACCCTTGTCGGGAAAAATGGACGATATTTGAGTCGGTTTTAATTTATTTAGTGATTTATTCTGCACAAGTGGTTTTATATTAAAGTTAACTTGACATATTTGTAATTCACACTCTATACATTGTATACCTGCTAAAACTGGGCCTGATGTCGGATCAACGCTGACTCTTCAGGACATTACTTCGCCGTAAAATGGATTTGTATTGAATTCTGTTACAGCTAAATCATATTAAAAAAGTTGTAAATATATTAGAACTTCGCTGGAAATAATATTAAATATTAAACGTTCTGTGATGAAGTTGGTGATTATCATATTGCTACAAACAGTTGTGGTTGTTTTTGGAAGTCTTATATCACGTGACGTTACTGTGAATTCTAAGAAATGGAATAAACGCAAAGATGGAAATGCACGAAATGAACGTGAGGGAAATAAACGTAATGGAAATAATAACTATGCAAATGAGAAATGGGTCGTAGATTCTGTAAGTACTGTCATTTATAGTTTTCGTTAATCACATTGCTTGGTTATGACACCCAATCTTTACTAATCATAAAACGTAAGCTTTACGTGTTTATTTTACGTCTGAAATGCATATAATATCGATGATATTATCAGCGACTTTTAATGGATAAATGTCAAATAAAATGATAGAATATATAGTTTTTCCTCATATTGGGACATTTGAAGTTATCGTTCTTTCCAACATAAGCTTACAACCAGTATATTTGTCTAGAGAATGCTTGTTATGGGCTTATTATTCTACATGTACTTAATGGCACCTATGTGAGGAAAACACGCTGCATGTCGGTAAGTTATATCGTCTGATGGTAACTATATCATGTATATGTACAGTTATACTGTTTGAGTGGTGCTACAAAAGATTAATTTGTGGACTGCATCGTGTTAAACAATTTAAGTAGATCTAATAATTATTTATACGTTTTATCATGTTGGGAGTGTACTTTTAAAATATTAACCTTATGCTATCAGATACCGCTGATAATAAGAAACTATTTACAATTTAATGGTGCATCTTCTTTTAATCACACTATAGAACATGATACGATCACCTGTTGTGAGATACCGTATTTATATAAGTCAATAATGTTGCTCAACAAGTGAGTTTATCGTACTGACCTCCGTATAATTAGCTTTTATTTAAAGGTGGCTCAAGTTACTGGTCGAAACCCCAATTCAATACTGTGATTGTTGTAATAGAAATCGAGTTTGAAGTTATTGGCTCCAAACAACGTACCCGATTAGCTGATAACGGGGTTGGTCAAGGTTCACCATATCTTTGAAATATGGCACCGACTAAAGAATGTAAAATTACATATCTACATAATTATACATTCGGCATCAATCAATACATATTTGATAGTTGAACAACTAACTGCTTAGACGGTATTTGGTATCTCGAAAATAAGCTGTTGACCAGTGTCAGCTTGATGCCAGTTTTATTTTTCACGTAGTCGCTATCTAATGCAAGCCGAAACATACACACAATATTTTGATAAGTTATGAACCCTGACCACACACCGTTCTGGGAAATGGAATTAATACAAACGTACACCTATATTTGTTATAAACGGAATATGAAAACAGGTTGTCATACTAGTAGCACATTATCCCCTTCTTACTGCTGTATGCGTTGAAATCCTCTTGAAAGCACAAAGAGAAACAGTTAAAGCGTTCGCTCGCTATTGGCAGACACTCTCCAATCTTACTTATTATGTTCATTACTTGCTTTCTGACCGGCAAATAATAAATCAGTTGTAATGATGAGTTCTTTGATAACCCCACGGCAGTATATCTTCTTCCCAGACTAGGAAACAGACATATATTGACTAAATTATATTTATGGTTGCTGTACGTCTGGCCTTCCGTTGCCAACACTTTCTCCTTGCCACGTGCTTTATTGATGGTTTAGTTTGTACTAATGTGGAACATATGTTCAGTGGAAATAAACATAATTGATTGGAAGAAAAACAGACAAAATTCTTAAAAATATTATAAATGCGGTTTCGAAAGATATTGAACAGTTTTCTACGCGCGCGCAACAGGTGGTTCTTATTTCTCTGGATTAGAGTACACCAAAAATTCATTAGTTGATTAATGTTGATTTATTATAATATATTGAAAATAAAATGACTACAGGTATTTTCGCTTCGCACATGGGGATTAAGTTTGAGTGTCCATTATGTCTGTACATCGACCTATATATTTCTTGGAGTTGTCCTCTCAAAACATACATAACGGCTAGATCTGTATTGCGAGTTATGCGAATTTTTGCATGCAAAAACCGTTTGATTTCGAAATTTTAGGTACATGTACGTACTGTGTGTGGCAATCTGTTTTATACTATGCCCGTATTACATAATTCGTCTAGAAACATTGTGCACAATCGGCAGACGATAAAATAGTAAAAACGTAGGGTTAAGCAAATCATTTTAAAAACTAAACCGCAATGTCTGAGCATCTTCAATAACGTTTTGGAAAAATTAAGTACAACCATTTAAAATGATACAGGTGAAATACTTGAATAATTCCAACAATGTTATGAGTTTGCCTTATCAATGACTTTAAGATAGAACACATTTGCAACACAACAGATCGATGCGAGTAGATATGCTTTGTAAGTAGCGATTATGCTGATACCTAACAAACAGGTGTCTGGCTGTCTTGTAGTGAGAATACTATCGCTCGTCGGATATTCGATAATTGTATTGACAAACATATCACGTGTATTTACTGAACGCACTCGTCTAGCATGCTGGCAATAATTGCAGACGTTTTGTTTTGTCTACTTGGAGTTAATGCATGGTACACATAATTACAGTGAAGCATGTGTAAGTGGTCACCAACATTTAGAAATCGTCTGTTTAAGCATCAATACATACTTTACCCGTGTCATTTATTATTTGATAAGTATTTAAATTATGTTATGCAGTCTTGGTTAAAGAAGCAAAAAAATGAAATTCATCGGTCACGATAATCACAGAATTTACACATCAAACACAATTATATGCAATTTAGCCAGGTGCTTCAAGGAGTAAGATGCTACAATTTTTGTTCTGTTTTTATAACGGAACGTATGCAAAAATTGTCTGCAGAATGTTTTCGGTGAACGCTATAATTAATTTAAGCCGACATCCGTTCAAATATTCTTTTCCAATCTTACGTGAGGGTTGCACATACGAACTTGAACCAATAGAATTTATAACCACTGCCTGTTGCATGTCACTAGGTAGGATGTATAAACAGTATTATCGCTTCCAGACTGCCAGTGGTACGGTGGCAGATGATCATATGAAGGTACGGCCTGTTTTGAATCAGACGCTAGACGTTGCGTTGGACGTTTCTGCTTGATTTTGTGACACGTTCGAATACTTTGCAAACGGACCCTGGATATGCATACAGTAATACGCGCGCTTCTTGCGACATCCGTACCCGTTTTTATGACATTCATGACCACTTTCTGGCAAACACGCAGCACAATTTCGTAGTTTTGCTATTTATTGCACCTTTTTGCTTAATTGGAGATAATTACTTGTCTCAGTTGGCAGCTTCATTGATATTACTACTTTATTATTGTTATTTACTTAGTGCATCAATATGAAACTTAGTAGTAATCCAGCCCGTATTTATTTGATTTCCAAATCAGGAACGTGTGTGTTTAAATCGCGTTTGCATTAGAAAACAAAGCCTGAAAACTTCAGCAAATAATTCCAACTTTTGGAGCTTAAAAATCGATAACACAATAGGTGTTCAGTAGAATACGAATCTTATTTCCTAGCTATAAATCTTTCTTTATTGAGACATCTGGCAGATGAATATGGTATGCGGAACACCATGGTGTTTAAACAAATTTCGATGTATTTAAATGGATTTTGACATAATTTCCGGATCTGTTCGCAATTTACGAATGGCAAAATCACTGACACCGGTACAATTCATTAACATTCTTATTATTTACTGCTTTTTAATGTAAATGAAGAATCACTTGTCCGATTAACCCGGTTTCATACATGTACATCATTGACTTTTGTTCCAAACCACGATGTCTGGAACTTTTGAAGTTTTGTATGTTTGGCTGTTTTTTTACAGGTATATATATATATACTGTTCATTTCGAAAACAGTTAATGTTGCGTAAAGGTATTTTATAATGTCTGGCGAAATGAGTGTTTCCAGTACATATCATTAGTTTTTCTAATCTTGGAATCAGACAGTTTTAGAAATTACTATGGACGTCATTGCATACTGAACTTCCATACCATGCCAGTGGATGTATATGAAAGTATCAACTCTGCATATGATCATGGTGATCGTCTTCATTGACAACAAGCATCAATACCTAAAATACCGACGGTATGTTTTTATCATAGTATACATGTGCAATCATGAATGCATATCTTCACAAAGGAGATGGTAACATGTAATACAGACATTTTCCATTCACATACTGTTATCATACAAGCATAGTACATATACAGTTTATTTCACGTGGCTTTTGTAAAGCAGCAACCATTGAGTTAAACTCATATACTCGACATGTAAAATACACCTGATAGCAAATAATGATGACAAAATGATATTTGATCAAAGCATAGTATAGGTATCATTAACATAGGATAACAAGCGCGGACTCGGAGTAAAGAGTGTGCTAAATTTGTTTGCGCTGTGTATTGAGCAATTGTAACGTAAATCTGTACACTTTATCTATCACAATAATCGTCTACCTGTCATTGCGTGCTGAGAGTAAATGAATTAAGGCAGAAGATTAGTGAATAGGATTAAATATATGACTAGCATTTGTATGTAAGCTAGAATAGATGCTAAAGAGGACTTACAAAGAGAGTAGATCTACCCATTGTATTAATTAGTGGTAAAGCAGTCGGGGTTTGTAATGATCTGAGAACGTTATGATAGTACATTTTTACTGTATTAACTTAAGTAGTTTGCGAACATTTGATGCTAGTCGTCAATGCTGATAGGAGTTAGCAACTATGAAGTATTTATTGGAGTATTTAAGTACCTTTTGAAATATGCTCTTGTTAAATGGGAAAATGTGATTGCAAACATATCAAAATTAATACATACAGCCTGGTTCGAGATTAATAAATCCCGTATATCAAGGTCATAATGAGGATTTAAATGTTATCTTAAAATTGAGATTTAGTGAAAATTACTGAATATATGATTTCACCCTCGTAGGAAAGAATGTACGATACTTGAGTCGCTTTTAATTTATTTAGTGATTTATTCTGCACAAGTGGTTTCATATTAAAGTTAACTTGACATGTTTATTAATTGTAATTTAAACTCACACTTTACATTGAATACTTTCTAACTCTAGGCCGCGTGACGGATCAACGTTGACTATTTAGGACATTACTTCGACGTCAAATGTATTTGTATTGAATTTTGTTGCAGCTAAATCATATTAAAAAAACTCTACGGAAAGTTGTTAATATATTGGAACTTCTCTGGAAATAATATTAAATATTAAATGTTCTGTGATGAAGTTCGGGTCTTATAATAAACGAATTATGTGAGTTGCACATACAAGTAATAAAGTAGCTCTAACGATTTAATGGTTATTTGCGTCTGAATGCATAGTAAATCGATATTATTACTGGCAATTGTAATGGATAAAACGTGAAATTAATTAGAAAAGATATTTGTCACATATTACAAAATGTAGGATATGTGAAGCTTTCGTTCTTTATATCATTTGTTTACAACACGTATAGTTGTCGAGTGAATACTTGTTATGATGATCTTATTATTCTAGTGCACACCACCTGCATGAGGTACAACACGTTTCATGGCGATGAGTCATAGTGTCTGATAGCAATTATTGTGCTGCGACACAACAGGTTAATTTGTTGACTCCATCGTATGAAACAATTAGTGTAGATCGAATTGCTAATTATAAGAACTATGTAGTTGGAAAGGTACGTTTGAAAATAACACTATTCTTATAATATAACATACAGTTCAAACACAAAGCTACTTGCAATTCACTGGTGCATCTTCTTATCGTAAATCACGATACGGTTATCTGTTAATTGTTGACTACGGTTCGCACTCGAGATGTTTGTATAAAAATATATTAATCGATGATTTGACAAACACATACATTTGGTTATCGTCGTATTCAACATGAGCAGACAGAATATGATTGGTATCTCTCGGTTTCTATGAATATAATACGCTGTATTCGCAATTTCTACTAGTTTGCAGAATTATATGCTAAAACAAAGATATTCGTTTTTGCTGAAGGTTAAAAATCGTGAACACGTGTAACACCGCATTGTTAGAATATAAAGTTCTTGCAATTCGGACACCACCAAAATATTATTGTTTCACAGTATTTATGTCTAATTAATATCAATAATGTTAATGGGGTTGCTCACCAAGTCAGTTTAGAATCGTCTTGACCTCTATAGCTTTTATTTGAATGTGGCTCGAGTAACTGGCCGAAATTCATTCCAACGTCAGATTACAACAGTTCAATGCGGGAGTGTTGTAATACCAATCGAGTTTGAAGTAATTGGCGCCAAACAATGTACCTGATAGGATGCTAACGGGGTTGGTCAAGGTTCAGCATATCAATGAAATCTGGGACCGAGTAAAGAATGTACAAATATTCTGCTGACATCAATACATACTTTATAATTGAACAAATTGCTTTCTTGATGGTATTCGATACTGTTTTCCGCACATCAGCTGTTGACCAGTGACAGCTTGATGCTAGTTTTATCTTACACGTAGTCGCTGTCTAATGCAAGCCGAAACATACACATACACTTTTGAGATAAGTTATGAACCATGACCACACATCGATCTGGGAAATGGAATTTATTAATTAGTACACCTATATTTGTTATAAACTAAATATAAACACAGACTGTCATAGTATATAATCCTTTTATTATTGATATATGCGTTGCAAATCTTTTGTAATCATTCGAAGAAACAGAAAAGGCGTTCACACATTATTGATAGCAACTGTCCAATCTAACTTGTAGATTATACTTTGAATCTTACTTACATTCATTATCTGACCAGCGTGTAATAAATCATTTGCTATGGTGAATTCTATGATAGCCTCACGGCATTACATCTCTTCTCAGACCAAGAAACAGGCATATATTGACTCATTTATATTTATGGATGCTGTTCGTCTGGCCTTCCGTTGCCAACACTTTCTCCTAGCCACGTGTTGTATTGGTGGTTTAGTTTGTACTAATGTGGACCATATGTTCAGTGGAAATAAAAATAATTGATTTGAGGAACCTGACAAAATACATTAAAATAGTATAGATTCGGCTGCGTTAGATATTAAACATTTATCCACATGTGCGCAACAGGTAGTTCTTATTTCCCGGATTAGAGTACAGCAAATAGTCACTAAGTTGATTAATATTAGTTTATACGAATATAATAAAATTGATATGTTCTTAAATTTTTACAGATAGTTTCGCTTCGTACACATGGATTAGTTTGGCTGTTCATCATGTCTGTACAGCGACCTATATTTCTTGTGGTTAAATCATACCCTAGTCTAGCTACCGACAAATAATTTAGTAAATTAATATGTTGTTCACTAAATATATGTACACAACTCACTTGTTTTATTTATCTTAATTTTAAGCCGGACTTAGGTTCGCTTGATCAATATCATGAAACATTGACTTGTGGTTTGTCCCTAAATAGAACGTTTAGATATGTACACAAATGTATGCGAACTTTTTGATGCAAAAACCTTTCGATTTCAAAGAACTTTTTGGCGATGCAGCATACGTACATCTATAGAGCGACTGTGTGTGGCATATCTGCTTTATATCACCCCGTATTACATAATTCGCTAAGAAATGTTTTGCCCAGTCGGCAGACGATGAAATAATAAAAAAAGAGATGGTAAAAAACTTTTTTTTTTTTTTTTTTTTTTTTTTAAATGGCCAACAACAATGCCAGCAAATATGTAGAATAAGTTTTTTAAATGTGTTTTTCGATAAAGGCTTAATGCCGAAACGTTATTAAATATGAGTATGAACCATACTAGTGTTAAAAAACGTAGGGTTAAGCACAAGCGCTTTTAATACAAAACCTAAACCGCCATATCTGCGCATCTTAAATAACGTTTTTGAAAATATCAAGGATAGCCTTTTAAAATGATACAGGTGAAATATTTGAAATTGTTCCCATAATGTTATGAGTTTGTTTTATCAATTATTCTAAGATGGAACAAATTTGCACCACAAGGAATGGATGCGAGTAGATTGTTTGCAAGTTGCGATTAAGCTGATACCTAACAAACAGGTGTCTGTCAGTCTAGTAGTGAGAATACGAGTACCATATCTCGTCGGATCAAAGATAATTGTATCGACAAACATCTCACGTGTATTTACTGAACGCACTTGTCTATCATGTTGGCAATTATTACAGACGTTTTGTTTTGTCTATTAGGAGTTAATGCACATAAATACAGTGAAACATGTGTAAGTGGTCACCAAAATTTAGTAAGTCTGTTTAAGCATTATCACATACTTAACCTGTGTTTGTTGCCATATGTATTCTGTAGCATCTAGCAATATTTTTTTAATTCAGTCTTTGTTAGTGGACATCTGATTTAAGCAAAAATTGCATAAGAATTATAAGTATATACCAAACATGCAAATGTGAAATCTGAGAAAATTGTTTTATAAAGAACGGATTTACGATTCCGCTACAATACAGTTTTACAATAAAAGAAATCAACCAAATTCAAAGACCTAGATAATTACAGAATTCGAATATCAAACCGAATTCGAAAAACGCAACCATTAGTACTTTACTTACTAGGTACTTCTAATGAGTGAGATGCTATATTTTTTGTTTGGTTTCATAAAAGAAAAAACGTCTGCAAAGTGTCTTCGATGAAAACTATTACACTTCCAGCTGAATTATTTCCACATGTTATTTTCCAAACTCACGTGAGGGATGCATATACGTCGTTTGTTATAATTAACGTCTGCTAAAGTCATTCGGTTGTCTGAATTTCGTTTTTATATCATTTTGGAAGTCGCAATGTTTTTACGTATGCAATGATATAACGGACTGCAAATCTAGCAGACCAGACAACTAGATTTGGCAATGTTTTACACAATACAACATCAAAGATGTTTATCTTTAATACTACCGCGCAGGAAAACGCGCGCTATTTGCGACACTCAAATCCTTTTTTATGACATCCAAGACCACTTTCTGGCTAGCAAGAAGTGCAATGCGCGGTTTTGCAATTTATGGCACGTTTTTGCATAATTGAAAATAATTGCTTGTCTTATAACGTTTATGTCTTCACGCATTAGGATATAAAAACTTAAACACGTACAGTTTGCGAAAAGCTTCATTGATAATGGAAACTGCACTCCGTTACGTGGTGCACCAATATAAAACTATTGCACTATAATTGTTGTTGCAACTATAAACATATCATGAACTATATATAAAACAATGACTTGGAATAAATAGCATATAGAGTTGAACGTAGCTCGATGCATAATTCTTTGATTGTAAATTAGAAGCGTGTGTGTTTATATCGCGTTTGCATTTGGAAACATAAACTGGGAACTGAAGCAAAATAAATTATTTCAGGCGTTTGATGCTTTCCAATCTGTACCGCAAAAGGGGTTCACTTATTGATTTTATAATCTAAATCTTATTCCCTGACTACAAATCTAAATTCATTTTGAAAAAAGACATCTGGAAGGAAGCTGTTTTTAGTATGCTCAAAACCACGAAGTTTAAACGAATTTCTATGTATTTGAATAAATTTTGACATCATTTCCGGAGCTGATTGTTATTTACGAATGGCAAAATCACTCAAAGTGGATAAAATAATATAATTTATATATGTCTTACATTTTATTGCTTTTTAATGCAATTATGACCAACTTTACCAATTAACCCGGTTTTCATACAACAGGTGATTTTGTAAAGGTACATCATTGAACTATATACCAGGAGAGGATGTCTAGAAATGTCAGTAGTGAATAATTGAAATATTTGAAAATTGCTTTGCATGGTTGGCTGTTTTATGGACACTTAATGGAACTCTTGGTGTACAGGTACATGTATACATAGAAAGTTTATTTTGACAAAACGTAGTGTTGCATAAAGGTATTTTGTAATGTCTGGCGAAATGAGTGTTTCCAGTAAATATCATTAATTTAGTTTTTTCTTATCTCGGAACTAGACAGTTTTATAAATTATAACAGTGTATACTGAATTTTTTGTTTTTAGTTTTTACTGATTCATATGTATTATTTTGTTATGTGAAGGTGTGCTGCTGAAGACGTGGTATTTTGTAATGTACGTGATGCTATACTACATGTATTATAGAAATAAATGAAACCCTGGCACCAGTGATATCATCGATTTCAAATATCACCACCATGTTTTATTCATATATATAAGTATAGGAGGTTAAACCCATTCCATGTATTATCATAGTATAATATTAGACGACATATCGATCAATCTTCCTTTGATTTATCACCTATCATACATTACTAGACTAAACAATGTTGAGGAACAGTTACCTCTTGTGTGTAGTATAATTAACATCCTTAGTCATTATATCTTACTGACCACTCGAACGGGGTCATCGCGACCTACCAGTATTTGCGATATTCACCCTCTTCGACAAATAATAAATAGATTGATAAGATAGACTGGACGGATTACCATTCGCGAGACAACAAACCAGCATGTATCCATTATTATCGTCGTTTCGGTGATTATTGGTGAATCTTTTATGTCCTGTCGAAATAGTAATTGAAATTTTACAAAGCAACACTTACTATTCTTAACATTTTGATGCTACAATACTGTCAAACCTTAAACATGGACGGTACGTACTTTGTTAATAGATTATACATGCAATGCACATCGTCGAAAATAATATATTTCCCTTTCGCACAATGTTTTTATATAAGCATCATGCAAGTATATTTCGTGCTTTGTGACCTTTGTAAAGGAGCATCCAATGCGTAAATCAAATATAACCGAAGTGAAAAGAAGCCTAAAATACACCTGATAGCAAAATAATGATGACAAAATGATATTTGATCAAAGCATAGTATAGGTAATATTTACATAGGATAACAAGAGCGCGGACTCGAAGTAAAGATTGTGCTAAATTTGTTGGCGATATGTATTGCTCCACGGTAACGTAAATCTGAACACTGTATCTATCACCACAATCGTCTACCTGTCAATGCTTTGTGAGAGTAAATGAATTAAGACAGATGATTAGTAGAGAGGATTAAATATATGACTAGAATTTTTATGTAAACTAGAAATCTAGATCTACCCATTGTATTAATTAGTGATAAAGCAGTCGGAGTTTGTAATGATCTGGGAACATTATCGTAGAATTAGCTGAAGAAGGATGAGAGCTTTTGAATACTGTGAGTCATCAATAAATATTGGAGTTAGGAGCTAGTAAATGTTTATTGGAGGGTTATAATAGATTTTGAAAGTGTTTTTTTTTCTGTTAAATTGGAAAATGTTATCGTTAATATATCAGGATTTAATGCATATTGTCTGATTCAAGATTAACAAATATCGTATATCACAAAGAGGATTTAAATGTCTTTAAATTTAGATTTTGTGAAAATTACTGGATATAAGATTTCACCCTCATCTGCGGAAATGGACGGTATCTTATTTTAGTGATTTATTTCAGCACAAGTGGTATTATATTAACTTTTAACTTGACTTTGTTAATTTGTTTAAATAGATTCGCTATACACGTACCTGTATTTCGTACTTGGTTTTGGACCTTCGTCGCAGTTACATATTAGGATATTACACCGCGGTCCTAATTATTGAACGTTTGTTGTATGGAAATTATATAAGAAATTACTATACTACGGAAAGCTGTATTGGTGTACAAATACATATTAAACAATGGTTATTTGACTGACATCACAACTGCGATAACGTTTGATGACATTATTCCGCGGTCATCTGTGCTCGTATTGGTAACTGTTTGAAACCGTATTATAAACAGTTAAACCGCTGATAGGTGTGGTGTTATCAGTGCTTGTTGCTTATGTCCTGTGATGAAGCTTGTGATCATAATACTGCTGCAAACAGTTGTGGTTGTTTTTGGAAGTCTTATAACACGTGACATCACTGTGAATTCTAAGAAATGGAATAAACGGGAGGATAGAAATTCCCGAAATGAGCGGGAAGGAAATAAACGTAATGGAAATAATATCGATGCAAATGAGAAATGGGTCGTGGATTCAGTAAGTATTTTTGTAAAAGTGACTTTCTTAGTATTGATAGGCGATGACTCCGTTCAAATCTGACATCTTTTAGAGTTATTATTTTAGATGTTATACCTAGTTATTAAGTTGGAAACTTCTTTTAAAGAAACATTATCCTGATGATATCGTTGTTAATAAGAAGATACTTGCAATTCAATGGTGCATATTCTTATTACTCACATTGTTAAACACGATACGAACACTTGTTGTAAGAAAAGTAAAGTCTGTTGGCGTAGTACATGTAGTAGCATTAGTTATTGACGACTTCATCCGATTGTAGACATTGTCATCAAGGGCGACTATGAATATAAACTGTTCTATCCGGGAACCGTATCTAGCGAGTAACTGTATATATTTGAATCCTTGCATTATATATGCAAACTGAGTTCATTTATAAAATGAATATTTAAAGAATTCTAATCTATTTTCTGTTTAAAATTTGTGTAATATAAAAACATTTTGGTGTGTTTCCGTTGTCATCGATAGTTTTGATATCCCGTCGTTCGTTAACTACTAAAGCTGAGCTGTTCGGTTGACTTTATTAAGTAATAAGATGTCAACGATGAAGATTTAAAAAAAAATAGATCTTTGTACTTAAATAAAAATATCTTCATCTATGATTTGACAAACACATACATTTGGTTATCTTTGTATTCAAAATGAACTGATAGAATATGGTTGGTATCTCTCGGTATATATGGATATACTTTGCTTAATTTGCAATTTCGACTAGTTTGCGAATTTTCATACTAAAACACAGACATTCGTTTTTGCTGAAGGGTACAAATCACCAGAAGATAGTTGCAATTTAATGGTGCATAATAATGTTAATGGTGTTGCTCACCAAGTTAGTTTAATATCTTCTTGACCTCTTAAGCTTTTATTTGAATGTGGCTCAAGTTACTGTTCGAAATTTCAATGTAAGATAACAACAGGTCAATACGGGGAATGTTGTACATGTAAGACAAATCGAGTTTGAAGTAATTAGCTCCAAACAATGTACCTGATTAGCTGCTAACGGGGTTGGACAAGGTTCAGCATATCTCTGAAATCTAGGATAGAGTTAACAAAGTAGACATATATTCTGCTGAAATCAATACATATTTTATAATTGAACAAATTGCTGCTTAGACGGTATTTCTGCTTAAATATTTAACGTTTCCTGAACATCAGCTCTTGACCAGTGTAAGCCGGTGTCAGTATTGGTAGCCACGTGACACTATCTAATGCTAGATGAAACATGCGTACACCTTGGTGATAAGCTGTGATCCCTGACCACTCACCGATCTGAGATATAAAATTATTTTTGCTTGAAGCGTACACCTTTGTTTGTTATAAACAAAATATGAAAACAGACTGTCAAAGTGTTTAATACACAGTCTTATTGATATTTCGCTGGCCTATATGAGCATATAATCATGAAAATTGGAACTTTTCGTATTGACCAAAAGCTTGTTTTTCCATACGTAAAGAGTAAATTTCCGACAGTTTTTCTTGTTTTCTCAACATATCGATTTTGTAGTTACGACCTTCTAATTCTAAACCAACGATTTGCGTCTCTTGGAAGCAAGCAAAGAAACCAAAAAGCGTGGTTCATTGGCAGCCAATGTCCAATTATACTAACTACTTTCATTACCCATTATTTCCGACCATCATATAATAAATCAGTTGTCATGATGAATTCTATGATAACTTTGTAGTATTATACTTTCTTCCCAGACTAAGAAACAGACTAAATTGACTAAATTATATTTATGGATGCTGTACGTCTAGCCTTCCATTGCCAACATTTCTCCTAGCCAAGTGTTTTATTGATGGTTTAGTTTGTACTAATGTGGAACATATGTTCAGTGGAAATAAAAATAAATGTGATTTGAAGAAAACTAGACAAAATTCGTTAAAATATTATAAATCCATTTACGACGTAAGATAGTATATTTTACATGTGTACCAGGGATTCTAATTTCCCTGGATTAGAGTACAACAAATACGCATTTAGTCGATTAATATTGAATAATACTAATCAATAAATCTTTGTGTTATTTGTTCATTTCACACACTTACTTATCTATTTCTGGAAAGAAATGGCGTATTCATATACAAAAGCATCCATGCGTAACGGTTGGTGCGAAATTGCTTTTTTGCACGTTGGACTCGTGCACAGCTTGTAATAGTATCGTATTTGGTATAAATTTGTTCCCTGTAGATAGACTTTTCTTTAAACACTATAATTTGTGAAAATGAGCCATGTGGAACGCGCTCATGACGTCAGATGCATGCATACATTGAACGAATTTCTGATTGGCCACGTGTTTTTATAAATTAGTTTAAAAAAAATGCTTTTAGAAGAATATAAATAATCGAAACACCGATACTGTCCAATTTTATCGATAGAAAATATGTTTCTCGCAGTAATTCGAGCTAAACCCCACGTTATTATAAATATCGCTTTTTACAAAAAGACGTTTTGACGTACATGTCTGGATTTTGGTGCTGGTACTCGTCATTCTAACGGCCTCAGCGCGCCCCGTATTACTTATTCTCGTCAGTGTTTGTACCTTTCAATAAGCCAATCGACAGAGAATACATTTTGACTAATTTCAAAAATCAAACATGTCGGACACTTGAACCACGTGCACGTTAGCCATTTTGCACTCACTGTTCCGCATGGATGATTTCATACATGCATGAGTGATTTATTTCTTGAAATCGATAGATAAGTGCATGGAATGAAAATAACCGCAATTTTATAAATATTGATTGAATATATCGCATAATATAATATTTCATTGAGTGGCCAATTAGAAATTCGTTTAAGTGTATACATCGTCTGTTATAATTAACGTCTGCTAAAGTCGTTCGGTTGTCTGAATTTCGTTTTTATATCATTTCGAAAGTAGTGATGTTTTTACGTATGTAACGAATTAACGCTCTGCAAATCTAGCAGATCAGACAACTGAATTTGGCAATGTTGTTCACAATACAACATCAAAGATATTTATATTTAATACTACCGCGATGGAAAACGCGCTATTTGCGACATTCAAATCCTTATTTATGACATCCAAGACTACTTTCTGGCTAGCACGCAGTGCAATGCGTTGTTTTGCAATTTATGGCACGTTTTTGCATAATTGAAAATAGTTGCTTGTCTTATAGCGTTTATGTCTTCACGCATTTGGATATAAAAACTTAAACACGTACAGTTGGCAAAAAGCTTCATTAATAATGGAAACTGCACTCCTTTACTTAGTGCAACCAAATGAAACTAATGCACTATTGAGGTTTCAACTATACATTATATCATGAACGATAAATAAAACAATGGCTTGGAATAAATAACATTTGAACGTAGTTTAGGGCGTTTTTCATTGATTTTTAAATTTGAAACGCGTTTGTTTAAATCGCGTTCGCATTCGGAAACAAAATTGAGAATTGATCCAAAATAAATAATTTCAGATTTTTGGTGCTTTACAATCCATTATGCACTTATTGTTTGCAAAACAAATAATTTCAGATTTTTGGTGCTTTACAATCCATTATGCACTTATTAAGTTTAGAATATAAATCTTATACTCTGACTACAAAACTAACTTTATTGTGAAATTAGACACCTGGAAGATGATGTTGGTATGCTCAAAACCACAAGTTCAAAATAATTTCTACGTATATACATGTATTTGAAATTCAATGAATTCATCATTTCCGGAACTGTTCGCAATTTTCCATTTAATTTATTTTCTTACATTTTATTGCTTTCAATGCAATCATGACCACTTAACCAATTAACCCGGTTTTCATATATCCATATACAAGGTGTTTTTGCAAAAGTTTGCATTGAATTATATACCAGGGCAGGATGTCTAGAAATGTCGGTAGTAAATAATTGAAATATTTGAAAATAGCTTCTTTGCCTGGTTGGCTGTTTTTATGAAAAATGAATGGAAGTCTTGGGGTACAGGTATATATAGACAGTTCATTTTGACAAGATTTAATGTTGCGTAAAGGTATTTTGTAATGTCTGGCTAAATGCGTGTTTCCATGTAATATCATTAGTTTTATTATCTCGGTACTAGACATTGTATGAATTTCAGTGTTGAATACTGAACTTCCATACCATGTCAATAAATGGACGTCGAGGAGTACAAATGATCATGTGATCGTCTACATTGACCCTGCAAAGGTGCAAACCCTATTCAAAGCTCTGTCAGTGAATACAAGAAAAGATTGATTCGAACAATCCAAATAGCGTCGCAAATGTGAAACTATAGGGTATAACTACTGCGCTAAGCAGGATGTATATTATGTACTTCACAATTTAGATGGCAAATATGACGTGTTTAATATGTACGGTTCGATATGTATTTTATGAGTACGTTTTAAACTAAATAGAAGTATTCCATTACGCAAAGACGTGTATATACAAGTAATAAAATAGTTCTAACGACTTAATGGTTATTTGCGTCTCAATGCATAGTATATAGTATAATTTCGGTTGACCTTATTAAGTGATAAGATGTGTACGATGAAGATTCTAAAGTAAATCAATCATAATAACATTGCACTTCTGAAACTAATATATTTCAATGGTAATCTAAAATATCCCGATATTGATATCAACTACAAGTCTCCCCATGCCGAGATAATGGTTGACTAAGGTTCGCACTCGAGGTGTTCGTATAAAAATACATTTATCGATGATTTGACAAACACATACATTTGGCTATCGTCGTATTCAAAATGAGCTGACAAGATATGATTAGTATCTCTCAGGATCTATGTACTGCTAGAAAGCATAGGAATATATCTCTTACAAGTAGTTCGTGGAATAAATAGGCTACTGTAAATAAACGCCTTTATGTTCGCAAGGGTCTAATCTTTGTTGAACTTTTGCAAAGTCGCCACTTATATGATTTTACAGTATTTAGTTTCAATTAATTCGATAAAAGTAATGGCTTTGCTCAACAAGCAATGTTATCATCTCGACCTCTTTAGCTTTTATTAGAATATGGCTCAATTTGATGGTCAAAATCTCAATATCAGATAACAACAGGTCAATACGGGAATTATTGTGATACAAATCCATTTTGAAATAATTGGCTCCAAACAATGTACCTGATTACATTCAAACGGGGTTGGTCAAGGTTCAGCATATCTCTGACATCTCGGACCGAGTAAAGAATGTACAATAATATTCATGAACATCAGCTGTTGAACTCTGACGATATACAGATCTGGGAAATGAAATCATTTTGACTTGAAACGTGCAGCTGTATGCGTTATAAACTGAATGTAAAAACAGGTTGTCATAGTATATAATCAACCTTCGTATTGATGTATGCGTTGAAAGGCTCTTGGAAGCATACGAAAAAACGGACCAATCATAGCAAATGCCGTATATCACTTGTAGATTATGCTTTCAGTACTAACTATCAAACTCTCATAATATAAATAAACCATGGAAGCATAGATATACGAAAAATGGAAAACAGGTTCGTACTTAATTGGCACCCAATGTGCAAATATACTTACTACTTTGAATTTATTATTTGCAATCCGATCAGCATACTAATAAATCAATTTTAATAAATCAATTTGCATTGATGCATTCTTAGATACCCTCACGGAAATATATGTCTACGAAACAGACATATATTGATTAAATTATATTTATGGATGCCATACTCTGGCCTTCAGTTACCAACACTTTCTCCTAGCCACGTGTTTTATTGATGGTTTAATTTATACTATTGTGGAGCATATGCTCAGTGGAAATATAAATAATTGATTCAAAGAACCTGACGAATTTCGTTTAAATATTATTATAAATGCGGTAAAGGCGTTAGATATAAAATCTATTTTTACGCATGCGTAACAGATGGTTCCTACAGCTTATATTCATTTAGTTTATTAATATTGATTTATATTAATTAAATTTTATATTATTTCAAATGATAACAGTAATTTTCGCTCCAATATGTTGATGAGTTTGACTGTTCATTATGTCTGTAAAATGACCTATATATTTCTTGGAGTTACATCAGATCCTAGTCTGGCTAACGAATAACTCACATAATTTGTTTAATTGTGCTGTTGATTGAACATTTGTACTTGTTTAATTTTGTTTTGTTTGAGTCAGGCTTTAGTTCACTTGATGAGTATTATGGAAATTATAGCATGAAAAAAGAGATGGCTTGTGTGTTGTCTTTTCTAAACATAACGGCTAGATCTGTATGACCATTTCTGCGCACTATTACATTAAAAAAACGTTCGATTTGGAATTTAGATAACATTTAGGCTTTGTATAACACGTATGTCTATAGAGCGACTGTGTGTGGCATACCTGCTTTATATTATTCCCGTATTACATAATTCGCCAAGAAACATTATGCACAATCGGCAGACGATAAAAAATAAAAAGGACTCGGTAAAAACGTATGGTTAAGGACTGTCTACACTTTTTAAACAATATTTTGGAAACTATTCAAGTACAAACATTTAAAATGATACAGGTGAAATACTTTAAATAGTTCCCACTCTGTTGTAAGTTTGTTTGATCAATGACTATATGATGGAACAAATTTGCAACTGCAAGTAGACATACTTTGTAAGTAGCGATTAAGCATCTGTAACTAACAAACAGGTGTCTGCATGCTGAGTAGTGAGATATTTGATAATTGTATTGACAAACATCTCAAGTTGATAACTTACTGAACGCACTCGTCTATCATGCTGGCAATAATTGCAGACGTTTTGTTTTGTCTACTGGAAATTAATGCATCGTTCACATGATTAGAGTGAAACCTGTGCAAGAGGTCATCAACTTTTTATTCTTGTCAAGCATTCATATGTTCTTAACCTGTGCTATTTTTCATCTGTAATCAGTATGCCTTCTTGGTTAGTTGACAGCATTTCCTAAGAATTATGCGTATAAAAAGAAGCAACCATATGCAATTAAGATAGGGACCTCTACCGAGAGGGATGCGACATTTTCGGTACCATAATGGAACGTATACAAGAAACGTCTGCAGAATGTATCTGGTGAAAACTATTATAATTCCAGCCGACATCATTTCACGAGTTCTTTACCAATCTCACGTGAGGGGTGCAGATACATCCTATGTTGTAATTCACGTCTGCTTATGTCAGTTGTCTGAATTTCTCTTTTATTTCATTTCGGAAGTCGGTATGTTTTACGTATGCTATGATTTAACACTCCATAAATCTAGCAGATCAGACAACAGGGTTTGGCAATGTTGCACAAAATAAAACATAACTTTTTGCGATATCCGTATGCGTTTTATGACATCAAAGACCACTTTCTGGCTAACACGCAGCGCAATGTGTGTTTATTTTGCAATTAATGACACTTTTTTGCATAATTGAAAATAATTACTTGTCTTGTAGCGTTTATTTCTTCACGCTGTTTGGATATAAAAAAAACGTGAACACGTACAGTTGGCACCGTTGTTTTATTTATAATACACACTGCACTCCGTTATGTACTATATGGAAATATTTTTGTTGTAATTATATAATATATTATAAACGATTAATTAAACAATGACTTGGAATAAATAACCTACGTTGTTGAACGTAGATCGGCCCGTATTTCGTAGATTTTTAAATAAATTAGGAACGTGTGTATTTAAATCGTGTTTAAATTTTGAAACCTTAACTGAGAACTGAAGCAAGATAAATAATTTGAAATGCTTGGATTTCCGGAGCTGATTGTAATATACGAATGGTAAAATTACTCACAGTGGATCAAATGCTACCGTATAGTTTCTTACATTTTATTATTTTTTAATGCAATCATGACCCATTTTACCAATTAACCCGGTTTTCATGTAACAGGTGTTTATTGTAAAGTTACATCATTGAATTATACCAGGGTAGGATGTCTAGAAATGTCGGTAGTAAATAATTGAAATATTTGAAAATTACTTTGCATGGTTGGTTGTTTTATGGAATATTAATGGAAATCTCGGGGTACAGGTGTACATAGAAAGTTCATTTTGACAAAGCGTAATGTGGCGTAAAGGTATTTTGTAATGTCTGGCTAAATGAGTGTTTCCAGTAAATATCATTAATTTAGTTTTTTCTTATCTCGGAACTAGACAGTTTTATAAATTATAACATTGTATACCGAATTTATAGTTTTAACTGATTCATATGTATTATTTTGTTATGTGAAGGTGTGCTGCTGAAGACGTGGCATTTTGTAATGTGATGCTATACTATTATAGAATTACATGAAACCCTGGCACCAGTGGTATCATCGATTTCAAATATCACAATCATGTTGCATTTATATATATTTGTATTTCGACAACAACATCAAATAATAGTAGAGGTTAAACCCATTCCATATAATATCATAGTATATCATATAAGACGACATATCTATCGATCTTCTTTTTGATTTATCACCAATATACATTCCTAGACTAAACAATGTTGAGGAACAATTATCTTCTGTTTGTAGTATAATTAGCATCTTAGTCATTATGTCTTACTGACCACTCGACCTGGGTCATCGTGACCTACCAGTATTTGCGATATACACCCTGTTCAATCAATAATCTATAGTCTTGATAAAATAGAATAAACGGATTACCGTCCACCATCCAACAAACCAACATGTACCAGTATTCTCGTCGAAACGATGATAATTGATTTTACACCATTCGTGTCCGCTGAGATTGTTAAGAACTATAATTAAAATACTTTGAACATTTTGATATTACAATAATATGTGCTTAATATCTAATTGTGCCTTTCGCACGATGTAATTATATAAGCATCATGTAAATACATTCCGTACCACATGACTATTGAGAAGTAGAAACAAATTAGTTCAACAAATATATCCGTCGTGGAATGGAGCCTGATATTAGTATATACCAGACATCAAAATAATGATGACAAAATGATATTTGATCAAAGCATAGTATAGGTAATATTTACATATGATAACAAGAGCGCGGACTAGGAGTAAAGAGTTTGCTAAATTACATGGCGCTATGTATTGAGCCATGGCAACGTAAATCTGTACACTTTATCTATCAACACAATCGTCTACCTGTCATTGCGTTGTGAGAGCAAATGAATTAAGACAGAGGATTAGTGAAGAGGATTAAATATATGAGTAAACTAAAATAGATGCTAACGAGGACTTGCATAGAGAGTAGATCTACCCATTGAATTAATTAGTGGTATAGCAATCGGAGTTTAAAATTATCAGGGAGCATTATTGTAGTATTAGCTGAAGTAGTGTGCGAGTTGTTGAAAACTGTTAGTCATCAATGGATATAGTTAGCAGCTATGAAGTATTTATTGGAGTATTTAAGTAGATTTTGAGAGTTGTTCTTGTTAAATGGTAAAAGGTGATAATATTTAATACATACAGTCTGGTTCAAGATTAATAAATCTCATATATCTTAATGAGGATTTAAATGTTATCTTAAAGTTGACATTTTGTGAAAATAACTGGATATCAGATTTCATCTTCGTCTAAGGAAATGGTTGATATTTTAGTCGCGTTTAATTGATTTAGTAATTTATTTCTGCACAAGTGGTTTCATATTAAATTAAAGCTTGACTTCGTTAATTGTAATTTTAGTTGGCATACTATAAACCTGCTTTTTGTGCTTGGTATTGGACGTTCGTCTGAGTTTATTGTAGGATATTACACCGCTGTCATTTGCATTCCTACTAGTATTAAACGTTTCGTTTGATGGAAAATTATTACATAATAGACCATGGAACTTTTAACCGTGTTAGAAAGTTTTGGAAATTGTATTAAACGTTGTTTCTTTGACTGATATCGGACCTGTGTTAACTCTGGAGTAAATTACTTCGAGTTCACGTGTGCTCTTATTGGAAAGTGTTCGAAATCGTATTAAAACAATTAAACGCTTCATATATATGATTAATGATTATTGCATATATCCCGTAATGAAATTAGTGTTTATCATATTGCTGCAAACGGCAGTGATTGTTTTTGGAAGTCTTATAACACGCGACGTTACTATGAATTCTAAGAAATGGAATAAAAGGAAGGATAGAAATTCACGAAATGAACGGGAGGGAAATAAACGTAATGGAAATAATAACGATGCGAATGAAAAATGGGTCGTAGATTCAGTAAGTATTATAATACATTAGTGTGTTCGTACTTTGCATTGGTAGGCTATGGCTCCGTTAAAGTATGGGTTCAAATTATATTATACAAGGAGCAAACCATTAGAAGTTGGAATATAAGGAAGTTTTGGAGATTTTTTTTATTAAAGTAAACGGCATAAGTGTGATAATTATGTCCAGCATATCAGCAAGTTGTGTATGTCGTTTAGTAATAAAAATGCAGACTTAAGTGGTGGTTTGTTTCTAGAATGCATATTTTTTCAATTACTTTTTTCGTCACTAGTTGGCGGACAATATGTGAATACCATCGAAAGATACTTTTTTCAGATTCTCGTTTTCGGTATATACGAATTGAGTACATATCGGGTAAATATTTGTTGTGAAATTATTATTATTCTAATACAAACCACATGTGTGAGGAAATACACGTTGTAATGCGGTGAGTTATAGCGTCGGATGGTAATAATGTAATTATATTGTTCTAGTGGTACCACAAAAGGTTAATTAGTTGAATGTATCGTCTTAAAAATCCGACTAGATATAATAACTAATAATAAGTTTTATTAAGTTGACAGGGTTCTTTTAAAAACTGTTATTAGCCTAAGTATGCTATATATCATTGGAAACAGCCAGATATTTACATTTCAATTGTGCATCTAAGAAAGGTCAAATCTATCTGTGTGGTCGTCAATACTATAAACACGTTCAAGGTCAATATATACAACCTTCGACAGTTATATTTGCACGTTTACAAGCAACAGTTACTGATGACTTCACCAGACTGTAGACATTGTCATAAGAAATATTATTATTACATCGTTATTTTGTTCTATTCGAAGACCGTATCGAGAGGGTTACCGTGTATATTTGAATCCTTACGTTAGATTTGCAAAACCTGGTTTATATATCATCTGACAAGTTTGAGTCATCTACTTTTTTGATCACCCGTCGTTTGTGTAATAGTATAGAAAGCTGATTTTTTGGTTACCCTAAATATTTTAAACATCTACTATTCCATTTGTAATCTAAAATATATCGATATCTATATCAACTACAAGTCTCCACCCTGCTGCGATAATGGTTGACTACGGTTCGTACACGAGTAGTTTGTATAAAAATATATTTATCGATGATTTTTACAAACACATACATTACGTTATCTTCGAATTCAAAATGAATTGACAGAATATGATTGGTATCTCTTGGTATCTATTAATATGTACTTTTAAATAAGAGAAGGATATACCACATTGTTCGAGGATTACTAGGCTTCTGTCGATATATCATATACTTTTCGGGATGGATAACTTTTGCTGTATTCGCGATTTCGACTAGTTCGTGAAACACACACAGTATTTATTTATTAAGGGTAAAAATCACGAAAATACTCGATTTACAGTTTTAACGTCACATGAAGTCAATAATGTGAAAGGTTGCTCAACAAGTAAGATTATCACATTGACCTCTTTAGTTTTAATTTGAATGTGACTCAAGTTACTGGCCGAAATTCCAACGTCAAATTACAACAGTTCAATGCAGGGATTGTTGTAATACAAATCAAGTTTGAAGTAATTGGTTCCAAACAATGTACCTGATAGAATGATAACGGGGTTGGACAAGGTTCAGCATGTCTCTGGAATATTGGACCGAATAAACAAAGTACAGATATATTCTGCTGAAATATATACCTATTTTATAATTGAACAAATTGCTGCTTAGACGGTATTTCTACTAAAGTGTTTGTTACTGTTTCCTGAGCATCAGCTGTTGACCACTGACAGCTTGGTGTCAGTTTTGGCAGTCACGAAGCTGCTATCCAATGGTAGCCGAATAATACCTACATCGTTTTGATAATTTATGAATCCTGACCACATACCGATCTGCGAAATTATTTTTGCTTGAAACATACACCTGCACTTGTTGTAAAAGGAATGTGGAAACAGGTTGTCATAGTATATTCATGCACTACCCCTTTTTGTTTGCTCGTATGTATGCTCTGAAAGCCTCTTAATTGAGGAAGCATACGAATAAACAGAAAACACTATCGCACATCGTTGGCAGTCTATGTCCAATTATACTAACAACTTTAAATTCATTATTTGCTATCTGACTATTATCATAATAAATCAATTTGCGTTGATGAATTCTTTGATAACCTCTCGGCATTGTATCTTCTACTCAGACTACGAAACAGACATATATTGACTTAACTATAGTTATTGGTGCTCTATGTCTGGCCTTCCGTTGCCAACACTTTATCATAGCCACGTGATTTATTGATGGTTTAGTTTGTACTTATTTGGAATATATGTTCAATGGAAATAAAAATTAATGTTTTGAAGAAAACCTGAGACAATTCCGTTGTAATATTAGAAACGCGGCTACGTTTTACATGTATGTAGATATTTGTACTTGTTTTATTTTGTTATATTTAATTCACACTTTAGTAAGCTTGCACAATATCATAGAAATAAATGCATTAAAAGAGATAACTTGTGTGTTGTCTTCGCTAAACGTAACATCTAAATATGTGTAGCCATGTATGCCACTTTTGCTTGCAAAACCTTTTTAAACTCGAACTCAGACGTTTCAGATTAAATTCTGGCGCTGGGAAACACGTACATCTGTGCGACTGTGTGTGGCTTACATTTTGTATCTGTTTTATATTATTCCCGTATTACTTAATTCGCCGAGACACATTTTGCACAATCGGCAGACGATATTATAATAAAAAAGGATTCGGTAAAAAACGTAGGGTTAAGCACAAGTGCTATAAAAACAAAACAATAATGTCTGCTTTTCTTAAATCACGCTTTGAAATAAATAAAGGACATACGTTAAAAATGATGCAGGTGAAATACTTGAAATAGTTCCCACAATTGTATGAGTTTTGTGATCAATAATTTTAAGATGGAACCTATTTGCAACACAAGGAATCGATGCGAGAAGATATGCTTTGTAAGTAGCGATTTAGCTGATACATACCACAGGTGTATTGCTTTCTAATAGTGAGAATAGCATCTCTCGTCAAATCTTCGATAATTGTATTGACAAACATCTCACGTGGATTTACTGAGCGCACTTGTATATTATGTCGGGAATAATTGCAGACGTTTTGTTTTATCTACTGTGAGTTAATGCATAGTAAACACAAATACACCAAACCCTGTATTTTTGGTCACCTGAGTTAAACGATCACTTGCTTAAACATTTGTAAGTGGCCATTCAAAAAACATTATCTCCTGTCAAAGCATTATTATATGACAATCCTGCTTTAGTGGTCCCGGAACTTAGTAATCACTTGTTCAAGCTTGAATACTGAGCAAAACAGCTAACCGAACGCTTTTTAAATTTGAATTTTTCAGTATTCTGTAAGTGTACAAACCTAAAATTTTGCGTAGTTATTTCAATATAGATTGTGCACCTGATGCAGCTACCACACAAAAATACGTGCCCGAATCACTCATCCATAACGAAAAAGCTTCAAATCACATATTTTCACGTTGTGAACGATTGCTCTCGAATTAAACGAGTTTTGTGCGCAAGTTGTGTAGCATGGGTGTTTGTTAGTAAAAAAACCCAGAATATTTTATCAAAAACATGGCGCATTTGTCAAAGGTAGGCCGCGCAAAAGCGGTCATTACGCTCCCTGAAGGGTATCAATCAGACAGATCAGTTTTACACAGATTTAAATTATCACAAGCATAAGTTCCTTTTATTTCAAGTGTGTATGAATACCAATGCACATAAAAATACCTAAAACAGTATATTGGGAATCACAGGAGCAAAGAAAAATAATAAATTCAAGTGGGATAACTCTTTCATAATTTTACTTCTTTTTAAGTTCATTTACTACATTTTCCCATACAATTGTATTGTCATGCATAAGTGAAACACGCTGACTTTAAAAAATGATACATATTAGTCCTGAGGATTTTTTTGCATGTGTTTGAAAAAACGTGTTTTCTCTCCATTCAGTATATAGGACACTTTTGAAGTGCGTTCATCAGGTGTTTGTCAAATTGTTAATGCAGCCATATGTCCGCTTTGGTAGTAAAGATTGTTTTAAGTGTATATTCTGATAACGGAAACAAAAACTCATATTAAAATACTCAGAATCAAACCAAAATTAAGTCAATAATTATGCTCATTTATCCACACAAAAGATATTCTACCAAATAACCTCCCCTTGACCATTGAAAATCAAAAGAATAATTTTGAAAAATTAAAACATCCATGTTTTGTGAACAAATCGCATTATATCGAGTTCGACTATTTATTTTATTGATTTGGCGATTAGTCTTTAATGTGTATGGAATAAACCTAAAATCTTTCATTATTTAACGCTTATTCATGAATTTCAAGTTTATATGTCTGGTTCTGTTATTTCATGGTTCCGTGAACTTCCGGTTCGCATTTTTGACAATAAAATTAATAAAAACGCACCTCAAGATCGTAATTAATAAGTTCACAAATTTACGTGCGAAAATATTAATAAATAAAAATTATACTGTAAAATCCGCTGGTCATTTATAAAATATGCTAATTGTACATTTTGTGAATTTCATCTTGATGGGTGATGTCATTAAATATATATTTTGACGATGATGCAAATTAAATATTTTGAGGAAATTTTACCACCAGCCTTCTAATGTTTGGATTATACTGCAGGCCAAGTTTCAGAACATTCCTAGGGATAGTTCTATAAATATTCATAAAAAACATGAGCGTTCGGTGAGCTGTTTTGCTTATTATACATACATGTAGCATAAAGTTGTCAGTAGACAATTCAAACTTTACAACCCAGTTGTTAACTTGATTTTTCACTGTAATTAGTACTTACTTGCCAACTTTATTATTATAGACAATAAATGTGTTCCCTATTAAATTATACATAAATTAGTGTAACCTTTCAACACACTTCATAATATAAACATATCTTGAATACGACAGTGGGGAATTTGAACACATGCCTGTTTGAATAATCATAATAATATAGGTGTGCTTTCTATAATATCAATTGCATGATATTTAATAATTTTGGCTGTTTAAGGCTGTTGCTTGTTGATATCATATGGCCATAAACAAAGGTGATCATTACATGGGACTGGTTATACAAGTATAACTAGATATAAGGAATATTTCAAGCAGTAAATAAAAAAATCTTACCTGCTTCTTTACATAAAATGTTTGACGGATATTCATTAACATCGGTGCTAGTTTGATGTAAAAGCATTGTTATTTGTATGGGGTCGGTTTAATGAAATTCGGGAATGTTAAGGAGTTAAAACAATTCTTAACAATACGGACTAAATCAAGATATTCATTAAACGAGAAATTAGCACCCTGGTCGTGCGTCAGTTATTACTAGAAGCTAAATCTCATGTCCGAAAGATAGATAATGGATAATTGCTAAACATCGCTATATCGGAAATGAGTGACGATTCAGCGAAATAATCACGATAATCACAACAATAATACACCAAACTGAATAAGCTAAAACGCAAGCATATGCAATAAATACAGGTACTTCTACTGAGTAGGGTTTTTTTAGTTGGTTTTATAACGGAACGTATACCGGAAACGTCTGCAGAAAAATGTCTCGGATGAAAACTATTATAATTCCAGCCGACATGATTTCACGTGTTATTTTCCAATCTCACGTGAGGGATGCAAATACATCGTCTGTTATAACTAAAGTCTGCTCAAGTCGTTCGGTTGTCTGAATTTCTGTTTTATTTCATTTCGGAAGTCGGGATATTTATACGTAAGCAATGATTTAACGCTCCACAAATCTAGCAGATCAGACAACACGATTTGGCATTGTTGTACACAATAAAACATCAAAGATAGTTATCGCATATATATCGAACAGGAGAACGCGCGCTTTTTGCGACATCCATATCCGTTATATTTCATCCAATACCACTTTCTGGCTAGCGCGCAGTGCAATGCGGGTTTTGCGATTTATTGCACTTTTTTGCATATCGATGGCACCGTTTAAAAATGCCGAACCTACCATTTTTGCTATTTCGGGGTTTTCGTCCTATTATAAACATAATTAAGTTTGTCGCCTTTCCTGCTAATACCGGACTTACTAACCAATAGGAAATTGCCAAAATAGTCACATGAAAAAATAACGAACCTTCAATTGGTTAACTGTAAAAGCTTTTGCAGCTCCGGCATTTTCATTTCGCTCATGAGCAGTGGGATTTTTTACAGTTAACCAACGAATGTTGGGTATTTTTTCAATTGACTGTTTTGGCAATTTCCTATTGGCTAGTAAGTCCGGTATTAGCAGGACGGCGGCAAACTGAAAAATGTTTATTATAGGACGAAAACCCCGAAGTAGCAAAAATCGTAGGTTCGGCATTTTTAAACTTTGCCATCGATATGTTTTTTGTGTTTCCTGAAAAAGTATAAAATTGTAGGTTCGGCATTTTTAAACGGTGCCATCGATATTAATAATTACTTGTCTTATAGCGTATATTACTTCACGCATTCGTGAACAAGTACTGTTGGCACCAATACTGCATTGATAATGGAAACTACAGAAACACAGAAACACTGTCAGACATTTACTCTTTACTTATGGTAAAAAAAACTTTTACAACTTCAATTTGGTCAACATGACAAGTTCAGATTTTTATGAAAATCGGCTCATAAGAAGCGCATTGTGATGCTTATTCTAAACATGTATGCATCTTAAAAGGTCGTAAGTGGCACTTAATTCTATGCCATCGATATATAGTTGAATGTAGCTCGATGCGTTTTTCTTTGATTTTAAATTAGAAGCGTGTGTTTTTATATCGTGTTTGCATTTGGAAACATCAACTGAGAACTGAAGCAAAAGGAATGATTTCAGACGTTTGATGCTGAACAATCTATTACGCAAAAGGATTTCACATATTGATTTTAGAATATGAATCTTATACTCTGACTACAAATCTAACTTTATTGTGAAATGATGTTGGTATGCTCAAATCCACAAATTCAAAATGATTTTTATATATTTGAAATTCAATGAATTTTGACTTCATTTCCGGAACTGTTCGCAATTTTCCAATGGCAAAATCACTCTGAGTGGATCAAATAATTTATTTCCATACATTTTATTGCTTTTTAATGCAATCAATACCCACTTTAACAATTAACCCGGTTTTCATATAACAGGTGTTTTTGCAAAGGTACATCATTGAATTATATACCAGGGCAGGATGTCTGGAAATGTCGGTAGTAAATAATTGAAATATATTTGAAAGTAGTCTTGCTTGTTTGGCTGTTTTTCTAATGGAACATTAATGGAAGTCTTGGGGTACAGGTAAATATAGACAGCTCATTTTGACAACATTTAATGTTGCGTAAAGGTATTTTGTAATTTCTGGCTAAATGCTAGTTTCCATATAATATCATTAGTTTTATTATATCGGTACTAGACATTGTACGAATTACAGCATTGGATATTGAACTTCCATACCACGTTAATAAATAGACGTCGAGGAGTACAAATGATCATGGTGAGCGTCAACATTGACTGGGCAAAGGTGCAAAACCAAATCCAAAGGTCTGTCAGTGAATACAAGAAAATATTGATTCGAAGTATCCAAAAAGCGTCGCAAATATGCAACTGTAGGGAATAACTACTACGCTAAGCAAAATGAATTATATGTACTTCACAATTTAGATGGCAAATGTGACGTGTATAATATGTACGGTCCGATATTTATTTTTATGAATACGTTTTAAACTAAATGGAAGTATTCCATTACGCGAAGAATTGCCATTTTCTCATTCGACGACATACTGTTATAGAAATACAGTGATCTCTAGAACCAGTGGTAACATCGGTCTCAAATACAAACACCATGTGTCATGTGTATTTCAACAACGCCATTCCACTTACTATCATCTACGACATATCGATCAATCTTCTCTCTGATTTATCACCTACATACATTCCTAGACTAAACAATGTTAAGGAACAATTATCTTCTGTTTGTAGTATAATTAGCATCTTTAGTCATTATGTGTTACTGACCACTCGACCTGGGTCATCGTGACCTATCATTATTTGTAATACACCCCCTGTTCAATCAACACTCTTTACTCTTGATAAGATAGAATAAACGGATTATCGTTCACCAGGCAACACACCAGCGTGGATCCATTATTGTCGTCGAAACGGTGATAATTGTTCACTCTTTCATATCATGTCGAATCAGTATATATATATTTGTGGGAAAAAGTTTTACACCTCTCGTGTCCGCTGAAATTGTTAAAAACAATAATTAAAATACTTTGAACATTTTGATATTACAATAATATGTGCTTTATATCTATTTGTGCCTTTCGCACGATGTAATTATATAAACATCAAGTAAATACATTTCATGCCACATGACTATTGTGAAGGAGAAACAAATAAGTTCAACGGATACATCCGACGTAGAATGGAGCCTAATATTAGTAAAAACCAGACAGTAAAATAATGATGACAAAATGATGTTTGATCAAAGCATAGTATAGGTAATATTTACATATGATAACAAGAGCGCGGACTCGGAGTAAAGAGTTTGCTAAATTACATGGCGCTATGTGTTGAGCCATGGTAACGTTACTCCGTATACTTTATCTATCAACACAATCGTCTACCTATCAATGCGTGGTGAGAGTAAATGAATTAAGACCGAGGATTAGTGAAGAGGATTAAATTTATGACTAGGATATGTACGTATGCAAACTAGAATTGATGCAAACGAGGGATTACATGGCGAGTAGATCTATCCATTGTATTAATTAGTGGTAAAGCACTCGGAGTTTGTAATGATCTGGGAGTATATTAATTGTAATTTTAGCTGACGTAGTCACAGGTGTTCGACCCGATTTTTTTTCACCCTCTACTATAATAGCCATCAAGGTGTTTATATTTTCGGCCGACCTTGCAATACTGCACCCAGTATTATGTCCAATATTTTGAACAAGCAGAATACTATCATTCAATCAGTACTTCACACTTCACAAATACATATTTTCGTTCAAGAAAAACACAACTTTAAGCAATATCAGCGCATAGATAAGCCGGTTTAGAGCAATGAAGTTCGAAAAATGCGTCCAGGGGCTAAGATTTACACAGGCCTGAGCCGAGTAAATGTGAAAAACAGCCTAAAAAAGAGGGCAAATCGTTATTTACGCGCAGTTTCGAGAAAGTAGTACGCCGATTTGATAGTGGACACATCTTGTTTAAATTATCGCCATCCGCCTGTTTCAATACTGCTTACGGTAAGTAATACCGAATAAATAAGTTCATTTCAAATTTAACTTTCATATTCCACCATATTAGCATATTGATGTTGTTGTTGTTGTTCATTGACGCCCCGTTCAGTAACGTCTAATTTGATTGGTCTACAAATAAGATAAGTAGAGTTATTTCCCTTGATTCCTGGATACCGTAACCAATAGGTATAGGTATACGCCACAATAATTACTCTGATGGCTTTTATAGTAGAGGGTGAAAAAAAAAGTCGGGTCGAACACCTGTGGACGTAGTGGGCGAAATGTTTAATACTGTAAGTCAGCAATGATGATTTGAGTTAGCAGCTCTGAAGTGTTTATTAGAGTATTTAACTAGATCTTTACTAAGTCACAAATCTCGTTTATCACAATGAGGATTTAAATGTTATCTGAAAATTGAGATTTTGCGAACATTACAGGGTATCAGATTTCATCTTCGTCTAAGGAAATGATCGTTAATTGAGTCGCGTTTTTAATTTATATAGTGATTTATTTCTGCACAAGTGGTTTCGTATTAAACTAAAGCTTAAAGTTTAAATTGTAATTTAATTGACACATTATCAACCTGCTTTTTGTGCTTTGTATTGGACGTTCGTCTGAGTTTTATTTTAGGATATTACACCGATGTCATTTGCATTCCTACTAGTATTGAACGTTTCGTTTGATGGAAAATTATTACATAAAAGACCATGGAACTTGAAACCGTGTTAGAAAGTTTTCGAAATTATATTAAACGTTGTTTCTTTGACTGATATCGGACCTGTCTTAACTCTTGGGTATATTACTTCGAGGTCACATGTGCTCTTATTGGAAAGTGCTCGAAATCGTATTAAAACATTTAAACATTTTAATTATTGCTTATATCCCGTAATGAAGTTGGTGATTATCATATTGCTGCACACAGCTGTGGTAGTTTTTGGAAGTCTTATAACACGTGACGTCACTGTGAGTTCTAAGAAATGGAATAAAAGGAAGGATAGAAATTCACGAAATGAACGGGAGGGAAATAAACGTAATGGAAATATTAACGATGCGAATGAGAAATGGGTCGTAGATTCAGTAAGTATTATAATACATTAGTGTGTTCGTACTTTGCATTGGTAGGCCATGGCTCCGTTAAAGTATGGGTTCAAATTATATTATACAAGGAGCAAACCATTAGATGTTGGAATATGATGAAGTTTTGGAGAATTTTTTTTATTAAAGTAAACGTCAAAAGTGTAATTATGTATGTCCATCATATCAGCAATTTGTGCATGTCGTTCAGTAATAAAAATGCAGACTTAAGTGGTGGTTTGTTGCTAGAATGCATGTTTTTCAGTTATTATTTCGTCGCTAGTTTACGGATAACATGCAAAAAAATCGAAATGTACTTTTTTCCTCAAATTCGGACATATCAGATTCTCGTTTGCGGTATTAACCAATACACATACAAATACAATCAATTTTTAAAGCGCAAAAATAACAAACTGTTATCTATTGGGCTGTAAAATCGAGTACATGTACATATGGGGTGAATATTTGTTATGAGATTAATAATATTGTTATTCTAATACAAAGCACATGTGTTAGGAAATACACGTTGTAAGGTGGTGAGTTATATCGTCGGATGGTAATTACTAGTATGTATTTATATTGTTCTTGCGGTACCACAAAAGGTTAATTAGTGAAATATATCGTCTTAAAAATCCGAGTAGATCTAATAACTAATTATAAGTTTTATTAAATTGGCAGGGTACTTTTAAAAACTATTTTTATCCTTAGGATGTTATATATCGTTGGAAACACGAAAGTATTTACATTTCAATAGTGCATCTAAGAAAGGTCAAATCCATCTGTGTGGTCGTCAATACTATGAACACGTTCAAGGTCAACATATACAACTTTCGACAGTTGTATTTGCACGTTTACAAGCAACAGTTACTGATGACTTCATCAGACTGTAGACATTGTCATAAAAATATTATTAACATATCCTCATATTTTTCTATCTGGAAACCGTATGTAGAGAGTACGAGTATACATTTGAATCCTTACATTATATTTGCAAATCTAGTACATGTATCTACTGTCCGACATATTTGAGTCAACGGTGTGTATAAGCTGTCATTTATATTTCTGATCACCCGTCGTTTGTGTACTAGCATATATATATAACTGAGTTGTTCGGTAACCTTAGATATTTTAAACATATATGTACTGTTCCATTTGTAATCTTAAATATGTCGATATTTATATCAACTACAAGTCTCCCACATGCTGAGATAATGGTTCACTACTGTTCGACACGAGATTGTTGTATAAAAATATACGTATCGACAATTTGAAATCACATACATTTGATTATCTTCGTATTCAAAAGAATATGATTTGCATCTATTGGTATCTATGGATATGTACTGTTAGATAGGTTCGAGGATTACCAGGCTACTATCGATAAACCATATACTTTTCGGAATGTATAACATTTGCTGTATTTGCGATTTCGACTAGTTCGCGTAATTCGTGTAACACACACGTTATTCATTTATTAAGTGTAAAAAGCACGAAAATATTCGATCTATAGTTTTAACGTCACATGAAGTCAATAATGTGAATTGTCGCTCAACAAGTAAGACGGTCGTATTGACCTCTCTAGCTTTTATTTGAATGTGGCTCAAGTTACTGGTCGAAACCTCAACGTCAGATAACGACAGTGAAATGCGGGGATTGTTGTAAATCAAATTTAAAGTTTAAAGTAATTGGCTCCAAACAATGAACCTGATTAGCTGCTAACTAGGTTGGACAAGGCTCAGCATATATCTGAAATATGGCAACGACTAAAGAATGTAAAATTACACATCTATATAGTTATACATTCAGCTGAAATCACTACATATTTTATAGTAGAACAACTTACTGCTTAGACGGTATTTAGTATCTCGAACATCAGCTGTTGACCAGTGTCAACTTAAGGCCAGTTTTATCTTTCACGTAGTCGCTATCTAATGCAAGCCGAAACATGCACACACTATTGTGATAATTTATGAACCCTGACCACACACCGTTTTGGGAAATGGAATTAATAAAAATGTACACCTATATTTGTTATAAACGGAATATCAAAACAGGTTGTCATTCTAGTAGCACATGATCCCCCTCTTATTGATGTATGCGTTGAAAGCCTCTTGAAATCACTAAGAGAAACAGTAAAAGCGTTCCCTCGCTATTGGCAGACACTGTCCAATCTTACTTATTATGTTCATTACTTGCTTTCTGGCCGGCATATAATAAATCAGTTGTACTGATAAGTTCTATGATAACCTCACGGCAGTATATCTTCTTCCCAGACATACATAGACTAAATTATATTTACTGGTACTGTAGGTCTGGCCTTCCGTTGCCAATACTTTCTCCTAGCCACGCCACGTGTTTTATTGATGGTTTAGTTTGTACTAATGTGGAACATATGTTCTGTGGAAAAAAAAGAATTGATTTGAAGAAAAGCCGACAAAATTTATTAAAATCTTATTAATGCGGTTCCGTTAGATATTGAATATTTTTCCACGCTCGCGCAACAGGTGGTTTTTATTTCTCTGGATTAGAAAACATCAAATACTCATTTAGTTGATTAATATTGATTTATAATAATATATTGAAAATTAAATTGCAGATATTTTCGCTTCGCGCATGTGGATTAAGTTCGAGCGTCCATTATGTCTGTACTGCGACCTAAATATTTCTTGGAGTTGTCTTCTCAAAATATAACGTCTATATCTTTACAGCCATTTATGCAAATTATTGCATGCAAAAACCTAACGATTGCGAAATTTAAGGCGCGTTGCAGAACACTTACGAGAAATATATACACAAATTTGAAATACCTGTCAGCGCGCCCAGATTCGTTGTATCATAAGTTTGTACCCTTAACTTGCTGTCCCTTTAGCAAAACGCATGATAACACATTCCAAATAAGGGATTGCACGTGTATCGGTTATCATAGAACGAAATGTTGAAATAATTACAAACACACCGTGCATTACATTACTAATTCAAAGATACACACCTGCTTAGTATTCCACTCTGTGTGTTTCAGACTTGTTGGTTTCATGAAGTTTGCTGTTGTTGAAAGGTCGTACATATCAAGGTTTGATATTGTAGGGTACACTGTGCGTCCTTATTGATGATGGTATTTATAACAGTGACAGTAGGCTGGTAAACGAAATCTTGAGTAGCATCATGTCTCGGACTAATTGCAACAAAAACTTCTCCATTGTTTTCGTAAACTACAATATGTGTAGTAACACAGGAAAAAAGTTGCATTCACATAGACCTGGCATTACTGAGAAAATGACCTTTCTTTAAGGTCATATGAAATCATTTTAAAAAGCTCTGATCGTTACATGTTTTGGTCGTTTAGTACTTACCTTTGATACTATGGGTTATGTTTAAGCTGTATTGTATACACCATGAACTTAAGATATATTTTAACGCATTTTTGGCCATTTTCTACATACGATGCTATAAACAACGCATTAATCATCCTTCTTGGGGGTTTAAATTACCCCACCCACTTTTAGGTCTATACTTAAATTTCATAAAAATAACAAAAACACACCATTATGTTAGTTAGTTATTACTTATTTGGCAATGTCTTTTATTTGCCTTATTTATGACAGATTAGATATCACCCTTGTTATCCAGATAATTCTAAATGATTGGATAATCCAAAATGATGGATGTATGTTTTCGAAAACAACCTACTTTTGGCCAATTTCACTAATTTGAAGTGATTTGTTAACGTACGAAGATAGAATTGTTAGTAGTTTTCATGAAACTGAAACTATTTTACACAGTT
Organism: Spisula subtruncata; assembly: GCA_963678985.1. NCBI lineage: Eukaryota > Metazoa > Mollusca > Bivalvia > Venerida > Mactridae > Spisula > Spisula subtruncata. The sequence continues at coordinate 28,760,932 of OY787669.1, read as the reverse complement.
TTGTGAATATGATACACGCTCTTTGTAGTGACCCATGTGTGAAAATGGATAATAGCCAAAATTGATCCGGATAAGTCACAAAATGATTAACCTAAACATAACTGAAGCACCAAACTGTTAAGCAAATCTACCAACTGCGGTATACATCGGATCTTGCAAGTCAATTTAACAAATAGCATTACTTTTCGCGACATTGGACTGCAAAAAAGAGCGTAAGTTCAGTCACGAGATCCACAAGACTGATTCCTTTACGCATCTTAAATGGTTTATGCATCTTCAGATTTTATCATGGTCATAGAATACATCAAACTATAACAGGTATTGTTTGAGTGTTTTAAATCCCTTGTAAAGAGCGACTGCTCACTATCAAGTAATGGTCATGATGCTGCATATGTCATAATGTGTCTGGAATTATTGCATTATTAAAGTATCATTGATTTTGAATTGAACATTCTGTTAATGATGATCCAAAACAAACTTGCTCCAAAAATCATAAGAATGACGGAAGTACAAACAGATCCTAACTAAAACAGGTAAAAGTAACTGTGAAGATTATTGATTTTACTGTACTGACAACTGCCAACTGTCATGTTTGTGTACGGAGTATAGCACTACATTATGTCTACATAACTCATTTACTCGCAATACCCAGTGTACACGTGTCCAAAGTGTTAGTGTAACTGCACACCTATGCCTATTTTAATGGTACCAAGTTGGAGGAGTGCGTGCACTATATCATTTATATACGTGTATATTTACTATATAACTTATTTGTTTTGCTGATTTAACACCAGTATTATCCCCACCTAAATGATTAGTCAGCAATGTATGTGTATATTCCTTTGTAGACGAATCAGTAGAAAATGATGAACACAATGAACATAATTCTGGATGATCTATGTCGTTATTACATGCAATATAAAATAGCTAAACTTTGGATGTTGTAGTGGGGTAACTGAACTGTCTTCTGTAGGTTGCTTGCATCTCCTAGAAGCATGGTCTCAAAAGACGTGTATGTTGGTAGAACCTTCTGTGGTGCTTCCTCTAGATGAACGATTTATTGAATAGTGTCTAAAGATGACTCCATGTGATTCTGTCTTGTAAACAGTGTCCACAAATCACTGTATTTAGATGGAATCTGATAGCTTGACTTTGTTTATTAAATATGAGGCCTGGCATCTATTCAAACTCCTTAAGAATCCGGCCATTTAAAGTTTTGACATGTTTGGCATTTCATGGAACCAGCAGCTTGAAGATCAGTTATGCTAGTGACTCTTCCAGAGTTGCATCTTGTACATAAACTACAGTACTAGTATGCCAAATACGCTCGATGGAATTGTGGAACGTATGCAATTATGTATCACAATTCTTGTTTACTAGCATTAGAATTACAAGAAATGTTTCGATTACAGGTATGGTCTGTTCTGCAGTTAATGTGAATGAAATGCCTGTCCAGAAACAACATGTATATTTGATTGACTGTCAGTAAGGCTTGTTGCCTTTGTCTTGTAGATTTGGTAGTGTAGAACAAACAGCTATCTATCTGAAATGAATAAGTATGTCCAGTTTAAGATAACAATCGACTAAATTCTACAATATAATCAATATAACTTATTCATTTTAGCGAAAATAAACACTTAGGCAAATTGATCAAGACTTCTTTTGGAATTTCAACCAGACTTGTTCTTACCAGTAACTGTCTCAAGTTTTCCTTCCTAGAATTACTTACTGGTATTGTCTATACAATATTAGACTTAAAAGTCTTATATAGTGAGATCATTTGTCAAGTAATATTTTATCAGTATAACATGTACATGAACATATACACACCATAGTTATGTAATATAAAACTCTTTTAACTCTATGATAGATACTACTAATACTGATCGGTATATCTGTAGATACGATAGTCTGTATAGTTGAGTATCACAGGATATGTATTGTGAAATAACTGAATGATTATAGTCAACTGCTGAGGCCCAAAAGATCAATTTAAAGTTATATATCAATATAATATCATGTATGTGTTTAGCATTTAATAAATTAATACCACTATTGTTAACACACTGTTTACAAAAATGTTATTTAATGCAAGTTAGGAAAGTTATACATACAATGTTCAAATTTCTCATGTCCATGTACTTGGACTTCGTTGTTAGTATCTATTCAGCAACTGAAATAGAAAATAAATATGAACCAGGTATTGTGGATGATCCATGTATAATAAACATGTATGGTATCATTGTTTAGGCTGTAACACACTTGAGATGTAAAGAGTGTAGATAAATTAATAGGATCGTACAATACTTTTATGTGCAGAATAATATCAGACATGAAATTATAATAAACAGCTTATCTGGGTAATATTTGATAAGACTGTGATATATTCATGTAGCATTTGGTTGGCTTGATTGAGATAGGCACAGGTCATGTACAAAATTAATTGGAAACAAGTGCAGGCTTTCGATTGGGATTTAACTGACAGCAGGGATTACCCTGATGCAGGTTTTCTGCGTTCCTGACGCAACTTTGTGACTTAGGACCCTCATTTCTGCATTACTGTGCATCCTTGGGACCCCCAATCAGATCATTTGAACACATTTTTGTTTCCGATAGAACATTTTTTCTGCTTCTTTATTTATTGAACGTTCCATTCCATACTGCTGTCCAATTGAAATAGTCATGTAAATGATTAACTCATGTGCATGTGCTATTTTATTTATAAATTGGATACTGTAACAGTGAACTTGAAATGCATACCCGTATATGATTTGATCCCCAAAATGTCTCAGGGACTCACTAAATATAAACCTTAAGGGACCCTTGTATGAAAATTTCTAGGGAAACCCTGATTTACTTAAATTAAAAATCTTTAAAAACGTTTAGGAGCATGCTCATATGGGCTAGACGCAAAACAGCTTCAGACAAAGAGTTTCTTTCTTTGAAATTGTGAAGCTGGTTGTTTATTCTGATTAGAAACGTATCTTTTACGGGTACAAAACAAGGGGGGGCATGATGATCGCTACCATAACAACATCAATATGACTTGACAATGGTTGTTTTTTATTCTAATTGCTACCATCAACAAGCGTGTATTTTCAAAATACATGTATATCAAAATCATGAACATCAAAAAACATGCAGTATGCCAATCAAGCAATGCAGTTTGTGACCATATAATATACCGTTTGACGTGTTCTAGTACCGTTATATACGCTATATTCAGTAACAACTATCAATTAAAGGATGTATTTAATTGACTATCTATAGTAGATCGATCTTTTTGGTCTTGAGAATTGTGCAGTAAAAAATGCTTTTAATGGTTTTTCATATTTAAAATCGAAAGGATATTACAAACAAGGCACTATTCATCGTCAAATTCGTAAATTTGATAATTTATCAAGTTTCGTCAAAATGATGGCAATAACGGCGTTCCATACTTGGAAAAATGAAAATACTTGATAACCCATAAAACACGTTTTTATTATCAAACAAGTGTTTTTTTTATTTATTTTTAACATTGATATGTATTTATATAATTATTAAAATATCCCATTCACTTAAATATCTCAATGTTTGGTAGTTTAAACGACATTTGACCTTGGCCCCGACTTCGCCGTAAAACGACGCACATGCACATCTGTGAAGACGTACAACGCGTAAACATAGACAAACCACTTAATTATAATTAAAAATTAACATAATCGTTACTTACCTTGCATATTTCATCGATAATAACACTTCATGACGTTTGTTATTGTTTTTTTACTGGGCGCCGCCATTAAACTTTGTACGTAAATCGTACCTCCCGCTGAAGAGTACTCACTACGGTGTGCTATACGGGCCATAACTTCACTTGGAAAAAAATACATCTTTGACGGTCTATAGTTTTGTTTTGCCAGGGTCTACAGGTTGCAACTTTTTTCTTGAATATACTAATATGATGTACTTTCGCCCAGTATAAGTTTAGTTTTTGTTGCAATTAGTCCGAGTGAAAATTTTCCTTTACCAGCCTACAGTTCATGTGAACATATTGGTGGTGAAGATTGAGTTAGCCTACAGCATTTCACGTGTTCTTTTCCAATCTCACGTGAGGCATGCAGATACGCCGTCTGTAATAATTAACTAAACTCGTTCGGTTTTTGTTTTATTTCATTTCGGAAGTCTGTATGTTTTTACATAAGCAATGATTTAACGCTCCACAAATCTAGCAGATCAGACAACAGGATTTGGCAATGTTGAACACAATAAAACATCAAAGATATAAATCGTTTATACTACCGCGCAGGAAAACGCGCGCGCTTTGCGACATCCGTACCCGTTTTTATGACATATAAGATCACTTTTTGGCAAACACGCAGCGCAATGCGTGGTTTTGCAATTTATTGCACTTTTTTGCTTAATTGAAGATAATTACTTGTCTCAGTTGGCAGCTTCATTGATAATGCAAACTGCACTCGGTTATTTACTTTGTGTTTCAATATGAAACTATGCAATATATCATAAACTTTAAAATAAGCAATGACTTGAGTAAATAGCCTGCATAGTTAAACGTTGTAATCCAGCCCGTATTTCTTTGATTTCCAAATCAGGAACGTGTGTGTTTAAATCGCGTTTGCATTCGAAAACGAAAACTAAGATCCTAAGCAAATAATTTCAAACTTTTAGAGCTTAAGAATCTATAACTAGTTGGTTTTAGAATACGAATCTTATTCCCTAACTATAAATCTAACTTTATTGTGAAATGAGGCATCTGGCAGATGAATTTGGTAAGCTCAAAACCATTAAGTGTAAACGAATTTCCGTGCATTTGAATCTATTTTGACATAATTTCCGGAGATGTTCGCAATTTACGAATGGCAAAATCACTGACACCGGTACAATTCATTAACATTCTTATTATTTACTGCTTTTTAATGCAATGATGAACCACTTGTCCGATTAACCCGGTTTCCGTATACATGTACATCATTGACTTATGTTTTAGGTTAGAAACCACCAAATAGATTTGCTCTATAGCTCAATGTAAATTGGCCATAGTAGGCCCCAATTTTCAACTTTTTTTAGTCTATAGCCACCTGGACCACATATATCATTATAAAGAGGGACATTTAAGCTTCAAAATAATGCAATAAAAAAGGGGGGTCATGTATCTTCTAAGAAAGTTTTTGTCCATCAAACACGGTCTATCCGTTTTTACGCATGTCCGGATTTATGAGTTTTTGGTTTTACCCTAGTCTACTTTCACTTTGGTATCAAGAACAAAACAGTGGAATAATACAAATATTACAGTTTTACTACACCACATGCATATTTACCAACCATTTAAACTCAATTTCATCATTCAACTCCACATTCGTCAAGAAATATCTCCATTTTCAGGCAAACCAAAGTTTTTTAAGGACTACCTGAGTGTATCACCATTTGGTCCGCGGAGGCATTTAGTGGTTCTTTACCTCCAAACCACGATGTCTGGAACTTTTGAAAACAGTTTTGTATGTTTGGCTGTTCTTTTACAGGTACATATATATACTGTTCATTTCGAAAACAGTTAATGTTGCGTAAAGGTATTTTATAATGTCTGGCGAAATGAGTGTTTCCAGTACATATCATTAGTTTTCTAATCTTGGAATTAGACAGTTTTAGAAATTACAATGGACGTCATTGCATACTGAACTTCCATACCATGCCAGTGGATGTATATGAAAGTAACAACTCTGCATATGATCATGGTGATCGTCTTCATTGACAACAAGCACAATTTAAGTACAGGAAAACATTATTTGGAACTATCTGACGTTCGAACTGTAAGGTATAACTACTAAGCTAAACAAATAGCATGTTCACAAATTTAGATGTCAAATGGAACGTTATTTTAAAAAAATGTTTGATCATATATGTATTGTTATGAGTGTGTTCTAAATTAAGCGTAAGAATTCTTTGAATTGAATGCGTTCTACTTGTAATAATCTTTAAAGTGAATACATACTTTTTCAAAATAAATGATTTGCTCAATAATAGTAATATCGGTTTCAAATACCATTAGCATGTGTCTAAGGTCTTTCAATATCATCATATCAAAACAGAGGGAGTTAAACCAATTCCACTTTCTATCATATAAGACAACATATCGATCAATCGTCTCTCTGATTTATCACCTATATATACTCTTAGACTAAACATTATTTAGGAACAATTATCTACTGTTTGTAGTATGATTAACATCTTTAGTGATTATATCTTACTGACCACTCGACCTGGGTCATCGTAACTTACCAGTATTTGCGATATACCCCCTGTTTAACCAATAACACACTAGAAATACGTTGAATACATGAATACGAGTAGTTTGCTATTTCTATACTGAAAAACCTAAAATACCGACGGTATGTATTTATCATAGTATACATGTGTAATGCATATCTTCACAAAGGAGATGGTAACATGTAATACAGACATTTTCCATATACATATACAGTTTATTTTACGTGGCTTTTGTAAAGCAGCAACCATTGAGTTAAACACATATACTCGACATGTAAAATACACCTGATAGCAAAATGATGATGACAAAATGTTATTTGATCAAAGCATAGTATAGGTATTATTTACATAGGATAACAGGAGCGCGGACTCGGAGTAAAGATTGTGCTAAATTTGTTGGCGCTGTGTATTGAGCAATGGTAACGTAAATCTGTACACTTTATCGATCAAAATAATTGTCTACCTGTCATTGCGTGCTGAGAGTAAATGAATTAAGGCAGAAGATTAGTGAAGAGGATTAAATATATGACTAGAATTTATACGTAATGTAGAAATGATGCAAACGCGGGCTTACATAGAGAGTAGATCTAATTGTATTAATTAATGGTATTAAGCTGTCGCAGTTTTAAATGATCTGAGAGCATTATTGTAGTATTAACTGAAGAAGTGGGCGAGTTGTTGAATACTGTTAGTCATCAATGGATATAGTTAGCAGCTATCATGTGTTTATTGGAGTATTAAAGTAGATTGTGAGAGTTCTTCTTGTTAAATGGAAAGATGTGATTGCAAACATATCAAGATTTAACACATACAGTCTGGTTCAAGATAAATAAATCTCGTATATCATAATGAGGATCTAAATGTTATCTTAAAATTGAGATTTTGTAAAAATTACTGGATATCAGATTTCATCTTCGTCTAAGGAAATGGTCAATATCAGAGTCGCTTTTAATTTATTTAGTGATTTATTCTGCACAAGTGGTTTCATATTAAAGTTAACTTGACATGTTTGTGAATTGTAATTTAAACTCACACTTTACATTACATACTTGCTAAATCGAGGCCTGGTGTCGGATCAACGTTGACTCTTTAGGACATTCCTTTGACGTCAAATGTATTTGTATTGAATTTTGTTGCAGCTAAATCATATAAAAAAAACTCTATGGAAAGTTGTTAATATATTGAAACTTCTCTGGAAATAATATCAAATATTAAATGTTCTGTGATGAAGTTGGTGATTATCATATTGCTGCAAACAGCAGTGGTTGTTTTTGGAAGTCTTATAACACGTGACGTCACTGTGGATTCAAAGAAATGGAATAAACGGAAGGATAGAAATTCACGAAATGAACGGGAGGGCAATAAACGTAATGGAAATTATAACAATGCGAATGAGAAATGGGTCGTAGATTCAGTAAGTATTATTGTAATTGTACATGTATTTTCGTAATTTGCATTAAATAGTGTATAACAACGTACAGGGTCGGTTCGAATGCCACAACCGTTGCAAACTATAAAATGTTATTAGCAATCGGATCTTATAATAAACGAATTTTGTGAGTTGTATATACAAGTAATAAAGTAGTTCTAACGATTTAATGGTTATTTGCGTCTGAATGCATAGTATATCGATATTATTACTGGCAATTTTAACGGATAAAATGTGAAATCAAATGGAAAATGTTTGTGACACATATTACAAATGTAGGATATGTGAAGTTTTTGTTCTTTATATTATTTGTGTAGTTGTCGAGTGAATACTTGTTATGATGAGCTTATTATTCTAGTACACACCACTTGCGTCAGGTACAACACGTTTCATGGCGATGAGTTATAATGTCTAGTAGCAATTATTGAGCTGTGCCATAAAAAGTTAATTTGTTGACTTCATCGTATGAAACTAATTATCAGAGCTATTTAGTTGGAAAGGTACTTTTGAAAATAACACTATTCTCATGATATAACATACAGTTGAAACATGAAGCAACTTGCAACTCAATTGTGCATCTTATTATCGTTAATCACGATACGGTTACCTATTTTTAAAACAGTCAAAACTGTTCGTGTGGTCGTCAATACTGTGAACAATAAGGCCAATATTTACGACGCTCAATTAACAAGCAACAATAACTGATTACTTTATCAGATAGTAGATCCGATTGTCACCAATGACGACAATGAAAATATACTTGTATATTCGAAAACCGCATCTAGAGAATAACCGTGTATAGTTCCATCTTAACACTTGATATGCAAAGAGAGCACATGTACATAATATACAATAAATACTTAAATAATGCTAATATATCGTCTGTTTAAAATTTGAGTAACTTCAAAAGATTTCTGTGTGTTTTGGTTTTCAACTATAGTTTTGATCACCCATCGTTCGTTTACTACTAACGCTTAGTTGTTCGGGTGACCTTTTTGAGTGATACGATGTATACGATGATTGACTATGGTTCGCACTCGAGGTGTTCGTATAAAAATACATTTATTGATGATTTGACAAACACATACATTTGGTTATCTTTGTATTCAACATGAGCTGACAGACTATGATTGGTATCTCTCGGTCTCTATGAATATAATTTGCTCTATTCTCAATTTCGACTAGTTTGCAGAATTGTATGCTTAAACAAAGATATTCGTTTTTGCTGAAGGGTAAAAATCGTGAACACGTGTAACATCGCCAGCTTTGTTAGAATATAAAGTTCTTGCAATTTGGACACCACCAAAATATTATTGTTTCACAGTATTTATGTCTAATTAATATCAATAATGTTAATGGGGTTGCTCACCAAGTCAGTTTAGTACCGTCTTGACCTCTATAGCTTTTATTTGAATGTGGCTCAAGTAACTGGCCGAAATTCATTCCAACGTCAGATAACAACAGTTCAATGCGGGAGTGTTGTAATACAAATCCAGTTTGAAGTAATTGGCTCCAAACAATGTACCTGATAGGATGCTAACGGGGTTGGTCAGCATATCAATGAAATCTGGGACCGAGTAAAGAATGTACAAATATTCTGCTGACATTAATACATACTTTATAATTGAACAAATTGCTTTCTTGATGGTATTCGATACTGTTTTCCGCACATCAGCTGTTGACCAGTGACAGCTTGATGCTAGTTTTATCTTACACGTAGTCGCTGTCTAATGCAAGCCGAAACATACACATACACTATTGAGATAAGTTATGAACCATGACCACACATCGATCTGGGAAATGGAATTTATTAATTAGTACACCTATATTTGTTATAAACTAAATATAAACACAGACTGTCATAGTATATAATCCTTTTATTATTGATATATGCGTTGCAAATCTTTTGTAATCATTCGAAGAAACAGAAAAGGTGTTCACACATTATTGATAGCAACTGTCCAATCTAACTTGTAGATTATACTTCGAATCTTACTTACATTCATTATCTGACCAGCGTGTAATAAATCATTTGCAATGGTGAATTCTATGATAGCCTCACGGCATTACATCTCTTCTCAGACCAAGAAACAGGCATATATTGACTCATTTATATTTATGGATGCTGTTCGTCTGGCCTTCCGTTGCCAACACTTTCTCCTAGCCACGTGTTTTATTGGTGGTTTAGTTTGTACTAATGTGGACCATATGTTCAGTGGAAATAAAAATAATTGATTTGAGGAACCTGACAAAATTCATTAAAATAGTATAGATTCGGCTGCGTTAGATATTAAACATTTATCCACATGTGCGCAACAGGTAGTTCTTATTTCCCGGATTAGAGTACAGCAAATAGTCACTAAGTTGATTAATATTGGTTTATACGAATATAATAAAATTAATATGTTCTTAAATTTTTACAGATAGTTTCGCTTCGTACACATGGATTAGTTTGGCTGTTCATCATGTCTGTACAGCGACCTATATTTCTTGTGGTTAAATCATACCCTAGTCTAGCTACCGACTAATAATTTAGTAAATTAATATGTTGTTCACTAAATATATGTACACAACTCACTTGTTTTATTTATCTTAATTTTAAGCCGGACTTAAGTTCGCTTGATCAATATCATGAAACATTGACTTGTGGTTTGTCTCTAAATAGAACGTTTAGATATGTACACAAATGTATGCGAGGTATTTGATGCAAAAACCTTTCGATTTCAAAGAACTTTTTGGCGATGCAGAATACGTACATCTATAGAGCGACTGTGTGTGGCATATCTGCTTTATATCATCCCGTATTACATAATTCGCTAAGAAATGTTTTGCACAATCGGCAGACGATGAAATAATAAAAAAAAGTTGAAACAAAAAACCGTGTTGTTTTTTTTTGTTTTTTTTTAAATGGCCAACAACAATGCCAGCAAATATGTAGAATAAGTTTTTTAAATGTGTTTTTCGATAAAGGCTTAATGCCGAAACGTTATTAAATATGAGTATGAACCATACTAGTGTTAAAAAACGTAGGGTTAAGCACAAGTGCTTTTAATACAAAACCTATACCGCCATATCTGCGCATCTTAAATAACGTTCTTGAAAATATCAAGGATAGCCTTTTAAAATGATACAGGTGAAATATTTGAAATTGTTCCCATAATGTTATGAGTTTGTTTTATCAATTATTCTAAGATGGAACAAATTTGCACCACAAGGAATGGATGCGAGTAGATATGCTTTGCAAGTTGCGATTAAGCTGATACCTAACAACAGGTGTCTGTCAGTCTAGTAGTGAGAATACGAGTACCATATCTAGTCGGATCAAAGATAATTGTATCGACAAACATCTCACGTGTATTTACTGAACGCACTTGTCTATCATGTTGGCAATTATTACAGACGTTTTGTTTTGTCTATAAGAGTTAATGCACATAAATACAGTGAAACATGTGTAAGTGGTCACCAAAATTTAGTAAGTCTGTTTAAGCATTATCACATACTTAACCTGTGTTTGTTGCCATAATTATGTATTCTGTAGCATCTAGCAATATTTGTTTAATTCAGTCTTTGTTAGTGGACATCTGATTTAAGCAAAAATTGCATAAGAATTATAAGAATATACAAAACATGCAAATGTGAAATCAGAGAAAATTGTTTTATAAAGAACGGATTTACGATTCCGCTACAATACAGTTTTACAATAAAAGAAATCAACCAAATTCAAAGACCACGATAATTACAGAATTCGAATATCAAACCGAATTCGAAAAACGCAACCATATGTACTTTACTTACTAGGTACTTCTAATGAGTGAGATGCTATATTGTTTGTTTGGTTTCATAACGGATCTTATAAAGAAGAAACGTCTGCAAAATGTCTCCGATGAAGACTATTACACTTCCAGCTGAAATATTTCTACGTGTTATTTTCCAAACTCACGTGAGGGATGCATATACATCGTTTGTTATAATTAACGTCTGCTAAAGTCATTCGGTTGTCTGAATTTCGTTTTTATTAACCTGCGGCCTTGAGCCGCAGGTTATATTTGTATGCAACAAGAAAAATTTCCATGTAGGGGCACGTGACATGTTCTGGATGGTTTACTATTTCAAAAAAAAAATCCAAAAAAAATCAGCATTTTTTAAGAATGTCGTGAACCAGACTAATACCATTTTTTTTATTTTTTTTATTGAGATTCGTATAGATCTATTTTATTTTATTTTAAAATAAAGTATTAACCATAATTTACCCCTTTAAGTAATAATTAATAAAAAAAAAAATGTGTTTTGAAATGTGTTTTAACGCGCACTTGACCTTTCGTTAGGCTGGTTCACGCGTTCAAAACTAAATCCAAAAAAATGAAGCACTTTGTGCGAATGTCGTAAACCAGACTAGATCGATCACTATTATTTTATGTTTTATTTAAAATAAAGTAATGTAAGTTAATAACTATAATTATTTGTTTTACCCCTTTAAGTAATTAAAAATAAGAAAAAAATGTGTTTCGATATGTGTTTTGGCGTGCACCTGCAGTCTGGATTACCTCTCCTAGATCTCCGATAACTAGGTCAGGACGCGTCGGCATTAAACACCCAAATCTTACCAAAATCTTAACCAAATAGTAACGTTTTTACCCAAATACTTGTATTTAACTTACAATAAGGGGTTGATTAACTATATTACGCATTTTAATGACCAGTGATGACTAAATAAACGTAAACTAGCAAGTTTTTCGGCAAGACTCGGCCCAGAATCATTTCGAACCATCGTTTGTCCATAATATTTGCACGTCGTGAGAATCGCTTTATTTTACTTTCTGACTCTACGGGCGCCGATATCAAAATTTTTTTTACCCAAATTTTTTTGTATTTAATAAACTATTTGTCGTAAATAAACTATTACGCATTTGAATAACTAATAATGAAAATAGCACCATTTTTCGGTAAATTATACTAGGTAAATATACCCAAACACACATAAGCCTACTCAATCAGAGAGGTTTGTAAAATTCCGCATTTTTCGGCGGGGACTTGGACTTTTAATTGTTTCTTTGGCTCACGTGTGTTCATTGCTCATTGTACACATATCGTGTTGTTACTGATGCGAGTCTTTGCTCAGCTGGTAAAGTGTGCTGCCTCCCCTGTCCGAGTTCCTCATACCTTTATATCAAGCCTTATTAACATCTTAAAAAGTTCTAGTTTTTAAAATTATAAAAAAATGTCTCTCACAATACTGGTCTGTAAAACAATTGGCCGCAGGAACTATTTAACTTGTATCATTTCGGAAGTCGAAATGTTTTTACGTATGCAATGATATAACGGACTGCAAATCTAGCAGATCAGACAACTAGATTTGGCAATGTTTTACACAATACAACATCAAAGATGTTTATCTTTAATACTACCGCGCAGGAAAACGCGCGCTATTTGCGACATTCAAATCCTTTTTTATGACATCCAAGACCATTTTCTGGCTAGTAAGAAGTGCAATGCGCGGTTTTGCAATTTATGGCACGTTTTTGCATAATTGAAAATAATTGCTTGTCTTGTAGCGTTTATGTCTTCACGCATTAGGATATAAAAACTTAAACACCTACAGTTTGCGAAAAGCTTCATTGATAATGGAAACTGCACTCCGTTACGTGGTGCACCAATATAAAACTATTGCACTATAATTGTTGTTGCAACTATAAACATACCATGAACTATATATAAAACAATGACTTGGAATAAATAGCATATAGAGTTGAACGTAGCTCGATGCGTAATTCTTTGATTGTAAATTAGAAGCGTGTGTGTTTATATCGCGTTTGCATTTGGAAACATGAACTGGGAACTGAAGCAAAATAAATTATTTCAGGCGTTTGATGCTTTACAATCTATACACCGCAAAAAGGGTTCACTTATTGATTTTATAATCTAAATCTTTTTCCCTGACTTCAAATCTAAATTCATTTTGAAAAAAAGACATCTGGAAGGAAGCTGTTTTTAGTATGCTCAAAACCACGAAGTTTAAACGAATTTCTATGTATTTGAATAAATTTTGACATCATTTCCGGAGCTGATTGTTATTTACGAATGGCAAAATCACTCAAAGTGGATAAAATAATATATATATGTCTTACATTTTATTGCTTTTTAATGCAATTATGACCAACTTTACCAATTAACCCGGTTTTCATACAACAGGTGTTTTTGTAAAGGTACATCATTGAATTATATACCAGGATAGGATGTCTAGAAATGTCAGTAGTGAATAATTGAAATATTTGAAAATTGCTTTGCATGGTTGGCTGTTTTATGGAAACTTAATGGAACTCTTGGTGTACAGGTATACATAGAAAGTTTATTTTGACAAAGCGTAGTGTTGCGTAAAGGTATTTTGTAATGTCTTGCGAAATGAGTGTTTCCAGTAAATATCATTAATTTAGTTTTTTCTTATCTCGGAACTAGACAGTTTTATAAATTACAACAGTGTATACTGAATTTTTTGTTTTTAGTTTTTACTGATTCATATGTATTATTTTGTTATGTGAAGGTGTGCTGCTGAAGACGTGGTATTTTGTAATGTGATGCTATACTGCATGTATTATAGAAATAAATGAAACCCTGGCACCAGTGGTATCATCGATTTCAAATATCACCACCATGTTTTATTCATATATATAAGTATAGGAGGTTAAACCCATTCCATGTGTTATCATAGTATAATATTAGACGACATATCGATCAATCTTCCTTTGATTTATCACCTATCATACATTACTAGACTAAACAATGTTGAGGAACAGTTACCTCTTGTTTGTAGTATAATTAACATCCTTAGTCATTATATCTTACTGACCACTCGAACGGGGTCATCGCGACCTACCAGTATTTGCGATATTCACCCTCTTCGACAAATAATAAATAGATTGATAAGATAGACTGGACGGATTACCATTCGCGAGACAACAAACCAGCATGTATCCATTATTATCGTCGTTTCGGTGATTATTGGTGAATCTTTTATGTCCTGTCGAATCAGTCCGAATGATTGTAATTTGTCTTCTAATTTTTAACTAAAATGCAAAGAATGTATTAGTTAATGGATTTGTAGGAAATGATTTTACTCCTTGTGTGTCCGCTGAAATAGTAATTGAAATTTTACAAAGCAACACTTACTATTCTTAACATTTTGATGCTACAATACTGTCAAACCTTAAACCTGGACGGTACGTACTTTGTTAATAAATTATACATGCAATGCACATCGTCGAAAATAATATATTTCCCTTTCGCACAATGTTTTTATATAAGCATCATTCAAGTATATTTCGTGCTTTGTGACCTTTGTACAGGAGCATCCAATGCGTAAATCAAATATAACCGAAGTGAAAAGAAGCCTAAAATACACCTGATAGCAAAATAATGATGACAAATGATATTTGATCAAAGCATAGTATAGGTGATAATTACATAGGATAACAAGAGCGCGGACTCGGAGTAAAGATTTTGCTAAATTTGTTGGCGATATGTATTGCTCCACGGTAACGAAAATCTGAACACTGTATCTATCACCACAATCGTCTACCTGTCAATGATTTGTGAGAGTAAATGAATTAAGACAGATGATTAGTAGAGAGGATTAAATATATGACTAGAATTTATATGTAAACTAGAAATCTAGATCTACCCATTGTATTAATTAGTGATAAAGCAGTCGGAGTTTGTAATGATCTGGGAACATTAATGTAGTATTAGCTGAAGTAGGATAAGAGCTTTTGAATACTGTGAGTCATCAATAAATATTGGAGTTAGGAGCTAGTAAATGTTTATTGGAGGATTATAATAGATTTTGAAAGTGTTTTTTTCTGTTAAATTGGAAAATGTTATCGTTAATATATCAGGATTTAATGCATATTGTCTGATTCAAGATTAACAAATATCGTATATCACAAAGAGGATTTGAATGTCTTTAAATTTAGATTTTGTGAAAATTACTGGATATAAGATTTCACCCTCATCTGCGGAAATTGACGGTATCTTATTTAAGTGATTTATTTCAGCACAAGTGGTATATTAACTTTTAACTTGACTTTGTTAATTTGGTGAAATAGATTCGCTATACACGTACCTGCATTTCGTACTTGGTTTTGGACCTTCGCCGCAGTTACATATTAGGATATTACACCGCGGTCCTAATTATTTAACGTTTGTTGCATGGAAATTATATAACACATTACTATACTACGGAAAGCTGTATTGGTGTACAAATACATATTAAACAATGGTTATTTGACTGACATCGCAACTGCGATAACGTTTGATGACATTATTCCGCGGTCATTTGTGCTCGTATTGGTAACTGTTCGAAACCGTATTAAACAGTTAAACTGCTGATAGGTGTGGTGTTATCAGTGCTTGTTGCTTATGTCCTGTGATGAAGCTTGTTATCATAATACTGCTGCAAACAGTTGTGGTTGTTTTTGGAAGTCTTATAACACGTGACATCACTGTGAATTCTAAGAAATGGAATAAACGGGAGGATAGAAATTCCCGAAATGAGCGGGAAGGAAATAAACGTAATGGAAATAATATCGATGCAAATGAGAAATGGGTCGTGGATTCAGTAAGTATTTTTGTAAAAGTGACTTTCTTAGTATTGATAGGCGATGAATAAGAAGATACTTGCAATTCAATGGTGCATATTCTTATTACTCACATTGTTAAACACGATACGAACACCTGTTGTAAGAAAAGTAAAGTCTGTTGGCGTAGTACATGTAGTAGCATTAGTTATTGACGACTTCATCCGATTGTAGACATTGTCATCAAGGGCGACTATGAATATAAACTGTTCTATCCGGGAACCGTATCTAGCGAGGAACTGTATATATTTGAATCCTTGCATTATATATGCAAACTGAGTTCATTTATAAAATGAATATTTAAAGAATTCTAATCTATTGTCTGTTTAAAATTTGTGTAATATAAAAACATTTTGGTGTGTTTCCGTTGTCAACGATAGTTTTGATATCCCGTCGTTCGTAAACTGTCAACGATGAAGATTTAAAAAAAATAGATCTTTGTACTTAAATAAAAATATCTTCATCTATGATTTGACAAACACATACATTTGGTTATCTTTGTATTCAGAATGAACTGATAGAATATGGTTGGTATCTCTCGGTATATATGGATATACTTTGCTCAATTTGCAATTTCGACTAGTTTGCGAATTTTCATACTAAAACACAGACATTCGTTTTTGCTGAAGGGTACAAATCACCAGAAGATAGTTGCAATTTAATGGTGCATAATAATGTTAATGGTGTTGCTCACCAAGTTAGTTTAATATCTTCTTGACCTCTTAAGCTTTTATTTGAATGTGGCTCAAGTTACTGTTCGAAATTTCAATGTAAGATAACAACAGGTCAATACGGGGAATGTTGTACATGTAAGACAAATCGAGTTTGAAGTAATTAGCTCCAAACAATGTACCTGATTAGCTGCTAACGGGGTTGGACAAGGTTCGGCATATCTCTGAAATCTAGGATAGAGTTAACAAAGTAGACATATATTCTGCTGAAATCAATACATATTTTTTAATTGAACAAATTGCTGCTTAGACGGTATTTCTGCTTAAATATTTAACGTTTCCTGAACATCAGCTCTTGACCAGTGTAAGCCGGTGTCAGTATTGGTAGCCACGTGACACTATCTAATGCTAGCTGAAACATGCGTACACCTTGGTGATAAGCTGTGATCCCTGACCACTCACCGATCTGAGATATAAAATTATTTTTGCTTGATGCGTACACCTGTGTTTGTTATAAACAAAATATGAAAACAGACTGTCAAAGTGTTTAATACACAGTCTTATTGATATTTCGCTGGCCTATATGAGCATATTATCATGAAAATTGGAACTTGTCATATTGACCAAAAGCTTGTTTTTTTATACGTAAAGAGTAAATTTCCGACAGTTTTTCTTGTTTTCTTAACATATCGATTTTGTAGTTACGACCTTCTAATTCTAAACCAACGATATGCGTCTCTTGAAAGCAAGCAAAGAAACCAAAAAGCGTGGTTCATTGGCAGCCAATGTCCAATTATACTAACTACTTTCATTACCCATTATTTCCGACCATCATATAATAAATCAGTTGTCATGATGAATTCTATGATAACTTTGTAGTATTATACTTTCTTCCCAGACTAAGAAACAGACTAAATTGACTAAATTATATTTATGGATGCTGTACGTCTAGCCTTCCATTGCCAACTTTTTCTCCTAGCCAAGTGTTTTATTGATGGTTTAGTTTGTACTAATGTGGAACATATGTTCAGTGGAAATAAAAATAAATGTGATTTGAAGAAAACTAGACAAAATTCGTTAAAATATTATAAATCCATTTACGACGTAAGATAGTATATTTTACATGTGTACCAGGGATTCTAATTTCCCTGGATTAGAGTACAACAAATACGCATTTAGTCGATTAATATTGAATAATACTATCCGACTAACTAATATATTGCATTTAATTTTGTTGTCGACTAATTATAATTATGTACACAACGTACTTGTTTCATTTATCATAATTGTTAATCATGGAAACGATTGCATAAAAAGAATCGACTTGTGGTTTGTCTTCTCTTAACAGAACGTTTAGACATGTACACATATTTATGCGAACTATTTCATGCAAAAACCTTTCGATTTCAAATAAATGTTAGGCGATGCACAACACGTACATCTATAAAGCGACTGTGTGTGTCATATCTGCTTTATATCATTACCGTATTACATAATTCGCCAAGAAATGTTTTGCACAATCGGCAGACGATCAAATAATAAAAAAGAGTTGGTAAAAAACGTAGGGTTAAGCACAAGTGCTTTTAAAACAAAACCAAAACCGCCATATCTGCGCATCCTAAATAACATTTTTGAAAAAGTCTAGGATAGCTATGTAAAATGATACAGATGAAATTGTTCCCATAATGTTATGAGTTTGTTTTATCAATAATTCTAAGATGGAACAAATTTGCCCCACAAGGAATGGATGCGAGTAGATATGCTTTGCAAGTTGCGATTAAGCTGATACCTAACAAACAGGTGTCTGTCAGTCTAGTAGTGAGAATACGAGTACCATATCTCGTCGGATCATCGATAATTGTATCGACAAACATCTCACGTGTATTTACTGAACGCACTTGTCTATCATGCTGGCAATGCTTACAGACGTTTTGTTTTGTCTATTAGGAGTTAATGCATATAAGTACAATGAAACATGTGTAAGTGGTCACTAAAGGTTAGTAAGTCTGTTTAAGCATTATCACGTACTTAACCTGTGTTTGTGGCCATCTGTATTCAGAAGCATCTAGCAATATCTATTTTATGCAGTCTTTGTTAGTGGACATCTGATTTATGCAAAAGTTTGTATAAGTATATACCAACATGCAAATGTGAAATTCAGCGAAAATTGTTTTATAAAGAACGGATTTACGATTCCGCTAAAATACAGTTTTACAATAACAGCATAATCAACGTAATGCAAAGGCCACGATAATCACGGATTTACATAATTATGAAACCGAATTCGAAAAAACGCAACCATATGTACTTTGGTTACTAGGTACTTCTAATGAGTGAGATGCTATATTTTGTGTTTGGTTTTATAACGGATCGTATAAGAGATGAAACGTCTGCAAAATGTCTCCGATGAAACTATTACAATTTCAGCTGACGAATTTCCACGTGTTCTTTTCCTATCTCACGTGAGAGACGCATACATGTATACATCGTCTGTTATAATTAACGTCTGCTAAAGTCGTTCGGTTGTCTGAATTTCGTTTTTATATCATTTCGAAAGTAGTGATGTTTTTACGTATGTAACGAATTAACGCTCTGCAAATCTAGCAGATCAGACAACTGAATTTGGCAATGTTGTTCACAATACAACATCAAAGATATTTATATTTAATACTACCGCGCAGGAAAACGCGCTATTTGCGACATTCAAATCCTTTTTTATGACATCCAAGACTACTTTCTGGCTAGCACGCAGTGCAATGCGTTGTTTTGCAATTTATGGCACGTTTTTGCATAATTGAAAATAGTTGCTTGTCTTAGAGCGTTTATGTCTTCACGCATTTGGATATAAAAACTTAAACACGTACAGTTGGCAAAAAGCTTCATTAATAATGGAAACTGCACTCCTTTACATAGTGCAGCCAAATGAAGCTAATGCACTATTGAGGTTTCAACTATACATTATATCATGAACGATAAATATAACAATGACTTGGAATAAATAACATTTGAACGTAGTTTAGTGCGTTTTTCATTGATTTTTAAATTAGAAACGCGTTTGTTTAAATCGCGTTCGCATTAGGAAACATAATTGAGAACTGAGGCAAAATAAATAACTTCAGATTTTTGGTGCTTTACAATCCATTATGCACTTATTGATTTCGGAATATGAATCTGACTATAAATCTAACTTTATTGTGAAATTAGACACCTGGAAGATGATGTAGGTATGCTCAAAACCACAAGTTCAAAATAATTTCTATATACAGGTATTTGAAATTGAATGAATTTTGACATCATTTCCGGAACTGTTCGCAATTTCCAATGGCAAAATCACTCACAGCGGATCAAATAATTTAATTTATTTTCTTACATTTTATTGCTTTCAATGCAATCATGACCACTTAACCAATTAACCCGGTTTTCATAAATCCATATAACAGGTGTTTTTGCAAAGGTACATCATTGAATTATATACCAGGGCAGGATGTCTGGAAATGTCGGTAGTAAATAATTGAAATATTTGAAAATAGCTTCTTTGCCTGGTTGGCTGTTTTTATGGAAAATGGATGGAATTCTTGGGGTACAGGTATATATAGACAGTTCATTTTGACATCATTTAATGTTGCGTAAAGGTATTTTGTAATGTCTAGCTAAATGCTAGTTTCCATGTTATATCATTAGTTTTTCTTATCTCGGTACTAGACATTGTATGAATTTCAGCGTTGAATACTGAACTTCCATACCATGTCAATAAATGGACCTCGAGGAGTACAAATGATCATGGTGATCGTCCACATTGACTCTGCAAAGATGTAAAACCCTATTCAAAGCTCTGTCAGTGAATACAAGAAAATATTGTTTCCAACAATCCAAATAGCGTCGCAAATGTGAAACTATAGGGTATAACTACTGCGCTAAGCAAGATGTATATTATGTACTTCACAATTTCGATGGCAAATATGACGTGTTTAATATGTACGGTCCGATATGTATTTTAATGAGTACGTTTTAAACTAAATAGAAGTATTCCATGACGTGTCATTATCTCATGTGAATAAGAGGTATGAGAAAATCCGATAGGGATGGTAGCACTCAACCTAACCAACCGAGCACATAAATCAGAAACACCACGGCACCCAGCTACCCTGAGCAGTGCCCACAGAAACTTATGCCAAAACGGCGACCAAATGAGGCACAACTGTTTGACATACTGTTATAGAAATACAGTGATCTCTAGAACCAGTGGTAACATCGGTCTCAAATACAAACAACATGTGTCATATGGCGTACATTCAGGGTCAATTTAAGTTAGGGCAGCCCTAACCTAGTTAGGGCAGCCCTAACCTAGTTAGGACAGCCCTAACCTCAGCTCTAACCAGGTTAGGGCAGCCCTAACCTCAGCCCTAACCAGGTAAGGGCAGTCCTTACCTGGTTAGACAAGCCCTAACTTTAGCCCTTACCTGGTTAGACCAGCCCTAACTTCAGCCCTATCCTGGTTAGGGCAGCCCTAACCAGGCCTAACTCGAGGTTAGGGCAGGTCTTACTTATTTATGACCCTCTTGTACGCTTAAATACCAAGTTTCACTAAAAGTTAGGGCTGAAGTAAGGGCTGCCCTAATCAGGTTAGGGCTGAGGTAAGGGCTGCCCTAACCAGGTTAGGGCTGAAGTTAGGGCTGGTTTAACCTTAGGTTTTGGATTTTGCTTGTTGAATATTTGACCATTCAGCGACTTCGTTACAAATTAGTCATGATATACATGCTAATATCATTCCTTCCATATTTCACCAGTTTTATTGGGTTTGACCAGAAGTTAGGGCAGGTCTAACCAGGTTAGGGCTGAAGTTAGAGCTGCCCTAACCTGCTCTTATTTAAGACCCTTAATGTACGTCACAGCTTGATATCAGCAGGTGGTGAATATTATTGTTAATCTAAAGCCATAAAACACTGAAACTGGTCACTATCATCGGTCAATATCGTTGTATATCTAGGGTCATAAAACACAACAACTTGTCAGGGATCAGTAATCTACTTAATTCCAATAATGTTCTACTGTATTACATTTTTATACATAAACACTAGAAAGTATCGGTTATATTATGTTTTTGTTTTAATTTGTACATTTTAATTTGTAACGTAAGATTTAGATTATTGATCTGTTTATTAAATATTGTTTCTATATGGTGTTGTTTCTGCCACAGGTAACAGTATCGTTGAAAAAGAAATTTAAAAAAAAAATTAAAACTTTTTTTTTCTCGAAATTTAGGTATTATATACAAGGTATATTTGCAAGGAAATTGAGAGCAAAATCGAAAGGGTGCAATTTGTTTTCATAGACTACGGCATTTACGTGAGTTAATCATGTACAAAAAGGCTGTGTGGGGGACAAATACAGCATAATGCCTTGCAAACATTTGAAATCATGCTTCACATTTACCTCAAAACGATCAAATGCATCGTTTAAACTTTTATTTTAACTCTCGACGGCGTAATTCGAATTACGCTGCAAGGACGGTCGGTGTGGTTTTTAGAGTGTCCGACGACTAGAGATATTCCGAATGTATTTTTATAACCAATGAAAGTCGTTGTCACAAAATGGAAATCATTCGCAACTTTCGGACAAACATGGTGAAAATAAAAACATTTTGACTAAATAAAATATGCAGACGATTTGTTTCGCGGCTAATACGGAAGCTCGCATATTTCACCACGGTAAATTTGTTCGAACTGTTGCGTCCTTCAATTCTACCGCATTATTATGCTTATTCATGACGATAAATACACAATATGGAGGTTTTTATCCTCGAAATTTGTATTTTTGGTTTTATCGGAATGCACCTTTCGAACCGGCTGGACACAGGGATCTAAACTTTATGTCATAACTTTTTAATAAGTTGATCAATTTCGATGGAATTTTGCATGCGAGTAGTTTTAACAATGTTGCGTAAGAATATAATTAGTTATTGAATGTGTCGAAAGCTAATTTTTGTTTTTTGATACTTTGAAAATCTGTGTTTTTAGGGCAACTATACCTTGTATATAATACCTAAATTTCGAGAAAAAAAAAATTTCAATTTTTTTTTCAATTTCTTTTTCGACGATACTGTTACCTGTGGTTTCTGCTTGATCTCGGTACAGTATATTAATTTAACAGTATTTCACACTATTATCAGGAACAATGTAATTATAATCGGGTTAAGATAGTTCCTGGGTTTAGATAGTTCCTGCTATTATGTAATATTGCACAGCCTGTTAGTTAGAATATCGTTTTATGACGCGCCCCTCTGTGACTGCCACAGCATGAGGTGTAATATAATTGTAGATTCGCTTGTACGGTTATGATAAGATTTAAATTTTTGTCTTGTGGCAATATTGGTTAAATCATTGCCGATTCTAATTAAGTCTTAATATGTATCCTATACTTACCATTTGAGAGCAAATCAACCTACCTGCATAAATTAGTCACGGCTACATAACATGGTTTATCTATACTAAATGTGTATCTAGTGTCCGTGAAATAAACAATACACCGGTAAAATGCCTTTTACACATTTTTTGTCGCATTTTCCGCAATTAAAACTAATAAAAACCGTATTTAATATACTTATCAATAATCTTAATACACAAATTAAACAAACGCATAATATAACCGATACTTTCTATTGTATACATACATAAGAATATGTTTGGAATTCAGTAGAGTATTGTTCTCTGACCAGTTTTATGACCCTAGATATACAATGATAGTGATCTCCTGTTGAGCAGATTCTGTGTTTTATGACCCTAGATAAACAATGATAGGCATCTCCTGCTGCTATCATGCTGTGGCGTACATTTAGGGTCTTTAATAAGATCAGATCTAACTGACCACTCGACCTGGGTCATCGTGACCTACCAGTATTTGCGATATACCCCTGTTCAATCAACACATTATACTCTTGATAAGATAGAAT
The DNA here is from genome assembly GCA_963678985.1 of Spisula subtruncata. Lineage (NCBI taxonomy): Eukaryota > Metazoa > Mollusca > Bivalvia > Venerida > Mactridae > Spisula > Spisula subtruncata. Next base: position 28,736,989 of record OY787669.1, on the reverse strand, counting down.
AAACGGATTACTGTTCAACAGACAACACACCAGCGTGGATCAATTATTGTCGTCGAAACGGTGATAATTGTTCACTCTTTCATATCATGTCGAATCATTATATATATTTGTGGGAAAAGGTTTTACACATCTCGTGTCCGCTGAAATTGTTAAAAACAATAATTAAAATACTTTGAATATTTTGATATTTCAATACTATGTGTTTTATATCTATTTGTGCCTTTCGCATTATGTAATTACATTCCGTGCCACAGGACTATTGAGAAGAAGAAACAAATAAGTTCAACAAATACATCCGACGTGAAATGGAGCCTAATATAAGTATAAACCAGACAGCAAAATAATGATGACAAAATGATATTTGATCAAAGCATAGTATAGGTAATATTTACATATGATAACAAGAGCGCGGACTCGGAGTAAAGAGTTTGCTAAATTACATGGCGCTATGTGTTGAGCCATGGTAACGTAACTCCGTATACTTAATACGAAGAAAAAGAAAAAATTAAAGGAAGTGTCCAATCTAACTTGTAGATTATAAGTTCATTACTAACTATCCAACCAGCAAAAAGCAATATAAATAATTCACTAGAAGCATAGATATACGCAGAAACGGAAAGAAGGTTCGTACAATATTGGCAGCCACTGTTCAACATTACTTATTACTTTCATTACTTACTGACCGGCATACAATAAATCATTCGCAATGATGAATTCTACGATAGCCTCGCTGTACTTTTTCTCTTCTCAGACTAAGAAACAGACATATATTAACTAAACTATATTTATGGATGCTGTACGTCTGGCCTTCCGTTGCCATCACTTTCTGCTAACCACGTGGTTTATTGACGGTTTAGTTTGTACTAATGTGGAACATATGTTCTGTGGAAATAAAAATAATTGTGATTTAAGAAAACCTGACAAAAGCGTTGAAATATTATAAATTTGATTACGACTTAAGATAGTATATTTTTACATGCGTAACAAGTGATTATAATATCCCTAGATTAGAGTACAATATTTGCATACGAAATGATAAAAAAATGAAGAAAACAATAAAAAAATCGTTAAAACTTTATAAATTCTGCCTCGTAAGATATTAAATATTTTTCCACGCGTGCGCAACATGTGGCTCTTATTTTCCCGGATAAGAGAACAGCGAAAAGTCATTTCGTTGATTAATATTGATTTAAACTAATATTGTAAAATGAATGTTCTATTAAATGTTTACAGATTGGTTTGCTTCGCATATGTGGATTAGTTTTGCTGTTCATTATGTCTGTACTGCGACTTATATATTTCTTTGAGTTTAATCAAATCCTAGTCTGGCTACCGACTAACTAACATTATGAATAAATATATGCATTTGTTTTACTGATCGTTAAACCAGACTTTAGTTCGTTCGATTGCATGAAAACAAATTGTTCATGTGTTGTGTTCTCTATACATTACGTCTAGATATGATAGCCATTGATGCGCATGCAAAAATTTTTCGATTTCGAACTCATTTCAGAAAGCTATTAGGCGTTGCAGAAACGTACATCTATAGAGCGACTGTGTGTGGAATATCTGCTTTATATTATTCCCGTATTACATAATTCGCCAAGAAACATTTTGCACGATCGATTGACGATAAAATAATAAAAAATACTTGGTAAAACCGTAGGGTTAAACACCAGTACTTGAAAAACAAAACCGCTACATGTATGTCTGCATATCTTAAATAACGTTATGAAAAAAAACAACAAAGAAAGACATTTTAAAATGATACTGGTTAAGTACTTGAAATAGCTCCCACAATGTTATATATATATAAATATATATAGGTTTATTTTATCAATAACTCTAAGATGGAAAAACTTTGCACCAAAATGAATCCATGTGAGTAGATATGCTTTGTAAGTAGCGATTAAGCATCTATACCTAACAAACAGGTGTCTGTCTGCCGAGTAGTGAGATATTTGATAATTGTATTGACAAACATCTTACGTGGATAACTTACTGAACGCACTCGTCTATCATGCTGGCAATAATTGCAGACGTTTTGTTTTGCTTACTGGGAGTAAATGCATCGTACACATGATTAGAGTGAAACCTGTGAAAGTGGTTACCAATCTTTTTTTTTCTTGTCAAGCATTTATATATTCTTAACCTGTGCCAGTTTTTATCCGCATTCAGTATAACTACTGTATGCATTATTTGTTAATGGACAGCTGAATTAAGTTAACATTTCCTTAAGAATTATCAGTACATACCAACCATTTGTTAGTGGCCTCCTGAACTAAACTATCACTTTCGCGAGAATGCGAATTTGCCATTTAGCGAAATTGTTTTGTGGCGGACGGAATTGCGATTCCACGAAAATACAGTTTTACAAAAACAAGAAATCAAGGAAATTCAACGGCCACGATAACCACATAATTTACAAATCAACATTTACAAACGTTGTACACAAAAAAATCAAATGTGTTTATCATTTATATTACCGCGCAGGAAACGTGCGCTTTTTGCGACGTCGGTACCCGTTTTTATGACATCCAAGACCACATTTTGGTTGATACGCAGCGCAATGCGTGGTTTTGCAATTTATGGCATTTTGTTGCATATTTGAAAATAATTGCTTGTCTTATAGCGTTTATTTCTTCACGCATTTGGGTATAAAAAAAGCGAACAAGAACAGTTGGCAATATTGCTTCATTGATAATACAAACTGCACTCCGTTATAGACTTAGTTTATCAATATGAAACTAATATATTATAAACGATAAAATAAACTATGACTTGGAGTAAATAGTCTACATTGTTAAACGTAGTTCGGTCCCTATTTCTTTGATTGTCTGTTCAAATCGCGTTTGCATTCGAAAACAAAAACTAAGCAAATAATTTCAAACGTTTTGAGCTTCTGAATCTATAATGCAAAATATTTTCACTAATTGAGTTAAGAATACGAATCGTATTCCCAAACTAAATATCTAATGTGAAGTGAGACTTCTTGCAGACGAACTTGGTATGCTCAACCAAGATATTTAAACGAATTTCGATGTATTTGAATGAATTTTGACATAATTTCCGGATCTGTTCGCAATTTACAAATGGCACTGGGTTAATTCATTAAAATTTTATATTCTTAATTTTTTACTGCTTGTTAATGCAATGATGAACCACGTTTCCGATTAACCTGGTTTCCGTATATATCATTGACTTATGTACCAAACCACTATGTCTGCAAATGTCAGTAGAAAATAACTGAAACTTTTGTAGGTAGTTTTGCATGTTTGACTATTTTTATTTCTGAAAATTAATGGAACGATTGGGGTACAGGTATATATAGACAGTTAATTTTGAAAACATTCATTGATGCGCAAAGGTATTTTGTTATGGCTGGTGAAAAGAGTGTATCCAGTAAATAGCATTAGTTTTTAGCTCACCTGAGCACAAAGTGCTCAAGGTGAGTTATTGTGATCACTCACCGTCCGTCGTCCGTCCGTCCGTCGTCCGTCCGTCCGTCCGTCCGTCTGTCCGTCTGTATGTCCGTCCCTCCGTCCGTCCGTCCACACTTTCAAACGACATCTCCTCTGAAACAATTTGGCCAATTTTGATGAAATTTTGCCAGTATGTACGTGGCATTGGGGGATTTAGTAATTGTTCAAATTATGGCCCTGGGGTCAAAATTGGTCCCGCCCCCGGGGTCACCGTTTTACATAGACTTATATAGGGAAAACATTTAAAAATCTTCTTCTCTAAAACTACAATGCCTAGAGCTTTTATATTTGGTATGTAGCATCATCTAGTGGTCCCCTACCAAGATTGTTCAAATTATGCCCCTGGGGTCAAAATTGGTCCCGCCCCCGGGGTCATCGTTTTTCATAGACTTATATAGGGAAAACATATAAAAATCTTCTTCTCTAAAACTACAATGCCTAGAGCTTTTATATTTGGTATGTAGCATCATCTAGTGGTCCCCTACCAAGATTGTTCAAATTATGCCCCGGGGGTCACCGTTTTACATAGACTTATATAGGGAAAACATATAAAAATCTTCTTCTCTAAAACTACAATGCCTAGAGCTTTGATATTTGGCATGTAGCATCATCTAGTGGTCCCCTACCTAGATTGTTCATATTATGCCCCTGGGGTCAAAATTGGCCCCACCCCGGGGGTCACCGTTTTACATAGACTTATATAGGGAAAACATATAAAAATCTTCTTCTCTAAAACTACAATGCCTAGAGCTTTGATATTTGGTATGTAGCATCATCTAGCCGTCCCCAACCAAGATTGTTCAAATTATGCCCCTGGGGTCAAAATTGGCCCCGCCCCGGGGTCACCAGTTTTACAAAGACTTATATAGGGAAGACATATAAAAATCTTCTTCTCTAAAACTACAATGCCTAGAGCTTTGATATTTGGTATGTAGCATCATCTTGTGGTCCCCTGCCAAGATTGTTCAAATTATGCCCCTGGGGTTAAAATTGACTCCGCCCCGGGGTCACCAGCTTCTGTATTTACGCTCTACCTTTGTTAGTCTTAATTGTGCAGGGCTTCATTTATAATCAGGTGAGCGATATAGGGCCATCATGGCCCTCTTGTTTTATCTCGGAACTAGACATTTTGTATGAATTACAACATTGAATTCTGAACTTTCATACCATGTCAGTGAATGTACGAGGGCCATTTGGATATAAGTGGCAACAGCACCGTATTTTCACGCTTTGCACGTGAATCAGCAAGTGTGGCATGCCAACGGAAAGCTCAGACATTTTTCTGTCGAGATAACCGGAAACGTGCATAAATGTTTTCAATCGTGAGTTGAAATACATGTACTCAGGCATACTGGCTGAAATCATGCCTGAAAATGGTAGCGATTTACGCGAAGAGCAAAGGGTGCACTGCAAAGTACGCGGATTGCTCGGCATCGGCGCAACAGAAATTAAAGCCGATTTAGACAAAGCATACGGTGAAAATGCCCTTCCATATCGTACAGTTGCCGATGGATATATTTATTCAAAAAGAGAAGAACAAAAGTAAAAAATGAGGAACATCCTCGAAGGCCGTTGTCCGCAGTTTCCGACAGAGATATTGACGCCGTAAAGACAATTCTTGAAATAGACTCAAAATGTACCGTAGAGCAGATAGGGGATCTATCGGGGCTAAATTCGTCGGCGGTTTTTCAAATTTTCAAGGAAAGGCTTAAGCTGCGCAAGGTTTGTGCGCGCTGTATACCGCATATGTTGACCCCAGAGCAAAAGGCAGCTAGGGTTGAGAAAGCATCAGCCTTGCCCGCAAGATTTAAAGATACAGACCCAAACGGCTTAGAGAAATAGTGACAGGTGAGGAGACCTGGCTCTAATTTTTTAAACCCGTCAACAAGCAGCAGAACAAAATGTGGGTTGGTGAAAGTAATGAGAGACCCGTAATTGCGCGGCGTAGCCAAAGCGTTCGGCGTGTCATGTATGCCCTATTTTTCGATTCAGATGGAATAGTTGCTCGAATGACTGTCCCTGAACGTACCACTGTCACTGGAATATTTTACAAGGAAAATGTCCTCCCTGCAGTGATCGAGCACTATACAGCGAAGCGCTCACGAACCGGACCCCGCGGTCTCAAACTTCTCCACGACAACGCCCCTGTCCACCGCCATACCTCCGTATTAGAATACCTGCGAACGAATCATATTGAGGTTTTGTCTCATCCTGCATATAGTCCAAACCTGTCACCTTGTGACTTCTGGTTGAACCCCTACATCAAATCACGTCTCAGAGGACGCCGCTTTGCGACGCGCAGTGCTGTGGGAAGCGCCCTATACCAGTGTATCAATGGTATACCTAAGGAAGCGTTTAAAAATGCATTTTCTGATTGGCTTGCACGCTTGGAAAAATGCATGCAGACGGGCGGAGACTACATTGAGGGTCTCAAATAGTCAATTCTGTAAGAATTAACGTACTTTGAATAAACCGCCCCTATTGCCACTTAAATCCAAACGTCCCTCGTATATGCAATATCAACGTATGCGCTTGGTGATCTACCTTATACTATAAATACTATTCAAGTAATGTACATTTTCACAAAGAATATCGTTAATATAGAGTTTCGCCATTCGCACAATCTTATTATATAAGCATCATGCAAGATAATAGTGTGTCACGTGACTTTTGTAAAGGAGAAACTGAAAAATCAATCTTATCTATCCGAAGTGTAAATGAGCCTAAAATAAACCAGATAGCAAAATAATGATGACAAAACTATATTTGATCAAAGCATAGTATAGGTATATTTATATAGGATAACAAGAGCTCGGACTCGGAGTAAAGCGTTTGCTCAATTTGTTATTTGTTGGCGCTATGTATTTAGCCATGGTAACATAATTCTGTACACTTTATCTCTCAACACAATCATCTACCTGTCAATGCTTTGTGAGAGTAAATGAATTAAGACAGAGGATTAGTAGAGAGGATTAAGTATATGACTAGAATTGTACGTAAACTAGTATAGATGCAATCGAGGGATTAGATAGAGAGTAGATCTACCCATTGTATCAATTAGTGGTAAAGCAGTCGGAGTTTGTAATGATCTGGGAGTATTATTATAGCATTTACTGAAGTAGTGTGCGAACATTTGAATATTGTGAGTCATCAATAAATATTGGAGTTACTCAGTTAGCAGCTATCAAGTGTTTATTGGAGTATTTAAGTAGATTTTGAAAGTGGTTTTTTTCTTGTTAAATGCAAAACAGGGTTTAATTCATACAGCATGGTTCAAGATTGATAAATCCCGTATATCATAATGAGGATTTAAATTTTATCTTAGAATTGAGATTTTGTGAAAATTACTAGATATAAGATTTCACCCTCGTTGGAAAAAATGGACGAAATTTGAGTCGCTTTTAATTTATTTAGTTATTTATTCTGCACAAATGGTTTCAAATTAAAGTTAACTTGACATGTTTGTAAATTGCAATTTAAATTCACACTCTATGTATTGTATACTTGTTTAATCTAGGCCTGATGTCGGATCAACGTTGACTCTATAGGACATTACTTCGCTGTCAAATGTATTTGTATTGAATTTTGTTGCAGCTAAATCATATTAAAATAAAACTCTGCATAAAGTTGTAAACATATTAGAACTTCGCTGCAAATAATATTAAATATTAAATGTTCTGTGATGAAGTTGGTGATCATCATATTGCTGCAAACAGCTGTGGTTGTTTTTGGAAGTCTCATAACACGTGACGTTACTGTGAATTCAAAGAAATGGAATAAACGGAAGGATAGAAATTCACGAAATGAACGGGAGGGAAATAAACGTAATGGAAATAATAACGATGCGAATGAGAAATGGGTCATAGATTCAGTAAGTATTATTGCAATAGTACATGTTCTAATGCCACAACATTTGCAAACTATAAATTGTTGGTACATGTATAATGTTGACTCTACGCGATAAAACCAAAATTTATTCAAGTGAATGTCATACGTTTAAAATGCATGTTATGTCTATTAGCAATAGGGCCTTATAATAAACGAGTTATGTGAGTTGATATACAAGTAATATTACCCAGCAAATAATGACAAAATACAAGTTGGTTTACTAACATTTATTTATATATGTTTGGCATGAAATTTGTCATGGCTTGATCTATAATTGTACTGAGAACATATTTACACAAGGTGTCATATAATATCTTTGTTTTAACTTGCCCCGTCAACGGATGCAAGTTTGAATGATACCTATGCCTATGACACCAAAAAATTGTCCGATCCTGTCCTGTCAATAGGAGCAGGTAAAGTACATGGTATATTTGTTCAAACTGTGAGCGGAAGTCGTCTCTCAATAGATGAAACCACGTCTAGTTCAGATATTGTCCAGCCACGACGATAGTTAAACATCCTGAAAATATAAAACAAAAACACCAGAAAAGGGTATAGAGTTGGTGGGTGTTTCTATGAAGATGTTTGCTTAAGCTTGGATTTGAAGAAGTGAACACCATGTACCTCTCCGCTGGCATCCGATTCGAAAACAATTTGTTCTCTGGGAAGTAAATTCTTATATAGGTGATAGTCACGTGTTCAAGTGAAAATGGGCGGGGCTAGCGTCATTATTGATGGGTAAAAAGTTTAATCGCTTAGTGCGCTTAGACTGAATAATGTAGTTCTAACGATTTAATTATTATTTGCGTCTGAACGCATATTATATCGATATTATTACTGGCAATTTTAACGGATAAAATGTGAAATTAAATAGAAAAGACTTTTGTCACATATTACAAAATGTAGGATAAGTGAAGCTTTCGTTATTTATATCATTTGTTTACAACACGTATAGTTGTCGAGTGAATACTTGTTATGATGAGCTTATTATTCTAGTACACACCACTTGCATGAGGTACAAAACGTTTCATGACGTTGAGTTATAATGTTTGATAGCAATTATTGAGCGGTGCCACAAAAGGTTAATTTGTTGACTTCATCGTATGAAACAATTAGAGTAGATATAATAACTAATTATAAGAGCTATTTAGTTGGAATGGCAATAACACTATTTTTATAATATAACCTACAGTTGAAGCATGAAGCTACTTGCAATTCAATGGTGCATCTTCTTATCGTAAATCACGATACGGTTACCTGTTTTCAAAACAGTCAAATCTTTCCGTGTGGTCGTCAATACTGTGAACATTAAGGCCAATATTTACGACGCTCAGTTAACAAGCAACAATAACTGATTACTTTATCATTTAGTAGATCAGATTGTCACCAATGACGACAATGAAAATGTACTTGTCTATCCGGGAACCGCCTCTAGAGAGTAACTGTGTATAGTTCAATCTTTACACTTGATATGCAAAGACAGCACATGTACATGATAATCAATATATACTTAAACAATGCTAATGTATTGCCTGTTTAAAATTTAAGTAATTTAAAAGGAATTCGGTGTCAGGTATAGTTTTGATCTCCCGTCGTTCGTTTGCTACTAACCTTATTGAGTGATAAGATGTATACGATAAAGATTCTAAAGCACATCAATCAAAATAAGATTGTACTTCTAAAACTAAAATATCCCGATATTGATATCAACTACAAGTCTCCCCATGCCGAGAGAATTGTTGACTATGGTTCGCGCTGGAGGTGTTTGTATAAAAATACATTTATCGATGATTTGACAAACACATACATTTGGTTATCGTCGTATTCAACACGAACTGACATAATATGATTGGTATCTCTCGGTATCTATGGAAATGTACTGCTAGAAAGCATAGGGATATATCTCTTACAAGTAGTTCGTGGAATAAATAGGCTACTGTAAATAAAAGCCTTTATTTTTGCAAGGGTCTAATCTTTGTTGTACTTTTGAAAATTCATCACTTATTTGATTTTACAGTATTTAGTTCCAATTATATCGATAAATGTGATGGCGTTGCTCAACAATTAATTTTATCATCTTGACCTCTTCAGCGTTTATTAGAATATGTCTTAATTTGATGGTCGAACTCTCAATATCAGATAACACCAGGTCAATATGTTGTAATACAAATCCATGTTGAAATAATTGGCTTCAAACAATGTATCTGATTAGATTCGAACGGGGTTGGTCAAGGTTCAGCATATCTCTGAAATCTGGGACCGAGTAAAAAATGTACAGCTAGATTCTGCTGAAGTCAATACATATTTTATAATAGAACAAATTGCTGCTTAAGTATTTATTACGGTTTTCCTGAACGTCAGCTGTTGACGATATACAGATCTGGGAAATGAAATCATTTTTGCTTGAAACGTACACTTGTATCCTTTATAAACTGAATGTAAAAAATAGGTTGTCATAGTATATAATCAACCTTCTTATTGATGTATGCGTTGAAAGCCTCTTGGAGACTTACGAAGAAACGGAACAATTATAGCAAATGTCCTATCTAACTTGTAGATTATGCTTTCAGTACTAACTATTAAACTCTCATAATCTAATTAAATCTTGGAAGCATAGATATACGAAGAAACGGAAAACAGGTTCTCACTTAATTGGCAGCCACTGTCCAATTATACTAACTACTTTGAATTTATTATTTGCTATCCGACCAGCATACTAATAAATCAATTTGCATTGATGAATTGTAAGATACCCTCACGGAAATATATGTCTACGAAACAGACATATATTGATTAAATTATATATATGGATGCCATACGTTTGGCCTTCCGTTACCAACACTTTCTCCTAGTCACGTGTTTTATTGATGGTTTAATTTGTACTAATGTGGAGCATATGCTCAGTCGAAATAAAAATAATTGATTCCAAGAACCTGACAAAATTCGTTTAAATATTATTATAAATGCTGTAACGGCGTTAGATATTAAATCTATTCCACGCATGCGTAACAGATGGTTCCTACAGCTTATACTCATTTAGTTTATAAATATTGATTTATATTAATTTAATTTATATTCTCTAAAATGATTACAGTAATTTTCGCTCCGATATGTTGATTAGTTTGACTGATCATTATGTCTGTAATATGACCTATATATTTCCTGGAGTTACAGCAAATCCTAGTCTGGCTAACGAATAACTCACATAATGTGTTTAATTGTGCTGTTGATTGAACATTTGTACCCGTTTAGTTGTTATTTGTTTTTGTCAGACTTTAGTTCACTTGATGAGTATCATGGAAATTTTGTGTTGTCTTTTCTAAACATAACGGCTAGATCTGTATGACCATTTCTGCGTGCGTACTATTACATTAAAAACACCTTTGATTTGGAATTCTGACGTGTCAGATAACATTTAGGCGTTGTAGAACACGTATGTCTATAGAGCGACTGTGTGTGGCATATCTGCTTTATATTATTCCCGTATTATATAATTCGCCAAGAAATGTTTTGCACAATCGGCAGACGATAAAATAATAAAATAGGACTCGGTAAAAACGTAGGGTTAAGGACTGTCTTCATTTTTTAAACAATATTTTGGAAACAATTAAAGTATCATACAGATAAAATACTTGAAATACTTCCAACACTGGTACAAAATTGTTTGATCAATGACTATATGATGGAACAAATTTGCAACACAAGGTTTCGATGCGAGTAGATATACTTTGTAAGTAGCGATTAAGCATCTATACCTAACAAACAGGTGTCTGGCTGCCGAGTAGTGAGACATTTGATAATTGTATTGACAAACATCTCAATTGGATAACTTACTGAACGCACTTGTCTATCATGCTGGCAAGAATTGCAGACGTTTTGTTTTGTCTACTGGGAATTAATGCATCGTACACATGATTAGAGTGAAACCTGTGCAAGTGGTTACCAACTTTTTATTCTTGTCAAGCATTCATATTCTTTACCTGTGCTAGTTTTCATATGTATTCATTAGCACTTTTGTATGCCTTGTCGGTTAGTGGACAGCATTTCCTAAAAATTATGCGTATATACCAAGTATTGTTAGTGGCCGCCTGAATTAAACAATCACTTTCGCGAGAATGCGAATTTGCCATTCAGCGAAATTGTTTTATAGCGAACGGATTTATGATTCCGCGAAAATGCAGTTGTGTTACAAAAACAAAACATCAACAAAATTTAACGGCCACGTTTATCACATTATTTACACATCAAACCAAATATACAAATAAGTAACAATATGCAGATAAGCTAAGGACCTCTATCGAGAGAGATGCTACCTTGTTTTCGGTTAAAACGGAACGTATGCATGAACGTCTGCAGAATGTCTCGGATGAAAACTCTTATAATTCCAGCCTACATCATTTCACGTGTTCTTTTCCAATCTCACGTGAGGGATGCAGATACACCGTCTGTTGTAATTAACGCCTGCTTAAGTCGGTTGTCTGGATTTCTTTTTTATTTCATTTCGGAAGTCGGGTTGTTTTACGTATGCTATGATTTAACGCTCCATAAATCTAGTAGATCAGACAACAGGGTTTGGCAATGTTGTACCAATAAAACATCAACGATCATATAAATATTTGATGCTACCGCGCAGGAACACGCGCTTTTTGCGATTTCCGTATGCGTTTTATGACATCAATGACCACTTTCGGGCTAACATGCAGCGCAATGTGTGTTTATTATGCAATTAATGGCACTTTTTTGCATAATTGAAAATAATTACTTGTCTTGTAGTGTTTATTTCTTCACGCTGTTTGGATATAAAAAAAAACGTGAACACGTACAGTTGGCAACGTTGCTTTAGTGATAATACACACTGCACTTCGTTATGTACTATATGGAAATATTTTTGTTGTAATTATATAATATGGTATAAACGATAAACTAAACAATGACTTGGAATAAGTAGCCTACGTAGTTGAACGTAGATCGACCCGTATTTCGTAAATTAGGAACGTGTGTATCTAAATACTGTTTAAATTTGGAAACCTTAACTGAAAACTGAAGCAAGATAAATAATAAGAAATGCTTGGAGCTTAAGAATCTATAACTCAAAATTGGTTCGCTAATCAATTTTAGAATAAGAATCTTATTGTATGACTACGAATCTAACTTTATGTAGAAATAGACGTCTGGAAGATAATTTAAGTATGCTTAAAACCATGAAGTTTAAACGAAGTTCTACGTATTTGAAATAATTCTGACATCATTGCCGGAGCTGATTGCAAATTACGGACGGCAAAATCACTCACCGTGGGTCATTAATATATTCTCTTAGATTGTATTGCTTTTTAATCCAATGATGACCCACTTAAACAATCAACTCGGTTTTCATATAACAGATGCTTTGCAAAGGTACATCAATGGATTATATACCAGGTTAGGATGCTTGGAAGTGTAGGTAGTGAAGAATTGAAATATTTGAAAATAGCTTTGCATGGTTGGCTGTTTTTATGGAATATTAATGGGACTTTCGAGGTACTGGTACATACAGACAATTCATTTTGACAACATTTAATGTTGCGTAAAGGTATGTTGTAATGTCTGGCTTAATGTGTGTATCCTGTAAATATCAGTATGTTTCTTATCTCGGAACTAGACATTTTTTTATGAATTACAGCATTGAATTCTGAACTTTCATACTATGTCAGTAAATGTATATGAAAATATCAACTCTGCATATGATAATGGTGATCTTCCACAACCAAGTCCTTGTCGTGTCAGTGAACACAAAATACATTGCTTGACGTATCCAAATAGCACCGCAAGGTTTGACGGTAGGAAATAACTACCATCACAGCATATATCTAATTGATACAAGTGGAACAAATAACGATTTGCAATTATGTATGTTACATTAATGTATACTTTTTAAATAAACCTAAACACAATTTAAAATAGTCTATCTGAATGTTTGAAGAATTTGCATATATCTATGATAATTGGAAAGTGCATAATATCTATTATTGTTGGTCACATATGTTACAATATTACGGGAAGCTAGGCTTCTGTGTTGCACGTTACAGACATTTAACTTGTTTCACAATTTAAATGTCAAAAGGAAGTATTTTATTTATGCGGTCCGATATGTTTCGTTATGAGTGCGTTTTAAATTAAACGGAAGTTCTTTTACGCAAAGGCGTTCTACGGTAGTCTAGAGAAGGCATACTATTATTTAATATGATGACAAACTATTATGGAAATACATGAATCCCTGGCACCAGTGGCATCATTGATTTCAAGTATCACCACCATGTGTCATAAGTATTTCAACAACAACGTCAAATCATTGTAGAGGTTAAACCCATTCCACGACATATCGATAAATCTTCTCTATAATTTATCACCTATATACATTCTTAGAATAAACAATGTTGAGGAACAATTATCTACTGTTTGTAGTATAATTAGCATCTTTAGTCATTATATCTTACTGACCACTCGACCTGGGTGATCATGACCTACCAGCATTTGCAATACACCCCTGTTCAATCAACACTCTATAGTCTTGATAAGATAGAATAAATGGATTACCGTTCACCAGGCAACACACCAGCAGAGATCCATTATTCTCGTCGAAACGGTAATAATTGTTCACTCTTTCATATCATGTCGAATCAGTATATATATATGTGTGGGAATAGGTTTTACACCTCTCGTGTCCGCTGCAATTGTTAAAAACTATATGTAAGATACTTTGAACATTTTGATATTACAATAATATGTGCTTAATATTTAGTTTTTTGCCTGTCGCACGATGTAATTATATAAGCATCATGTAAATACATTCCGTGCCACATGACTATTGAGAAGTAGAAACAAATTAGTTCAACGGATACATCCGACGTGAAATGGAGCCTAATATTGGTATAAACTAGACAGTAAAATAATGATGACAAAATGATGTTTGATCAAAGCATAGTATTGGTAATATTTACATATGATAACAAGAGCGCGGACTAGGAGTAAAGAGTTTGCTAAATTTGTTGGCGCTATGTATTGAGCAATGGTAACGAAAATCTGTACACTTTATCTGTCAGCACAATCGTCTACCTTTCCATGCATGGTAAGAGAAAATGAATTAAGACAGAGGATTAGTAGAGAGGAGTAAATATATGACTAGAGTTTGTATATAAACTAGAATTGATGAAAACGAGGACTTACATAGAGAGTAGATCTACCCATTGTATTAATTAGTGCTAAAGCCGTCGGAGTTTAAAATGATTAGGGAGCATTATTGTAGTTTTAGCTGAGGTAGTATGCGAACTGTTGAATACTGTTAGTCATCAATGATGATTTGAGTTAGCAACTATCAAGTGCTTATTGGAGTAGTTAAATAGATTTTGAAAGTGTTTGTTGTTAAATAGGAAAATGTGATTGAAAATATATCAGAATTTAATGCATATAGTGTGGTTCAAGATTAATGAATAGCTTATATCACAATGAGGATTTAAATGTTATCTTGAAATAATTGAGATTTGCATGTAAATCAAATTAAAACTAATTGAGCCAAAAGTTGTAATCATTTTAGAACTTTGTTGAAGATAATATTAAACTGTGATTATTGCTTATATCTTGTGATGAAGTTGGTGATTATCATATTGCTACAAACAGCAGTGGTTGTTTTTGGAAGTCTTATAACACCTGATGTCACCGTGAATTCTAAGAAATGGAATAAACGGAAGGGAAGAAATAAAAGTAATGGAAATGATAATGATGCAAATGAGAAATGGGTCGTAGATTCAGTAAGTATTCGTGTTAGTAAATAATGTTTGTATTTCACATCGTTAGGGTATGATACCGTATAGTGTGTGTTGGAAAGCCTCTACACTGTTCTATGCAAAAGGAGTACATGTATTCAATACATACATAAATAATATTAATCTACTGTCAGACAAAGCTTTAATATGAGTAAAATACAAATAGTTTACTGTGTATTCGTTACAGTCTATATTTTTTAACACTAGTGGGTCGTATACTAGCTATAGCGGAACTGTTCGGTTGACCTTATTAGGCGATGAGACGTGTACGCTGTAGACTTTTAAAGAAGTTCTACTTAAATAAAAATCTATTTCTAAAACCAAAATATTTAATTTGTAATATAAACTATCTCGATGTTTACATCAACTAGGAGTCTCCCCCATGTTGAGATAATGGTTGACTACAGTTCATACACGAGATGTTTGTATAAAAATATATTTATCGATGATTTGACAAACACATACATTACTTTATCTTCGTATTCAAAATGAGCTGTCAAGATATGATTTGTATCTCTCGGTATCTATGGATATGTACTGCTAGAAAGCATAGGGATATTATTCTTACAAGTAGTTCGTGGAATAAATAGGCTACTGTAAAAAATCCTTTATTTTCACAAGGGTCTTATCTTTGTCTTACTTTTTGAAAATTCGTCACTTATTTGATTTTACAGTATTTAGTTTCAATTAATTCGATAAAAGTAATGGCGTTGCTCAACAAGTAATTTTATCATCTTGAGCTATTTAGCTTTAATTAGGATATGGCTTTTGATGGTCGAAATCTCAATATCAGATAACACCAGGTCAGGTCAATACGGGTTTTGTTGTAATACAAATCCATTTCGAAATAATTGGCTCCAAACAATGTTCCTGATTATATTCAAACGGTACTAACTATCAAACTCTCATAATATAAATAAATCATGGAAGCATAGGTTTACGAAGAAACCGAAAAAAAGTTCGCACTTAATTGGCAGCTAATGTCCAATTATACTTACTACTTTGAATTCATTATTTGCTATCCGACCAGCATACTAATAAATCCATTTGCATTGATGAATTCGATGATACCCTCACGGCAATATATCTAGGAAACAGACATATATTGACTAAATTATATTTATGGATGCTGTACGTCTGGCCTTCAGTTGCCAACAATTTCTCCTAGCCACGTGTTTTACAGGTGGTTTAGTTTGTACTTAATATGTAGAACATACATGTATGTTCATTGGAAATACATTTGTTTGTAAATGAATTGACGCTAAAATATTATAAATTACATTTTTTTACGTATGCGTAACAGGAAGTCCTTATTTCCCCGGATGTGATTACAGCAAAAAACTCATTTAGTTGATTAATATTGATTAAATGAAAACTTATATCCTCTGAAATGATTGCAGACATTTTGCTCCTCATATGTGGATTAGTTTGTCGTTTAAGATAAAATTCTGGCGTTGCGAAACACGTACGTACATAGATCGACTGTGTGTGGCATATCTGTTTTATATTATTCCCGTATTACATAATTCGTCATGAAACATTTTGCACAATCGACAGACGATAAAATAATAAAAATATACTTGGTTAAGCATAAACACTTTAAAAACGAAACCGCAATGTTTGTTCTTCTTTTCACTCTTGGGAAAAAATCAAAGACACACATTTAAAATGATACCGGTGAAATACTTGAACTAGTTCCCATCATTTTATGATTTTGTTATCAATAACTTTAAGATGGAACAAATTTGTGACACAAATATTCGATGCGAGTAGATATGCTTTGTAAGTAGCCATTTAGCTGATACCTAACAAACAGGTGTCTGACTGTCTAGTAGTGAGAATACCATCTCTCGTCGGATCTTCGATAATTGTATTGACAAACATCTCACTTGTATTTACTGAACGCACTTGTCTAGCATGCTGGCAATAATTTTGTTTGTCTACTGGGAGTTAATGCATCGTACAAATAATTAGAGTGAAACCTGTGAAAGTGGTTACCAATTTTTTTCTTCTTGTCAAGCATTTATATATTCTTAACCTGTGCCAGTTTTCATCCGTATTCAGTAGTACTATTGTATGCATTATTTGTTAATGAACAGTTGAATTAAGCGAACATTTCCTAAGAATTATCGGTGTATACCAAACATTTGTTAGTGACCTCGTAATTAAACTATCACTTTCGCGAGAATGCGAATTTGCCATTCAGCGAAATTGTTTTATGGCGAACGTAATTACAAAAACAAGAAATCAAGGAAATTCAATGGCCACGATAATCCAATAATTTCACGCCAAACCAAATAAACAAAGAAGCAACCATATGCAATTAATTTAGGGACCTCTACAAAGACAAATGCAACTTTGTTTTCGGTTCATAACGGAACGTATGCATGAACGTCTGCAAAATGTCTCACGTGAGGGATGCAGATACATCGTATGTTATAATTAACGTCTGCTAAAGTCGTTCGGTTGTCTGGATTTCTGTTTTATATCATTTCGGAAGTCGAAATGTTTTTACGTAAGCAATGATTTAACGCATCACAAATCTAGCAGATCAGACAACAGGATTTGGCAATGTTGTACACAATAAAACATCAAAGATATTTATCTTTTATATTACCGCACAGGAAAAGCGCGATTTTTGCGACATTCATACCGGTTTTTATGACATCCAAGACCACTTTCTGGCAAACACGCAGCACAAATTTGTGGTTTTGCAATTTATTGCACTTTTTTGCTTAATTGAAGATAATTACTTGTCTCAGTTGGCAGCTTCATTGATAATGCAAAATGCACTCGGATATTTATTTAGTGCATCAATATGAAACTGTGCAATATATCATAAACTTTGAAATAAACAATGACTTGAGTAAATAGCCTACATAGTTAAACGTAGTTATCCAGCCCGTATTTAATTGATTGTAAAATCAGGAACGTGTGTGTTTAAATCGCGTTTGCATTAGAAAACAAAACCTGAAAACTTCAGCAAACTAGTTGATTTTAGAATACGAATCTTATTCCCTAGCTATAAATCTTTCTTTATTGTGAAATGAGACATCTGGCAGATGAATATGATATGCGGAACACCATGATGTTTAAAGGAATTTCGATGTATTTGAATGAATTTTGACATAATTTCCGGATCTGTTTCGCAATTTACGAATGGCAAAATCACTGACACCGGTACAATTCATTAACATTCTTATTATTTACTGCTTATTAATGCAACGATGTACCACTTTTTCGATTAACCTGGTTTCCGTATTTATCATTGACTTATGTACCAAACCACGAAGTCTGCAAATGTCAGTAGAAAATAACTGATACTTTTGAAAGTAGTTTTGCATGTTTGGCTGTTTTTTCCTGAAAATTAATTTGGGGTGCAGGTATATATAGACAGTTAATTTTGAAAAAAAGTTGATGATGCGTTAAGGCATTTTGTAATGTCTAGCAAAAAGCATGTTTTCAGTAAATATCATTAGTTTTCTTATCTTCGAACAAGATAGCTTTATAAATTACAATGCACGGTATTGCATACTGAACTTCCATGCGAAAGTATCAACTTTGCAAATGATCATGGCGATCGTACTCATTTACTGTAAACGTGAACACCAAGTATTTGCCTTGTAAGTGAACACTACGCAACATTGATTCGAAGAGTACAGCAACTTTAGAAAATAACCATAAAAAAACATGATTTTAATCGCACCCATAACCATACGTTAACGTTTAAAACAATTTTGAGGTTAAATGGAACACAGTTCATACATACGAACTTGTTTAAAATATTTTAATAATGTAAATCGAAAAGATAATTAGGATCAGATATCGATTTACAATATTCTCTTAAGTATGGCCCTGTTTGGCACTATCACAAAAGTTACAGCAACATTCATAGTTCTTGTAGCATACGTATAATTATGGTACCTTTATTTGATTGTCACCATTACTTAGTTTAAAAGATGTCTGTAATCTTGCGACAAATAATTTGAAACACATTTATAATTAGAAAGTTTATTATAATAACATACGTCATACAATATTGAATGAAGCAATACAGAAAATAAACACTTGAGAAATAATGCACTTGTGCTCGATAAGTCGACTACGCTTGGTAACGTACGTGTATTATCAAAAACTGTGTTTAGCGGAGCACATGTGTTGATAATTTTCTAACGCGTGAAACTATGACACATATTAGGATATTTTAAACAATTTAGATGTTAAATGGGACGTAGTTAATACATACGATCCGTTATCGTATTGTTATGAGTGCGTTTCAAATCAATCGGAAGTGACACTTTCGCGTGAATTACTTCGGTTGAATAAAAAGTTAACGAATCTAACAAAGGTTAGTTCATTTTTTTTAAACTATAACGCATGGCTACTTGTTTGTGGCTCACAAATGATGTGTTGGAATTTAAAATCGTTTTATTATTGTCCTCAAAATTTATTAACTGTGGGATTATGTACATGTACACGCGATTAACTACAATTTCAGATGAAATGCCTATGGTATCAAGGGTGTCTTTGTGTTTGTGTGTGTCAAAGTTGATCACTTGTGATTAAATTTTCATATTGTATTTAATTACGAACAAAACTTTGTACTTAAACTTTTTGGACCTCTTTGATCCAGCCAGGCTTTTGGTAGATAAAATACCAACACCAAATCAAAAGTTATAACCAAGTTTAGCTGTTCAGCCAAGAACTTGATTGTATAATCAGATCAAATTATTCAGACGACACGTTTTAAAGAGTCCAACTTGTGTCCCTGTTGCAGTTTTATTGGATAAAATGTGATTGTTTTGATTAAGAATTTTGTAGCGTTATTTGTCTTATTTAGTGTGTGGCACTTTGTTTTTATTTTCCTAAATTAACAAATTGATAATCGAGATTTTAAAATGATATTAACCGTTTGAGACAAGTTGTTCTATAATTGTCCAATTGACTACTAACACCATAGCGTATAAATCATAGCACTGTATGAATAATCGGAGTACTATAAATTCAACTTGCATTATTGATTGCTATTGCAAGCACAATCGTGTAATATCTGATGTATTCCACGTATATGCCTTATTGCAATTGCCGGAAATCAACTCGTTTATATACAGTGAATACACCGTATATGATGTATTAAAATTTTATAGAAAGCTTGGGATCAAAGCAGATAGTAACATAAAACATGAACAAACTTTGTTAAATGCTTGTTTATGCGTTCTTATTCATTTTGATCACAGGTATCAGTATCAGCGATAAAGGCAATTTGAAAACGAAACATTTTTTAAAATTTATATCCAAAAAAATATTTATTTTTTACGCTTTCAACGATACAGTTACCTGCGATTTAGATGACAATAAAATAAGAGATTAAATGAATGCACTTTAGAAAACAGCAAGCTTGTATTTTATTATTGTTATATCAGCATATTTCCGCTAGGTATTGATATCTTTATGTGAACTGCTATTGATAAAGCTGGCTTTTATTGTATAGACAACAGGTTTAGAGTATAATTGGAGATCTAAAAAAGTTTTAAAAAATATTGCTGATACGGCAATGATTCATTTTTATCTATTAGTATTCAATAAATACTGACGGAACTGGATTTAATTGAAATTTTCTTACTCGTATGACAATGTTATTTTTGTTCTTTTCACAGATATTTTACGATGATTACCAGTCGGATTCACCTGGTCCAGTTGATCCATCTGAGTCGCTAGACGTTTGTCCTCCAGTACCGGATGTAGTATCAGATGACACATGCGCACAAACAAAATGCCAACGTGACACAGATTGTGATGATGAATATAGATGTTGTTTTAATGGATGTATATTTACCTGCCTACATGAAATACTTCCCGCTCCAGGTAAGACTCCAACTTCATGCATCTTCAATCGCTGTTACATATCAATTACCATTCAGTCACAAATTAAATTCTACTTCAGCTACAAGGCACACTCCCATTTTATGACAAATTTGGTTGATCTACAAGCTACGACTAAGGTGTCCGAAATTCGGTTGGTCTCTGAGAATCGACCAATAATTTCCTACATATGCTATCTTTCGTGTTTTAAACTTTGTTTGGTATTCAAGTTATGACCATTGTGTGTCAAAGTTAGTCGATCTATGAGCTACGATCAAGGTCTTTCAGGTTTTGTTGATCTACAAGATTATGAGTTAGGACCATGTCTTCTATCATAGGTTGTAACTAACTACTAGAAATATGACCAATTCACCAACTTTGAAAATGTCGTCAACTTTCGTTAATTGTTCACTTTAATTTTTCGCGTTAATATGTAACATACATTCTGTCGGTAGATTGTACTATTTTTTTAATATTAGTTATCTATTAACCCCAATGGGTTGGTGTCCGTATCGACCTTATTCAAAATGCAGAAATTAAATAAATTGATTTAAATGTTTTTGCGCCACGTCAGTAAATTTTACCGTATTTCACGTGTGGTCTCGACAGATAACTCTAATAGTTTATTTGTATATTTTAGTTGTCGATTGGAGGAAGGAGCCGAGACGATCCAGAACAGGTAATCATACAAACACTGTCTATATATTTTAATTACCCGTTTGGAAACTGGCCCGAATTTTATAAAACGATTTTTTCGAAATATGCTCTTTCCACCCATATCTGAGAAAGCTTATCTGCTTTGCGCAAAGTTTTAAATACAAATAATTAAGTATAAGTATAATTATTCTCTTAAACCAATCAATTTATTCGTGTATTAGTGCTCCAACATTCTGACCCATGAAGTATCCTATATCAGCTGATAATAAGAACTAAAAAAATCTTTAATCAATTTATTGATATCGGTTTTTAACAGTAAACCAATTAAAAAATCGAAATCATATAAGTATCATTGACCGACTTGAAATGCATTCTTTTTATCTATTAATTAATATTACCGATATAATTTACCAATGTCGTTAAAGTTTGCCCAGTCTAGCATCAATGTTAAGTATACTTGATCAATTCTGACATTTATATTTCACGATCACTTTTACTTAAGTAATAAATCTAATTGAACTTCTATTTGTACTTACCATGATTTTATCTTGATTAAAATAGCAAGTCTGATCCTTGTGACCTCGTCAGGGAAATCATTGCCCGACCAACAATCTCCATTCATTAAAGGAACATAATTTTCTCTGATGATCTAGTACAGTGCAGTACACATATAGGTAGCGTGGTGAATATGAACGTCTGGGCAGTAATCATTTTTATTGAATAGCTAAACACGTTTGAGAAAACCGGACAGGGAAAAACAGCACTCTAATTATCCAGCCGAGCACAGAAAACATGAAACTACATCACATACCACAAATACACGGAGCAATGCCCACACAACCCAAAGAAATAATTAAAAGCCCAAGTCTCGGTGGCAAAGATACAAAGTGACCCAATTTCACAAGGAAATACCAAAATAACGGTAATCCCAAGTGACCGAATGAAACGCAGCAAAGATTCGACCTAGTTCGCTTAGTCCCCGCTACATAGTTTCACAAATTTATGCCAAAACGGTGATCCAATCCACCAAACGAGGCATATAGTTTTGCCACTTGACCTAGTTTAGAAAACACCATGCATAGTGACTTAACTTAATAAAAAAGTTACTTCCCCAGCAAACTAGACAAGCTACAACTGTAAACAGGGAGGGAGAGCGCAAACATGACATATTTCTAGCCATATGTGGTACTTAAACTGCAACATAATTTAAATAGTTTCTCCCTTTATCGAGCCTCATCCTTGTAACTAACCTATGCAGGGAAACCACTGCCCGGGACCAACAATCTCGGCTTCACAACACTAACATAATTTTCTCTGGTGATTTAACTACTTAATTTGCTGCACATACAGGGCATGTAATTGTGGTTTATATGATTGTTTGGAACAGTTATAATTTATTTGAAAGCTAAAAACGATTTACGAAAATTGGACGAGAAATAAGGCAGCACTCGACTCAACCAACCGAGCAAAAATAATAAAAACAGATCCTTTATCACAAATACACAGCACAATCGCCACACATAACCGAACGAGAAAATGAAATACTATAAAGTCCCTATTGTCAAAACGTTGTATAACACAAAGATTTGCCAATAACGGTAACCTCAAGCGACCAAAGCAGGCATTACTATGCCTTGACCAGTTACTGGTCCCAGATACCCACAATATCATGCCAACATGGCATTTCTGCAACCTCTCAAAATACCTCTCACCACCCCGTAGCTCAGTGGTTAGCGCGCTTGCCGCCTGATTCCGCGACCCCGGTTCAAAACATACACCTTTAGACTGAACTGACAAATGACAAACATGCATGCTCCGACAAATGCACCAAAGAATATACGGGTAAAGGAACAAGCGTTCGAAATAACAAGCACACCGACATTTAGAAATAAAACAAACAACATAAAAAACACACAAGGGTATTTGCTCGGTGAACATTTTTCTATGAGTTCAAGGGAACACAAGCAATGGTTTGGGTTAAAAGTGCAATAGTTAACCGCACAGTGAGAGTAATTGCTGAGATGATATATGACACACATTTACTGGAACTATGAACATGTGGGAACAATAGTTACCTGTAGGATTCTATTACAGCCAATCAACTGTTAACCTATGGAATGTTACACTATAGTATACTCGTATGTACGTGTTGCTGTTAGTTATGGGGTAATTATTTGCCTGAGAACGGGTATAAACAAACTTTGTGATGGTTAGCCAATCAAAACACGTTTTGCAAATGACTTGCCAATCTCTATCGGCTACCCAGTAACAGTGTTTCTCAAACAATGCGTCCTTTATTTTTTTTATTGTGACTAAACCATTGAATTAAATTATTCGTCAGTGCAGAGGTCGCCCCGCCGTATTGCTAGTCGATGACTTCATGGTCATGTGGTAATGTACCGATCACACATACATGAACTGACAAACGAAGAACATACATGGTCCGGCAAATACAACAGTGAACATACGCGTGAAGGAACACACGTTCGAACAACCTAGCACACCGAGGGACAGCAACAAAAAAAACAAACTGAAGCGTATTTGCTCGGTGAACATTTTTCTAAGAGTTCAAGGGAACCCAAGCAATGGTTTGGGTTAAAAGTGCAATAGTTTACCGCACAGTGAGAGTAATTGATGAGATGATATATGACACACATTTACAGGAACTAAGAACATGTGGGAACAATAGTTACCTGTAGGATTCTAATACTGCCAATCAACCGTTCACCTATGGAATGTTACACTATAGTATACTCGTACGTACGTGTTGATGTTAGTTGTTGGGTAATTATTTGCCTGAGAACGGCTATCAACAAACTTGTAGATGACTAGCCAATCAAAACAGGTTTTGCAAATGACTTGCCAAACTCTATCGACTGCCCTGTAACAATTATTCATAAACTGTTCGTCATTTTGATTTCCTTTTGTCCAAAGAATTGAAATGAAATTATTAGTCAGAGCAGAGATCGCCCCGCTATATTGCTTGTCGATAGCTTTATGAACTTTCCCTTCAGGTCATGTTATAAGGATTAACCGATATAACAAACCGTTCACACGTAACGGTACTAATGCCGATGCACATCGCTTCTTAGTTGTGTCAGAGAAGTTTACTGTTTTCATATGACTCTTCTGAAGTAACTGACAACCAATTTGACACTCTGACGGAGCTGGTGTATCCAAAATATAGCCGAAACCAATAAGTACATGTATTTTCATTTATTGTGTTACAGGTATATCGTGGTTGATTCCGGATCCAAGCAGGACATCCACAGAAGGTACGAGTAGCGAAGTTTATAATAGAGAATACTAATTTTGCTATGTTTTATACATCTTCTCTGTAATTATGACTGTTCAGTATCTACATATCTAAATGATAACCGACTATGGATGAAGTTTAAAATTTCCCACAAACATACAAGTTTGATATTGATTACCAGATACCTGAACGGTTTGTTGGCGAGTTGGTTCAAAGCAATGTGATGAACTTAGATAGCATCGTTACGCCTTTGAATCTTGAAGATTATCAGTTTCACTATCCAATCTGATAAACACGTGTTTATTACCCATTGTCCGTGTCTGGCAGAGGAAAGGTGCCAGAAAACTATTCAACATTTCGGTAATATCCCAAATCTGTGTCAAAGTATATACATGTTAATGCCAACTTTTCTTATCCAAGCAATATTTAACCACTAAATGTACATTTTTACAAGTTGTTCTAGTTCTATATTGTATCCCAGTCACCTTATTCAGCAACTTTTGATTGTGATGGTCTTACGACATGATGCTCCTATTCGAGGTTGTCAGACCCTGTCCCCATTCCATCTGATAAATTGATCGTTTAGTGATACTGTTTTGTGAAGGATGTCGGATGGGCATTATGTATGTGAATGACACTTACAGCTAAAATTTCTCCGATTTAGACATTTCCCTAAAGTCCATGTATCACCTGTCAAAACACCTAAAACAAAATAAGATACATTGCCAATATTAACCCCTGCATTTAATGGAAACTGTAAAGAAAAGAACAACAACTTTGTCACTTTTATACAACACATATACACTATTATTGACGTAATTGACGGAATGGTTTCAAACTAAAGTACTATTTGTTTATATACATGAATGTATCATAAATTATCATAATAACAGGAACACACGTTATGTTGTCCTCTTATTTTGTCCTATAGTTGAGTTACTTCTAGTTAAAAATGTTTGTAAATATCAGCTTCACATTACTATGACGGGGGAAACTTCTCTTATACATTTCTTATATCTTCAGACGTGTTGCATAGTGTAATGTTAGGCGTAGTGCGATATAAAACATGATTAACTGTCAGTTGACTGGGTCAGTACGGATATCTCTATCTATACTATACAATTCTACGTCTAGCCAAAATTCTGATGAATTCCACATCTTCAATACCCCGTACACTTATTGAAATTGACAGGTGGTTGATAAAGATTGGGTAATTTAGAGGATTTACACCGTACACACATGACATATTCCTATCACCACCTTCCGTTATTACTGTCAAAAGATATCTCAAGTAATATATCTTATTTACGCTGATAGAAACGGGTGGTATGGTTACGTGCAGTGAAGGAGGTTTAATATACGTGTC
Source organism: Spisula subtruncata (assembly GCA_963678985.1). Classification (NCBI taxonomy): domain Eukaryota; kingdom Metazoa; phylum Mollusca; class Bivalvia; order Venerida; family Mactridae; genus Spisula; species Spisula subtruncata. The sequence continues at coordinate 28,710,679 of OY787669.1, read as the reverse complement.
ATAACCGTTATTGACGGAATTCCTGAATTTATGGGTTTTATACCGGACTAGCAAAAATGCCATAACCATATTGGTGATGGTCTGCCGTCTATGAGATAAGGTTCTTAAGTTTTCGAGTTGATATTAAAGATTATATTTCTGATTCACATAAATGTTTCACACGCAGTCATTTCTTAAATATACTCAATAAAAAAGTCAGTTGCAAGTAAATTATTTGCACTTTCGCATTTTTATGAATGGTAGGAAATTACATAATAGTTTACACATGACCTTTTTCTCATTTGTACAATCATCCTTTAAAGAATTATCAAAACAATAGTTTTTAAGCTTCATAATATCTAGCATATTCCTTTTCACTTGAATTAAGCATGCAGGAAATGTCATCATCAACCTCCTGACAAAGTTCAACAATAACCGTCGCCATTCGGTCAGAAACACAAGGCCCAACTATCCGTTTATTGCGGGGTTGACGTCACCAGTAATCTTCATTCATTGTGACGTCACTGATCTACTATCACGTGAAAATGAAGGAGACAGGTATCACGTGACATGCATTCAGTCAAAAATTATATTGCCGCTGTGTTTTGATTTAGTGTACGAAATGGTAATCAGTGAAATTGCAATGATCGCGTATACATACATAGGCACATGCTATTTTGACGCTATCACTAAACATGCTAACATCATGACATCACGTGCCATTATGACGTCATTGTGTGATATTTCTGAACCATAACGTAACCTTTTAGCGTCTTGACGAAGTATATCCACTCACCTGTTGACATTAATATTACACGATCAAAGAAACCTCACCTGACGAATACATGATCTAGTATGACATTAATCAACTGACTACAATAGTTATGGAGTAAACAGCATTATTGTATTCAGCATCGTTAAACCATTGTACAACTAGACATAGATATAGGTAGTGTGTAAGCCAAGGTACATACACTAAACGTTCACAGACTCACCTATCATAGTTTGTTGTCTCTTCAAATTAACCGTAATGATTCCTACCTGGCGGTATCCTTTGATGTCTGATAGGCGGTATCGTTTGATATTACGTGAGGGTAACAGACTGTTTAATTGACTGCTAATTCACCGTTTTAAAACACATTACATGGATGAAAAGTTGCCAAACGCAGCAGGCGATACACTGGTTTGAGATGTAATCAAATTAACTAACATTTTAACATAAGTAATTAAAACTTTTCCAAAGAACCACGATAATGTGTTACGTACAACGTCTAAGCACGGAGATAAGTTTTTGATCAGATTAGATTTGACACGGATTACTGGCCTACATAAATAAAACACCAGGGGTAATTTATGTATTGCACGACCGAAGCAAGCCAGCTGATCCCAACAATGCACACATTGGTTTTATCACACATGGTACCCTTTAACTTCAAAAAACAAGTACATAGGACAATACCAAACAGAAACAGTGTTCTGTTGTCCAAGAGGAGTTGTGGTTCGGGTATAACATCGGCGTTCATTGGTGTTGATGGTGTTCTGTCTAAACAAATTAATCGTGAATGTCATTATGTCGTCGTTCGGCGGACGCAATATTGGCGTTCTGACGTTGCTTTTTTCGTCCAACTATTTCAATATTTTGTAGAGTTAGATAATAAAAGTTTCCATATTTCTTCCAGTTGAATTATGCAGCACTAGCCCCGTTGACGATGATGAAGATCCCTTATTGTGCCCAAATGGTCATTATTGTCACGTGACTGATCAAGGTGATCTAAAGAACGGTATACCCAACTCAGGATATTGTGTAAAAGAAAGTGAAAATACATGTAAGTGGATATCGTTTATTTATAGTTTATTTCATTTTTCGGTATAACCTGGTACATAACCAACTTCATTTAAGTCCAAACGTTGCTCCAAAAGGTTGTGTACGATTTCCAGGCATTAAAAGGAGTAAACATAAACAAATAATGCAACTGACCAATAATCGACGACAAAATGTTTAGTAATTCTATCGAAATACATTGTAATGTACAAAATGTCAAAATACTAATTTTGCAAAAGTCGCTTCCCTTAGATTATAACTATATACAATTGCTACCATGCTTGAAGTTATTCGACATCTAATGGTGTTCTTAACATTTGGGCTCAACTAATGTGATCAAAATTCATCATTCTGTTACACGAAGTCATTGTTTGATATCTTACAGATTCCCCTGGTGAAGAAGATTTAGTTTTAACATCTGCATTACGACAACGACAAGTGTGTAAAATGGATAATATGATACTGTTAGAGGGAGCCAGTATACTATTAAAAGATAAACACTGGTAAGCTCACTATGTACATTGTATACACGAGACCCTCGACTCCCGTTTATCGCAATAGGGAATACAAGTCGAATTATAAAGCTTCCAAATAATTCATACAGTGATCTTAAGTTCGTGTGCCTTTGCTGACATAAGACACACACTACTAGTTTCATTGTAAAACATCCCAATACGTTACGGCTCACAGTGATCGGTAGTTCATTAGCTTTCAGTCACCATAAGTCATACAGTGATCTGGTTTATACACTGTATAGTTTGTATAGTCTGTTATGGCCATAGGATGGAACCAAAATAAACATCATATGTATTTAAATGAATAATACTTGACTTAGTAGATCTAATGCATTTCATTGTAATTTTGTCCTGTTTCATATTTCATGTATCAATAATCTTCAAATACCTTCAAAATGTATTCCCGTTTTACAAATCAACATGAATTCGAATATAAACAAAAAATGATGAAAAATTAAACCGACGGATTTTTCAGACAGGTTTATGTAATTATGTAACGGACTGTGTTTGCAGGTGTTACTATAACAATTTGACATTGTACTATTGTTTTACCTTTATTTTATCCACAGTCGTTGTAAAAAGGGTTTAATGTCATGCAAAAATAGATCGAAAAAAGTACGAGCCAAGAAAAAATCGAAAAAAGATGGAGGAAAGAAAAAAGATAGAAAAAACAAACGACGGAAAAAGAGTAAAAGTAAGTGGAATGTAACACATTTATCGTGTGTGGTCATACATCATACGAAGTACCGATACTTTATGTGATGTTTCATTATTCATTTACACCTACTTCCGTAAAATGTGGAACAATAATAGGCTTGTGACCACTATTCTACGTAATTCGATACGACACAGGTAGTAACGTATCATCTATGAGAAAATTGTACCTATCAGAATACAACGTAGCCAACATGTGGTGTACAGTAGAATAATATCATCTCACGAAAACATAAAACACGACGAATGTGTCGCGGCAACTAGATGATAACACACCTGACTGGGAAGGTACTAGTCAACAGAAATAGCTGAGCATGAAGGCACACAATTAATAATAATGGAACAAATAATTATGCAAACCATAGAGAACAAGCCGCAATGACAAATACAAAATTGTACAAGAAAAAAATCGTATTTGCATATGTAATTTGGCCAACATTTGCATGGTGGATGGCAATCTTTATATGGCTACAACATTGTGTTTATGTTTATTAGCAATATTAAGGTGTGGCGTGGACGTGCCTGTGTCCATCCCGCAGAATGATAAATTCCGGTCTTAAGCAGCAGTCCTTTCAAATTTGTGACGGTAATATATAAAGAATACACTTATAAGAGTTACCTCCCCTGTCTTCGGTTAGAACTTTCCCACACGCTAAATGAGTTGAAATGAGGTCAGATATAACGATGTAACGTATATTTACAAATATTAAATATAACAACTAAAATGAGTATTTCCCTTTTTGCAGAAAGTAACAAGCCGTCGTGACATCATTCACAACACAAGGAGTTGGTCATTCTACAGTAATCGACGTCTTAAATTGTATCACACCAGAGCGTCATTGCACAGAACTGTGATTCACATGACGCTGTGGACGTCAAATCTCCATCTTTGTATCGATAAACAAAATTTGTACATTTTCTTAATAAAATGTTATTCGATTTTTTGTTGTTGGGACTCTTTGAAGATACCGCGTAGGTTCAGGAAAAACGGGCGTGTCCTTGAATGTCATGAAGGTCATGTGGCAATATCTTAGTCACAAGAGAATTTGATGGGCTACCAGTACAGTCTCTATGGTAGTGTGTATGCCTGTATAGTCAACACTTGGTCTTTTCTCCTTATGTTTGTCTCCGCAGCTCAGCTGTTAGCGCTTCTGTTCTATTTTGGCGGCCCGAGTTCAAATAAGGGTGAAAGACACTCATATGTCTATCCTATTTCAGCAGAAAAACTGATTGGCAACTAAATGTTTTTCTAGCCATTTAATTGCTGCGTCTTGGAATGGTAGATATTATTTGATTTGATTCTCCACATGTTGAGAAGTTTGCAGGGTCATTGTCGAAGATTAAAGAGCTAGAATTGTTTGACAAAATCCAGGAAAATGGTAAGCGCATCGACCGCCATATTAATATATAGTTATTATACACTCTCTACAAATCTTAAAAGTAAGAAATAATAACACATAACTCGAGCAATGCATGTTTAGTCTTGCTCAAGTTCTTCAAAATAGTGTTGATGGTGATAGGATATGGGGAATGACTATTCAATTATTTTTATTAGACCTACAACACATTTTACAAACGGAATACAATACGGAGGACATGACAAAGTTAATGTTGTAAACTATTGTCCTTCGGACGTTTTGTCAAAATGTCGATACATGTGGGTACCCGCTAGGATGATAAGGTTTGTGATCAACTGCTGCGCTAACCGCGGAAACAGAAACATAAACAAAATGATAACATAAAGTCAAATTAACGTTTTAAAACACCGATTTTTGCCCATTTGACGACAAACCCAATTACTACCAATTAACTAAAAAGCGACCAGTTTACAACTAAATGACTATCATCTGCATTTCTTTTTTTTTTGTAATTCTCTTTTTATTTTCCAATTTTCAACATACTATTAATACAATATGTACAATATGATAATTTCATGATATGCGAAAAATAGTTTACACAAATTGTTCAAAGCATCAAGGAAGATAATAATACTCATTAGTCGATGGATACCTTATATACTCCCTAGCAAATTTGTGATTGAACGTAACACTTTTGCGCACTTAAAAACTTATGTTGCATGAAACATGAACTGGTTGATGTGTTTAACAAGAAAATATTTAATCATATGCCAGTATAACAACGTCGTAGAACAATGTACATTGATGAAATATAAGTTCAACGTCGTAGAAAAATACAATGTACACTGATAAAAGATAAGTTCTAATATATACTGTCGATGATACTAGATACTATTTTAATCTATAAACACAAGGGGGAGTATTCCCGTTTAACATATTTATTAAAGTTGTTTGGATTACCTCCCTTATTATCTTCGATGTATTTAAGCAAAATTAATAACACGTAGAACAATGTGCATTGATAAAATATAAGTTCAACGTCGTAGAAAAATACAATGTACACTAGCTGATAAAAGATAAGTTCTAATATATACTGTCTATGATACTAGATACTATTTTAATCTATAAACACAAGGGTGTTCTAATATATACTGTCGATGATACTAGATACTATTTTAATCTATAAACACAAGGGGGAGTATTCCCGTTTAACATATTTAGTAAAGTTGTTTGGATTACCTCCCTTATTATATTCCAATGTATTTAAGCAGAATTAATAACTTTTAACACAGGGTACATAGATCATGATGTGTTAAATAAGAAAATACATATTTACATATCATACATTTTTTTACATAAGGCACAAATAGGAAAACGTTTTTTTTTTTTTAGTTTTATGTGATAGTATTTTATAACAAGTGTAACTTAAATATCAAATACATATTGGAGATCATAGGCTATAGATGAAAGTTGTGTCCTGATAGCAGTTTAGTAACATAAATAAAAGAGGGTCGTTTCTGTATCAAAGAAGACTTTTCGGTTAAAGTTTGACTTTGTACTGTAAGGATCTAATACAAAATTACTAATAATTTTAATATATTTATATGTGAAGTCAAAGGTTTAGGTATCTTCATCCAGAGCTGCTGTAAAGTGGTGCCATTTTCTATTAAAAAGATTTAATGTACAGGTTTTTCTTGCTTGATACTTTTCAGTTTTGATATATGACATTACCGTTTGTTTAAAAGTGTTTAAAGCAGGTGAACAATTTTTCATTTTGCAACTGTAAATATACTGTTTGGTCAGTAGTATAACATTGTTAATTGCCTTTGAAAATTTTTTACTACCAAAAATAACATCTTCTTTAAGCAAGATGATATTCGTATCAGAGAATTCGTTATTTATCCAAGTTTTTACCAAATTTATGAAGGTTTCAACATGGGAACAGGACCAAAACAGGTGAATTATAGTTTCATCATGTTGCTCACAAAAAGAACAGACATTTGAGTTTTTTATTCCCATTTTATATAGAAGATGGTTTGTTCCTAAAATTCTATGGTTAATTCTGAATTGAAGCCATTGTAATTTTGGATCTTTAGTACATACAAACGGGATGTCATAATAGAACTTCCAGTTTAAAACATAATTTAAATTGAGATTTTCGGACCATTTGTTTTGGGATATTGGGGTTAGTTTATTCTTTATCAAAATGTCGTATAAATTTCTGCATCCTTTCTTACACAAAGTAATATACTTAATAATTAATGGCCTTGTTGGTGCAAATATTTGCTGAGGGGACTGGACAATTCTTAATTGTGTAAGGGCTGCCTTAACAGCATTTGTTATACTCCTTAATTGTAGGAAATTTGCATTTATTTGATATTTGTTTTCCAAATTGTTAAAATTAAGAAATTCCCCATTTTCATCTAGGAGGTCTTTAACAAACGTTATTCCCTTGTCAAAGAAATTTTTGAACATAAAACTTTTGCCAGCAATTTTTAATAAACTGTTGTACCATAAAGGTAATTCAGTAAAATCGGAGAATGTTTGTATTTCAAGACAGCCCGATAATTCTACATACCCTTTGACAACATCTTTCCAAAATATATTGTCAATATTGTTTAGCTTTGATTTAAAATAATCAGCACCTAACGTTCCAACATTATTAATACATGGGCATATAACCTTAACAAGGCGAAAATATTTGTTATTGTTAGTAAGTAATCTTCTTATCCAAGTAATTTTTAATGCAGTTATGAATTTGTTAAAGTCGATTACCCTAAGTCCCCCTTGATTGTAATTTTGGGTCACTATTTTCCTTTTAACTTTGTCCGGTCCCCCTCCCCATAGGTAGTTAAATGTCATGTTTTGGAGTTGGTTAATAATATTTATACTTGGGTTTGGTAGACTCAAGATCAGGTGGTTAATTTTTGATAGTGCAAGTGTTTTAATTACAACGTTTTTACCTATGGGGGAAAGAATTCGTTTTGACCATTGTATTAATAACTTATGGATGTCATTTAATTTTGGTAAGAAGTTAGTGTCTATCATTTCTGTTAAATTTTTTTTAAAAGTTATTCCAAGAAGAGTAAAAGAATCATCCTCCCAAGTTATCCCCAAGTCTGGACATATACAGTCTCTTCTATTTTTCAATGAACCTATCCAAATGGCCTTAGTTTTTTCAATATTTATCTTTAAACCAGAAATATTCGCATAAAATTTTAATACAAGCATGGTGTTTCTGAGAGAATTTTCTGAACCGTCTAGTAAAAGAGATGTGTCGTCAGCATATTGAGATACTAAAAATTCTTCTGTATTTACGGTGATGCCCTTTATCTGATTGTTCTGTTTTAGAAGGATAGATAAGATTTCAGCACATAAAATAAAAATGTAGCCAGAGATAGGGTCACCTTGTCTACAACCTCTGTGAATATAAAACCAGTCTGATAAATTTCCATTAACAGATACACAGGAGACTATATTTGTGTAAAATATTTTTATCCATTGTGTTAAATTTGGGCCAATATTAAAAAATTTAAGTACTTTAAACATGAAATTCCAAGATAAGCTGTCGAAAGCGGTAGCGAAATCAAGAAGGAGAATCATACCTGGTACATTATTTTTTTCTGTGTAATACATCATATCATAAATAAGTCTTAAGTTGTCACCTATAAATCGTCCAGGTAAGAAACCACTCTGGTCTTCACTGATTAATTTTGTTAGGACACTTTTTAGACGCGCTGCCACTGTGGCTGATAAAATTTTATACTCAACATTAAGCAGAGAAATCGGACGCCAATTTTTCAAATGTAGCTTATCTTTATTTCCTTTAGGGATACATGTTATAACACCTTGTTTCAAGGTAATAGATAGTTCCTTAGTAGTAAAAGAGTGGTTAAGGGATCGTGTCAGGAAAGGACCAATATCTATCCAAAAGAATTTATAGAAAGATACAGTAAAACCGCTACTACCCGGAGAAGAATTATTGGACATCTTTTTTAAACTGGAGAGATATTCCTCATACATAAGTGGCTTATCTAATTCAAGTTGTTCTTCTTGATTTAAAGCATACACATTTTCTTTGTTTAAAATACTATTTAAGTTGACTTCCTCTACTTCAGAGTTCGCATACAGCGTTTTGTAGTGGTTAGCGGTTTCTGTTAAAATATCAGTTTGATTAGTGAGTAAATTTCCGCTTTTAGAGTATAATTTATTCATGATTTTGGATGTATAGTTTCTATTTTCTAGATTACAAAAATAGTTAGTGGGTTTTTCACCTTCAAAAATCCATTTTGCCCTTGATCGTACAAATTTGCCTTCCAAATGAATCCTTCTTAATTCTTGTAATTCCTTATTTTTTTCATCAAGTTTATTCGTATCAACTACTGATTCATTTCTTATTAAGTTTATTTCTTTTTCTAATAATTCTTGTCTATTTACACGCTGTTTTTTTATGAAAGAGGAATATGATATAGTTTCACCCCTAATCTCTAATAAAAGTGTTTCAAAAAATAGTTGGTCGTTAATATCAAACTTAATATCTTTATTACAAATTTCTACTAAGGGTAATTGAAAATCTTGTATCGTTGATGCGTATTGTAACTTAGTTCTAATTATGGTTTCTTTAATTTTTTGAATATATGTTTTGTCTTTCAGTAAAGAATTATTGAATTTCCAATATGACGCTCCTTTTTTACATGCATCCATCAATAAAATTAATGTAATAATTGAGTGATCAGTCCTGTAGCCTGGATTTATATTACTATCTTCAACATTTGAATAAAGTGTACCTGATATCAAGAAAAAGTCTAGCCTAGCTTGTTTTAAAGGAGTTTTTTTCAACCAAGTATATTGACGATCTTCTATATGGTCTTCACGCCAGCAGTCCACTAGTTCAAATTCTAACATTATTTCTAAGAGTTTATCCCGAGCTTTAGTATTATTTACATTTACATAATTTTGATAATCTTTATCGGGGTCCATTACTAAGTTAAAGTCACCTACAAGGATTACAGGGTTATCTAAATTGCTTATTTTTTCTCTTAATTTATTATAGAATTCCGGGTCATCTTTGTTTGGGCCGTAAATACAGAAAAGTGAAACTACCTTTTCATAAGATGTAAAATTAATCATAATATAGTTACCATTATTATCCTTTTCTGACTGTAAAAAATTGAAATCAAAATTATTATTTATAAAAATTGCTACACCCCTTGATTGGGAATTAAAGTTACTGAAGTAACATTCATAGCCCCAGAGGCTTCTGATAAATGGGATGTTTTTATCAGTAAAGTGAGTATCTTGAATACAGCATATGTTTGGATTTTTACTTTTCATCTGCATTTCTTAATAACATCCTTTTGATTTTGTCAATATATCTGAAATACCAATTGAAAAAAAACATACTAAGAAAATATTTGCAAGCGTCTGTAAACTCAATCGTTATATGTACACCAGTCAGGTTCAGTGGGACCCAAGCTTTATCAGACACATCTAATCCAAGACAAAATCCATGGAAACCAATTGGAAAACATACATATATATGGATTTTAATGAATTGCGTTATAATAAAATAATCGTTGTGACTATTCATGCAGAAAATTATAACAATTCAAATCAATTAGCATTTATTAAATTGATCATAACAAACATGATTAAATATTATAAGTCTCATCGCGTTTTCAAATTCCTTGAATTTCCATGCCTAATATTTGTCTTTCTTTGTACGGCAACTGCTTTAACTATAAAAGAGGAACAGTTAGACATCAATATATCTTAGCGGGACACAAGAACGTACATATGTATTTCAGGAATTGCATTTTAATTCAATGTAAACACAAGTTAGTCCAGCGTTAGAAAATATAATCAGGTGAATTGTTCTCTGGCAAACAATAAAATTGATTTATAATTTAAAGGCTATTCCTCGATCAGCAATCCTATGTATTTACAAACATTTCCCTGTAAAAATGTGTATAGATAAACCATGTTTTTTAGCCTTGACGGAACGTTACACTTCTTAGCCATGGTATGTGAATATACCTGGTTAAAATATCTTTGGGCTAGTTATTGGTTACTGTCATTGATCACATATATTGCTTAAGCCTTAATTTATTTTTTTACCCTATATCTATCCTTTGAGGGCAAATCAACCTTCCTGTATAAATTAGTCACGGCTCAAAAAACATGGTTTATCTATACGAAATATATTTTAAAATACGCGCGGTGTTCAAATACAGCTTTAAATAGTAGATGGCATTGGCACGTCAAAAGGATTCCTGTTGTCAATAGACCTATCCCGGATATCCACTAATCTGTAAGTACAAATATAGGTTTACCGTTATAATACTTGCACCTATTGAATATTCATATCTGGACACTAGAGTTTGGGTCAGTTGTTAGCATATGAAGGCAAAACTAGTATAACTAGGCCAGATTTGTTTGTACCTGCATGTAAATCAAGGGGAAAACCACCTTGCACAGAGTTCCGGATATCAGCTATTGTTGTACAAAAAGTCATATTATTATGTTGATCAAGTAGACGAAGGGGTATACAGCTTGAAGAGGGTGAGAAATATCTTATATTTTACATCATGGAGCTACGCAAAGAATAGTAATTGATAATTATGAGGTCCTTTAGTAAATGAGGAGGGATTTCATCTTATCCTGTTGCTATTTTTCGACAACATTCGTTCAATTATTTGAAACATTTTTGTTTTCTAGTAGTACGGACAAAACGAAAATAATTTGATTCAATAGAAGAATAGGAATAAAAACATCAAAACGCTACCCAACATTACTTCTTGTCGATCAAACCGATGAATCGAAGTAGCAAACATTTTACTCAAGGGATACATCTTATGGGTACAAATACCAAATTTGAAGCACAAACATCCCGAACATACAAAGATATGCATCATACAAATATGTAATGCTTTGGATTAAAATCGTGTCGATGAAGTAAAACTAACGTTTGTACAAAGGATGAACGTAAGACAATTGATATTTATGACAATATTCAACTGATACTCCATGTATATTTCTTAATTAAGTCGGATGTGTCTCAGTACAATATGGTGTACAAATGAACATCAATTAAAATTCTTCTCGTCTATAAATGGATAAACTATTTCTCGCAAATATAGGTTGCTTCTTGCTCACAATAAAAATCAGTGAGTTTCCACCCCAGGGTACCATAAATCTTCATACAATGTTGTGAGGAGGGGGCATCTGGTCTGTTGGGTCCCCAGAACGTCAGGTTCATATTGACTACCTCACCATCATGCCATGTCCATGCATCATCAGCGAGGAAGTTGGGTGCATTCACATTCGTTCCACCGACCCAGTAGCCTATTTGATCAAATCCTACAAATACAATAATAGAAACAAGAGCTGCTTACTAAAAAATGAATGCCCCCATTACAGCCCCAAATAATCGGAATTTTTAAAGGTCACAGTGACCTTTGACCTAGTGTTTTAGGTATTGTTATGCACATTGTTATTAGAATGTGTAAACTGAAAGACAATAATGTTTGTGATAATTTTAACCAGTGTAAAAATGACCTGTCTGATTGATACCCCTTCAGTTGACATACAGACCGCTCTTCCGAGGTTAACCCTTGACGTCCGCGGTATGTTTTTCGCTAAATAGGTTGTCTTTTTCTGACTAATCAATACTCATGCTACAAAACATGCACCCAAAACTCCTGCAATTTCTGAGTCCTCGAGCAATACATGAGGAAATATGATTAAAACGTATTTTTATTTACTGACGAGGGATCTTTAAATATATTTTTACTCGGATAACTGCATTAGGTGCACAGTCTATATCGAAATAACTATGCACAATTTGAAGTTTGTGCACTTACAGGATACTTTAATATTCAAGTTTAAATAGTGTTAGGTTGACAGTTTTGCTAAGTACGATAATAATAATTATAATAATGGCAACGACTTTATTTATTGTGATATCAATTGTCAAACCAGTCCATCAGAATTGACAAACATTATGTAATTAAACCATGCGATGTAGTTCACCGTTGTGTAAACACTTCATTGAACGTGAAGTCATGTTCGTTTCGTCCTTATAATTAATAATAAATCCTGCAATATATTATATTTTTCTACTTGTACCTGCACATGTTGTCATGATTTCCTTCATTATTTCCAGTCTTGGTACTGTTGAGAACTTTGCAAGAAATCCTCCCGACGCTGCACATACTTGTTGAGCTGATGGTACACTGGCCGGCACATGTACAACCCTGTATTGGTAACAAGTCAAAATAGTTTACCGCCGCGATAGTTTGATAACCATTATTGCTTATATTACCAAATTGTTTGTTAAAGCCTGTTTACTAATAAATTTCAATTATGTAACACCACTTTTAACTATTGGTACGTAACGGTATGCATGATAAGCTATCCTTATTGGTGACGGGAATGTAAGTTTCTTCAACATACAACTATTTTTTCTATGACTTGACCTAGAGATATAGTTATTTATCCCAATGACACATGCTTCAAGTGAAGTTTGATTATATCTTCACCAATATTCTGACAATTATTTTATTTACACATATCCTATGACAATACTGCCTTCGAAAAACGCGAGTGGCTTTCCTGCTAATTAAGTGACATACAGTAGCTTTTGACTCTATATGACTAAATCGCGTACTTGATCTAGACATTTGGATGCCAACTTTGTGACCAAATTTCATAAAGAGTATTCCGAAAGTGCGACCTCTAGAAATAGTGTTTAGACACAAGTTAATTATGGACCGACGGACAAAGTTGGATCATAAAAGGTGTGCTAATGTACAGGGTAATTTACATTCTTTGATAATTATACTCAGTTTACAAATAAGGGCTTGAAATATGTCACACATTTAATCAAAAATTGGACAAAGGATAAACGTGGGGTGATCAAAAGATAATGAGACAAACGCTCTCAATAAAATAAGTTTTTATTCCAAATAAACAATTTATCCTTTCTCCGACTGCAGACTTGCATGAATGTTCATCCATTACTGGCAGAGATATCACTTACGTACATCGACTCGCCGCACATTAACGACGGCAATGACGTCATTTACGTAAATTGTTAACTATTCGAACGTCTCATTGCCCCGAAAAAATCGCTTATGTCTCTAAAACTATTAGATAGATTTACTAATACTACAGTATTTATTTAGAACAATTGCTCATTTGAATAAAAGCAATTCAGTTGTTATAAAATATCAAGGAAATATTGAATAATTATTTGATTATTTTTATTCTAAAGACGGTTCTGCTATACGACGTCCGTCAAACAAGTAACACTCAAAATTGACAGCTCATCTTACCCTCTTCTGATCTCGGTTTGATATAATAGAGCTTCTTTCCCATCACAAACCACTTACGTTACATAAGTATATGTGTCTTGCAGACTTCTCTGTCGATGCTCGTTTTCTCATTTAAATGTTTGTTTCTTCCTTTATCTTAGTTTGTGAAAGAACTGTTATTTTTAAGATGAGATTTTTGCCGAAATATTGCGTAGTTTTCACGTCGCTACTGTAAGTTTTCACGTCATATAATGAAAACGAACACACCTACATCAACAGCGTTTCATTCCACATTTCTTCATTGTTTTAGCACCATGTCCAGTTAATTTGATAATTATTGGAGAATATCTGAGAAAATACAAGGCGAAAGTTTTCCCATAACATATGGCTAAAATGGCGACGTTTTATGTGAGGCGACATAGCGCGATAGATACCTTATATTTGACGTTGCATTAACGAATAACTACTTATTGTAGAACATTGCACGTTATAAGTAAACATCGGCATTAAATGCAGCTAAATTAATATGATACTTTCATGCCTCAGATACGTAAACCTTAAAAATAAGAGTATTTGTCTCATTACTTTTTAATCATCCAACGTACAATCAAATCTAGAACTTACTGGTATGTGAAAGGTCCATCCGAAAGTAATAGTGTCAAATATTGACCATCTTCATTGCAAATGGTGTGTACTGAAATACAAACACAAAATGTATGGCTACATGTATAATCTTCCATTTTCTGTAAAGTGTTGTTCCAAAGATTGCATGACATTTGAATGAATAAGCCGCAGTTAGTAACAAAATCACGGTCTTTTATCATGAACTTCAAGTGATACTGGAAAGGAATTACAAAAAGATGTTTAAACCACCTGAAATAACAAATTGTTACACTTATGCTCATAAAACCGGTACAATGGAGAAAAGTGATAAAATGGATAAAGATGAAAACATGGACACTTATAGGTTACAAGAAGATCATTAAACGAGAAAAGCAGATTGCTATATTCCAGAGACTATTCAAACGATACAATAATGAATATTCAATTAAGAAACCGAGCGATAACTTAGAACATTTGAGTGAAATACTATGACAATTTAACGCAGTCAGTAGAGTACAAATAAGAGAAATTTACCGAATCACTCGAGATCATATAGGGACGTTTAACTCAAGTTCAGTAATAGACAAAATAGAAGAAAAGATCGCATTTGAACACGTGCAAATGAACATTCTTTGGATGGAACACTTTAACAAAAGTTTACAATAGACCAGCTGCAGTTCCCTATCTAAGAGTGCAAAATCCGTTGAAAAAAGGAAATAACGAACGATTTGATAAACACTTAGATCCCCAGCCCGTGAAGAAATACATATACATTGTAATATAGGGCAAACACAAACTGCAAAATAATAGAATACCAGACACAGGCATTAACCACATTGATAGTGAAATGATAAAAGCAGACTCACCACTAGCTTTTAAAAATACTATATAAGTTATACTATTCACTCAGATGTCGACCACTGAAAAACTTTCCGAAGACTGTTGCAAAGGTGGAAAAACAGAATGCTCAATTTGAAAAATCATCTGACTGCAAGGAACAATCAGGGTTGTGACTTGAAGTTGGTTGTATTGGCTATATGTTAACCCAAAGAAACATCATTGAAGAAAGTATGGAATACTATAGTAAAGTAGATATGAACTTCGTTGACTTTGAAAGAGCTATTGATAGTGTCCACTGGGAAAGTTGAAAATCCCAAAGGTATGGAATATGCATGTCCTAAAATGTATTATATGTATTATAACAGGCTTGGTGACGGGTTACGGCAATAATTCATAATGTCACAAATGCTTTTCTTGTTGTTATCGACGTAATAATGAGTTTAACTGCTGGAACCAAAAAGAGGAACACGATGGATTCTCACATCAATGCTTGAAGAGACACTCACATACTATATTGTCCTACTTGCAAGACATCTTTCAATCTCCAAACGAAAAGAGAAGAGCTATCTAAATATGAACACCGCGTGAGACTTAACATTGGTAGGAGGTCAAAGACTATGTACTCAACAAACGCCCTCACTACTCTAACACTAGACGATGAACCAAGACATAACGACTGGACAAAAGAACATCAGAACTGTAATCAAACAAAGAAGATTGAAGATGGATATGTCATGTCACCAGAAAAGACTAAAACAGCAACGAATAGAGTTCACAGGCAGTTCACACCAGCAGAGTGGGGTAAACAGGGGGAACACCCGAAAGAGATGCGGCGAAGGACCACCAACATTGCGATCAAGACTACTGCGAGAGACAGAAAACAATGGAGAACTGTGGTACCTGCCGAAACGAAAAGGATAGGTAAGTAGCTAGCAGTCAAAACAGTCAGAAAGTGAAGTGAAATATTTTATTTTGTTTTAATGTGTATAGAGCTCTATTCAACGATATGTTTTTTTAAAAAGTTTCAAAAACTTAAAACAATTATGCTTTCATATACATTAGATCATTTTTCGCTTCAGTTTTAACAGAAACTCTCTCTGTGATTTATTGGACGTGCGAACTGTCCATTTCCATACGAAAGTGTTCTAGAACACCCTATGAAAGTATAAGAATCGTCTATTTTTCGACGATTGAATCAAAATGCACGGAACCCAACCAAAGTTTTAATTTGCAATTAAGGTAGTCTAGTATCATACTAAAAACCATGCAAGTAATTATTTTGACATTGAATGACTGTTAGAATATAGCTCTATACACTTTGACATTCACTGTAATTGTAATATACATACCATTATTTGTCGAGTAATATCTAGCATTCGGTTCTGGAATACAGTCATCTTTTATGAGAACTTTAACATTCGCCAGATGACAATTGTTGATTCCATCAGGTGTGTAGAAAATGGAGACACAACCTTGTATTTGCTCACAGGTTACACAACAATGGGTCCTGCTTAATGACGTTATGCTGCGCACGATGGCATCAGGACAAACCATATTTTGGAATGACACGCGGTTTTCCCATTTTGCAGAATCCACAGCACCTGTATTGAATATTTATATCCTTAAATGTTACGTAAGTCTATTGTTAAGGATTATTACTCTACAGTTGGGTGAGAAAGACTGATCACAGATACGTTTGACGCCTTCGCTATACTAGTCCAACGAATGTACATTATATGTTCGTTATCAGTTAAAGAGTTAAAACATCGAACCAAAATTATATTTTGGCAAGAAACCAACAACTATGTTTTATACAACTATATTTTCAAATGACACTTCAATAAAAAAAATACATACTGAAACACCATTGCATAAATCCAATGCATGTTATCAAGATCAGACGGCTTCGAGTCTTCTTGGTCGTCATCTTTGTCTTTAATTACATAGCTCTAGATACTATCTGTGCCTTGTTCTACTATGCCTTTATATTGTAGTGTTATTGGTTGGTACATGTACCACATGTTTGCACGATTACATATGGACACGGTTTGTCTTTTGTTAGTTTAGCTTATTAATTATATTATAATTGATAGTTGCCATGTGTCTATAACCTGTGGCATGACACCCTGTTGTGATTAATAAAAACATCAATGTTGGTAATAACTATAAGTAAACACAATTTTAGTATAATAACATATATAGATAGCTACGAGATGTGCCAATTAATATTTGAACAGAGTTTAATATACAATAATTTCATGCAAACAAATTAAAAATTTAATATCTAGTTTGTACCCAGTAGAGGTTTGTCTAAGGTAATAGGGGTTTCGAAAGATGCGGTTCTACTTATTGTATTAGGGGATTCAACGAGTCCGGAAAGGACACAATGTAAGACGCCATACCGGTAATCCGTGCTTGTGAGATTTATCCCAGCCAATAGTTTGTCTGCCCTAATTAGCTGAATTCGGTGTGTGGAAATCCCGCTGTGAAAATGTCAAAATGAATTTCTCAAAATGTCTTTATTTTTCACTCATAAAATATACTGATCGTCAAAAGTTTCGCAAACGACTTAAAAATTCAAACATTTTAAAATGTTAATTCGAAATAACTTTTTACTAACACTGTCCGTTGGGTAAACATTGTTCATGTTGAACCCATTTCCGCTGGCTTTCGTCACGCTTGAGTGATCACAAATGGTAAAACGTCTATTCAAGCGAGCAAAATTAGGGTTTTTCATTTTCGACTAAATTTTCATACTATATAATATACATGTATATAAATATGAGCCGTTCTCCAGGAAAACCGGGTTTATTGACAAAATTACGAAAATCATGATAATAAATCGTTAGAAGGACGAGACTCTTATGAACACTTTCTGAAAATTTGAACACATTATTATATATATTAACGAAGTTATAGACTTTTTTAACTAACCACTCCCGCCAAGTTTTTTAGTGACGTCGCAAACGTCATTCGAACGTTATTTTACGTAACGTTAACAATCATTTCATAAACCCAGTATTTATTGAATTATTGACGATAACTTTTCAAATTTTTGTCTCATTTTAGAATAATATTCTGATTATAATAAAACACGATAAATTGTGAGCGTTTGCTAAAAGGGAAGAGAAGCTGCTATTTTTAACCCCTAACCCCTTGTTTTTCTCAATTCGGGTAGTTTACGGAAATTGATCACCATAGCAACGACGGAAGTAATTTTATCATAGTTTATCAGAAAATTTAAATCTTTAAGATAGTACTATGCTATCCAATTACTTACGATTAAATCGGTGAACAAGACTTTTTTCTCATTTTAGACCTATTTCTAAATGTTATTACATAATTACTTTGGTCAATAAGCCCGGTTTTCCTGGAGAACGGCTCATATATATTCGTCGTAACTGCAACCACCAAACTCTACCATTTGGTTAGTTCTTATAATAATCTGTTCAAAACGGTATCACGGTTTACAATTATGTTTCATTTTTTGCAGTTTTTTATCACAATGGAAATTGTTGGAATCTAGAAAAAGGCTACATCTGTTTTAAACAACAAACACTGCTCGTTGTGATGTTGTTTCTAATCTCCACGGGATGTGAAGAACCTGGCTGAAGATCGCTACCAATTAAAAACACTATCAATAACTTACAAAAGGAAATAAACAGTAACGGTTCCCATATTTAATTATTCAAACGCATGGTATATCCACAATCAATAATATTAAATCACCCAAACACTGTAGAACAGGGTACTAATATTTTCCACAGAAATTGAAGACAGCGATGATGACGAAGAAGACACAAAACCGCCTCGTCTGGATAACATTCATCGGATTTATGCTATGTTGTTTAAGTAGGTTTATTTTTCTTTCTTGAAAGTGTCACGGGAAAATATGCAATATTCGTTATTCGGTACTTGTGTTCTTATAAATATGTAAATTACCTAAATACTGTAGAAATGACTTTAAATTTGTTATTGGTCGATGTGTAATAAGCATATAGAGATAAGTAAATAAAAGGTAGTCAGTTTGTGATTTTGTAAACACTTTATTCACATTTGCATGTACCCATCTGCATCTCGATGGTCACATTTATTAAGGCAGTTCGATTTTGTCTTAAAGAGGCATTCCCTATAACTAGCATATATTTCTCTTCTATCACATTAAATGTACAAAACACTATCAATTATCATAATGTGTCAGAAGAAAGTGTGCGCACCTATGTCTCTATAATGTCAAAAATATATTCAAATCACCAATCATAATTTATCACTTCCAGCGATTTATTATTATATGGTCAAAGGGTAAGAATTAGAATAAATGGTGGGAGCTTTCTGTTGAAGATTTGAGGATTTAATATTCCTGAATCGATTTAAACGATCAAAATTATAGGGATGGTATGTGAACTGAGTGTGGGTTTTGTGTTGTATTTGTAACGCGTATTCGCCCTTTTGTTTCGTGTTTTGTCTGCTGGCTCATGTTCCGGAGTTTGACTGACTAACTGAAGCAGCAGGCTGTCAGTTGGATACCATGGTATTTAACTGGTCATTCTCTGCAGACTGTGCTGGGTGTTATTTTCCGGTAGTTTTTATCTTTTACAAAGTCTTTTTATATTTATATTGAATTTCGGTAGTATGAATACATGTAAATGTGTTTACGAATTTAGTCACTATTGCACACTAATCTGTGTACTGACCGAGTAAAGTAACTTCAGGTCAGTCCAAAATACTATATTTTGTATATTACTATGCATAGCTTAAACATGTAGTGCCTACTAAATAATTGGAGTTTTTCTTCGTCAATGTTTTTGTTTTGAACATGAAAATGGTATGTCTTGAGGTCACATTTTTCACGTAAATGTACATGCGCTAGTGGCATATAATGAACCACTAATATCTTGCGTTCTGGACCACCATTAAGAAATTTCTACATGATAGGAATATTTGACTTGTCTCGTCGCTTTCGGACCTTAATGCAACAAGTACTGCTTTTTTGGATAATGTCTAAACAAAGCCTATCTATTCGTTGACGATATAAATTATATAAATTGTTGTCCAATAGTGGAAATTGGCAAATATAATCAGCCTTTGGAGCAAGTGGTGGACTGTACACATCACAGGTCCGTGAAAAGTATACTATGTATATAAGGATGCCCTAGGTCACTTTTCACGGTCACTGTGGTACATAAGTGTACCAGCATAGAGGAAATAAAAAGACATATGCATTTGCCGTTTAATTATTTCCTTATTTCAAAACCAGCGTATGCCACCGTGTAAAATTATATGTCCATACGTGGAAACTGTTTATTTTTATCAAATGTGTTCGTGTCATTTTTATCTGCTGTCTACTTATTATCAGTAATATTGGACATCCGGCAGATTCAATGATATAATTAAATTTAATACAGGTGTTGTGGATTCTGCAACATGGGAAAACCGCGTGTCATTCCAAAACATCGTTTGTCCTGATGCCATCGTACACAGCATGACGTCATTAAGCAGGACCCATTGTTGTGTGACTTGTGAGCAAATGCTAGGTTGTGTCTCCGTTTTCTTCATACCTGATGCAATCAACAATTGTCATCTTGCGAATGTTAAAGTTCTCACAAACGATAACTGTATTCCTGAACCGAATGCTAGATATTACACGACAAATATTGGTAAGTAAATTACAATTTAAGTGACGATTAAAGCAAAATAACACACTTCACTTCTGGCTGTTACTAGCTACCTACATACATTATATCCTTTCTTCTCTATCTGGGTCGTGAATCTAAGTGTTTATCACGTGGTCCCCACGTACATCAAAACGTATCCATAATTACTTTTTTAACGGATGATGGTCGAATGCGTTAAATTATTCTGCCCGTCGTTTTTAACTTATTGTGATCGTTATTCCTCTTATATCTTTCACACGTGCACTCTTGGCGTGATAATTTCCCACTGGCTCTCTGTTGATTCGGTAAACTTCAGTCAGTTCTCGTCTGCCTTGGTCGCTTTGTTGTCATCGTAGTCTCGTGTATCTTTTCTAGTTCCGTTTTTGTTTTTTATTGACTTTAGAATATTTCTCGTCTCGTAGGAATAGTGTTCTTAGATCTTGCATTCTGCTTTATTCGTTTTATTATTTTCTTGTATCAGTAAAACCATCGGGAAAATAAAAAAACCATGAACTGATTGTATATTGCAAAGAGTGTTAACTGTAATATTAGTGCAATACTATACAGAAAAAGGAAGATTTTAGCCTTACATATTGTTTTATGTATTTCAGTAAACACCATTTGCAATGGAGATGGTCAATATTTGACCCTTCTACTTTCGGATGGACCTTTCACATACCAGTAAGTTGTAGATCAGATGGTATACCCATTTTTTCAGTATTTCATGCGATATCTGACACATCTCATGCCCTTGGGATACTTGTGTTCACTCTTCGTCTGTCAGTCTAAAATTTGCTTGCGTAAATACTAGAGGTCACAATTTCGGCATACTCTTTGTGAAACTTAGTCACATAGAGTATTTTCACAGACGGTAGATCATGCTTTTAAATAAGTCATTTACAGTTAAAAAGGATAGATAGGTAAATTAATAGGAAAGCTAACGCCTTTTTTAGAAGGCTATATTTTTATAGGAATTTAGAATAAAGTTGTCAGAATATTTTTGAAGATGTAGTCAAACTCCACTTGAAGCATGGGTCACTGGGATAAATAACAATGTCACTAAGTCAAGTGATGGAAAACTTGCTTTATGTCGTGGAAACTGCCATTCGTGTTACATTAGTGTTTGTCTGGACTACCATGACAGGTGAGAGATACGTAAGGTTTAAAATTTGCAAAAACTGATTGGCTGATTGCTTATATAAATATCGATGTAACTAATCGTAATAGACAAATTTCATGTTTACATACCGAGACATTCATATCCAAATTGATATACAATGAGTTATTGGTCAGTGACTTGTTTGTATTGTTTATTTAGCCAATAGATTTCTGGTGGAACAGATTAACATGTGAATAGTTTCGTCATACTGAAAAGTGTCTATAATTATATATATATGTTTTGATGGCCTATGCTCTGAGTGGGGATTTCTCGAGGGGAACACGGCGTGCAGAGAAAACGGTGGAACGATATGTAGCGTCCTCAAATTTAATGTTTCTATGAATGCCTTGTATTTCGTATATTGATTCGTCTTTTAGTACTATTTGTGTTATTAATCTTATTCAATTTGAAAACTATGATAGCTATTCATGCATATCACCCGTTACGTACCACTAGTGAAAAATGGTGTAACAGCTATATAATTAAAATGTATGAGTTAATATGCTTTAACAAAGCTTATTGATATAATAAGCAAAAATAGTATGTTTTGACATTTTATCAATACAGGGCTGTACATGTAAGGGAAAGTGTACCAACAGCTCAACAAGTATGTTTAGCGTCAGGCGGATTTCTTGCAAAGCTGTCAACAATACCAAGACTGGAAAAAATGAAGGAAATCGTGACAACATGCGCAGGTAACTAACTATACTTAACAACTTTTCTTAGTCCTCATTTTCAATGATTAGTGACTTTTTTGTTATAAATAGTAAAGTGACAAAATTTCTCAAGTGAAGTTTATACATGACAGTCAAAATAATCCTTTTCAAAAACTGGTCATATGTCACATGGTTTGTTCGATCCGAGATGCACGTGCGTTTTCCGTTTTTCTGCCACTCAGCATTTACACATGCATGAAATTTGTTCAACACACTTCGGATTTATGTCCAAAGACCCATCACTTTTGAAAAACATTCGAAAATCAATCATGCTATAACAATTATGCGTCAGCTGATGTCAGAACGAAGACGTCACGTGACGTTTGTACGATGCAAAGTGTTATTTTCTGCCGACGTGTAAGAAAAGGTACCCAGTGCTTTTATTTAATTTACTGGTTGATTGAATTTTAACGTAAACGTGTTTATGAGTATGTAATGAAAGATTTACTTATTGTTTGTCAGATTTATAATGGGGGTTGTGAGAGAGTTTAGTATTGAAGTGACGTTATTACGTAAAATCGCGCTATTCGGAGACGTGACTGTAATTAGCGTTCAGACGTTAAAATCACTGAGTCGATACATTCAACAATGTGCACGACTCGTGTCATTGAACACAAGTGGATAAATCAGATCACATGATGGTCATCAAATATATCAAAATATGTATTTGTGACTTTTACCTCCATTGGTTCATATGTTAAAATTGTTTTAATTTTATAAATGCATATAAAAGTCAATTTTTGTTTTACTATTTTGCAAACTGATAATTGACGCGTATTATAGCCAAATTTCATGGAGATATAAACATGGCTGACAAAGTTATCTACGAAAATATAAGTGAGGACTTAGAAAAGTTGCTAAGTATATATAATAGTTAATACATGCATGCAATCTTGAAATACATGAAGACATATTATAACATTTAAATTTACGTAGGGTGATCAAAAAGAAATGAGACAAATGTAACCACCATTAAATTTTACATTTCTAAACCATACAGGTATCACATCAATGTTAGTGCATTTAATGCCGATGTTCTACGTATAAAATACATTAATCTAAAATAATGGAGAATAATTCCAAAGTTTGGCAAATCCCTGTATTCTGATTGGTTAAGACGTGACGTTTAAAATCCAGTTAACATCCGTTTAGTAAAGAAAACCGAGGTTGAAGTTCTTTTCTGAAGTGGGTAGAGTAAGTAAATCTGAAAGGTCCATAACATTTGTTGTTATGTAGTTGTAGGTTGACATAGACATCTCTTGTTTGTGTGTTGAATCCCCTTTAGTTTGTATTGAAATAAGCATGAGGAAATCGGACTGGGAAGACAACAATCAACCTAACCAGCCATCTTGTCCACATTTAGCTCTGTTAATAGTATTCTCCCAACCTCATATGATGACGACGTCATATATATGACATCATTAAATTATTTTTATACAGTATTCCTGTCCAACTAATGAATGAATGGGTTGATAACCCCATAGTTATTCATGTGTGCAACTATGACATACACTGGAACAAGGATTTTTTTCGAGAAAAAGATAGGTTAGCCAACCCTGATTCCTTGACTCACTCAAACTTTCTACCACTTTTTAAAGGGTATCAGCTCAAGTTGGGAAATTGGAAAATTTATAAAAAAAGCTCTCTGAAAATCGCATTTTTGACTTGACCGACCTAATACATTTATATACGAATATGGACATTATTGATATAGAAATAAAAACATAACTTCGGTTTTTTACCTTTTAAACACACAAAATCTATAGTGTGACTTATGCAGAAAAAATATTTTTAACGTTATTGCAGCGTATGGTAGTGTATAAATGCAGAGAAATTCGTGCCATAATTAACGGACGGTACAAAATGTTTGGGAGTTTTCATCAATAGCGCCATTGATCGTAATGCAAGTTGTAAGAACACTTTATGCATTCGTAAGACATAGTTTTGTGATTAAAACGTCTACAAAACATGTTTTCATCATCGAAATGATTGCAGTTTTGTCCGTTTAAACACATTTTGTTTCTTTAATTGTATTTATAGGATTTGATCAAATAGGCTACTGGGTCGGTGGAACGAATGTGAATGCAGCAAACTATTTCGCTGATGATGCAAGGACATGGCATGATGGTGAGGTAGTCAATATGAACAAGTCATTCTGGGGACCCAACGTACCAGATGGTCCATCAACACAACATTGTATGAGTATTTATAGCTCCATAGGATGGAAACTCGCGGATTATTATTGTGGGAACCAAGTAGCCTTTATTTGCGAGAAATAGTATCTCCATTTATAAATAAGATTGATATTGATATAAGTTGACGGTAAATCATATTGTGCTGAGACACGTCCGACTTGATTAAGCAATACGCATGTTGTTCCTTTTTTAAAAAATATGGTCATAAATATCAATTTTGATTCTATGTATGAACGTAAGATTAGTCTCATCGAAACGATTGTAATCCAAAGTATTACGTATTTGTATGATTCACATATTTGTATTTTAGGGATTGCAAGCGTCAAATTTTGTATGTGTACACATACTTTGGTGAAATGTGTGCTACTTCAATTCATCGGTTTGAATATATTGAGTGTTAAAAATACATTTTCGAAAAACGTTTGACAAACTGATAGTTTCATTGAAATTGTTTCAGTCAATAAAAGTTTGAGAGTCATATGTTTTTCTTCTCGATCACCCCTCGTTACAGTTACACTTTATATTAAACATGAGTGGATATAATGAAGCGTGTATCTAAACAGAAATACATAAGGATTATAGTGTACTACTAGGAAACTACGTTTCAAGTACTTAAACAAATGTTGTCCAAACATGGCAATTAGAGTGAGATAAAAGCCTTTCACATTTCCTAAAGTATTCCGCATCGCTTACGAAGTAAAACGTTTGACAAAACGCATGTCAGAAGGTTCCACCCAGTCTAAATATCAAGCGTTGTTTCCAAAGTCATGAAGAGAGGCATTTGTGATTCGTTTGATGAAAATCTGTTCCACAATGTAAGCTTTTGTATGAGTATCTGGTGCATGTCTTTCATCAAAACTTGTCTTATAAGTCCTACCGATAATATACTATTTCTATGCTGACGACTCACAATTGTATATGACAAAAGATTGTGTCTAGCGGCATTAAACAATGCAAATAATTGAAGTATGTCTGAAGGATATATTTCACTGGATGAAAGACAATTTGTGAACGTTGGCGACGCTATAACTAGACCATCATCAACGTTGGTAAAATAATAAAAATATAATAATAAAAATATTTATGTCTTTAGTGAACATTGACATTAGGTTGCATAGTAAACAGTAAACACCGACATGTATAGGAGTTTCTTCAAAGGTAGCATCGGTTATACCTTTGGAGACGATTTCTTGTAGCAGTGGTATCTGACGCTTTTCTTGAAACACTACTTAATTTATCGTAGGTAAACAGGCGATGAAGTAAGGTCGCATAGTGAAAAGCAAGAAATAGTTGGTGGAGTAATGCGTGTTGGGCTGGCCATTGAGCTTACGAAACACACTGTACTCGAACGATTTTAAATTGTGTAATTTACTTGTTTACATATATTAGTGATGAATGTGATGATTTATAAATTGTCCGTAATTGTTTAAATGTTACCCATTTTATTTTTACTAGCATGTTTGAATCCTTTACATATTGTTTTAATCCTGTTTGAATACATCTCGAACTACACTTATTCTATCACCAAACTCTCAAAGCACAAATTTGATGAGATCATTATGTACGTGGGTGAAACAAAACGTTCGTAAAATTTTGCCATAACTTTTTTATGTCGTCATATTTATGATGAATAAATAGACTGGTATTTTCTTTACATATAAAGATTTGTAGCGACCTGATGATAAACGTTTTAAAATATCTATATCTTAAATAAGGGCGATTATGTATACCGGAGCACACGGATAATTTGAAACACATTTAATAAATTTTCTGAAATATCTCAATTGTAGGACCTAAAAAAAACGCCAAAATGTTCTGTCTTATTACATGATGTCATTTATAAAGTATGTTAAAATTTCAGACGTAATCTCCGATAAATAATGCTTTAATCAACATTTACATAATCGCACTATATAGAAATACCCGCGTATAACGGGTCTGCCGGAATTTACGGAACCACGGGCGGCTATCAAAATCTGCGTGAAACTGGAATATACGTACGGCATCAGAGACAAAACATGGTTTGAAACGTGCAGATATATATCCTGAAATAGAAAGACATCGATTTATCAATGGAATTAGTGATTTCGTGTAGGCCGACGGATTTTGACAACCATATAAAATACACCTGATATTGGTGACGTTGGTTAGCAACGTCGTCGAAGAGGACCAGCGCTATATAATAGCGGATATAGTAAAACTGGGACAGCGTACACGATATTTAACAAACAATTGAAAATGCAGAAACTATTATCACGATGGTTATCCAAAAATACCCACATATTAGTCACTCAAAAAGCGAAACTGAGTCAAAACGTTAACGTAAATATTGACAAATGTGGCGTAAGTTTGACGTCGTTCATCAAATGACGCTGACGTGCTCCGGTATGCTGTCACAGCAAGTGTGCGATTCAATGTAAAAATCATGTAGTTTTGACTAATTCAATGAAATTTGACAAAATGTTTTGTTATACTTATGACCACGTTATATTAAAATTTGAAAGCATTTGAAGTTGTAGTTTGTGAGTTAGGATATTTTTCTACGAACTTTTTTATTCATCCACGTATATTAAGTTGGCCCAACATTCTCAGATAGTTTGTGAACATAATGATATGTTGACTTTTATGCCTTTGAATAGTAGACTGAATTGCCGTTAGTACAATATGGACTGCGTATTGCATTGTCAATAGATGTACATAAATTCAATTGATACGTCAATCTAAATCGACGACAGATACTTGTTGTACTAGTCAGATTGCTTGAACATTACAACCCGGGTCACCTGATTAGGCGACTAGTGCGCTAACAACCAATGGGTTACACACGCTTACAATGTGGTTATTAATTTGCAATTGCCGTAGCGATAATTTATAATGTGTTTGTATCAAAGTATTGGATATTAAAATATGTTCAAATATAAGCTTGGCACCTCCAATAGGTATCTTTTATTAATTCTAGTATTGTGTTTACTTATAGTTATCTTCCAAGATTTTTATTTAATCACCTCATGGTGTGATGATGAATGTTATTGACATATGGCAACTATCAATTATAACAAAATTAGCTCACAAACGAAAACCTTATCCTATTTAACCGTGCAAACAAGTGGTATATGTACCAGTCAATAATACGACAATATAAAGACATAGTAGAACAAGGCACTGATAGTATCCAGAGCAATGCAATTGAAGACAAAGATGACGACCAAGAAGACTCGAAGCCGTATGAGTTTGATGATATGCATTGGATTTATGCAATGGTTTTTAAGTATGTATTATATTCTTTTCATTGAATTGTCATTCGAAAATAAAATAATTATTGTATGAAAAATATGTGATTGTTTCTTGCCGAAGAATTCTAATTTCGATTAGATGTTTTAACCCGAACACATAAGTATATCTCACGGATGCTATATGTGTTCAAATTATAACTGCCAATCGCAACAACGAGCGACTGCTTGCTTGGCATATTGTCTTTTTATAGCTGATACTGTGTCAATTAGGTTTTAGTAACTGAATTAAGTTTCTTCAGACTTTGTGCAGCTGGAATGTTGGCCTTCGACTTTTTGACAGCTGAAAAGGTGGTCTTTCAGCGTTTAAGCTCATTTTGCCTCATTAAGATGGTCCTTTGGCATAGTGCCGAATATTATGTCATGCTATGTTGTAAAGTTTCCATGATAAGTGGTTTTGTTATTGTCATATGTACTATATATCGTTTTATGTTACGGATTGTTACCCAGCTTAGATCTTTCAACACCATGAAAAATTATCAAACCCATGAATACAAGTATTCTCATTGCTTTCTTGCAATACTGAACATCAGTTTTAAGATTGTCTAAACATATAAAATAGTCCTATTCTGGAATGAGAGTTTCAATAAATCTGAATAAAAATAGCAAATCCACCCAGCCCTTTTGCATATATAAATTTCACACTGAAATACAATTGCAATTCTAATTGTCGTTGATTCTTTAACTCATGACTAGCGTATGGTGTACTTTCGTTGGGCTGATATAGCGACTGTGTCAAACATGTCCGTGGCCAATCTTTCTCCACCAACTGCAGAGTTATAATCATTTATAATGGACATGCGTAACATTTAAGGATATAAATATTTAATACAGGTGTTGTGGATTCTGCAACATGGGCAAACCGCGCGTCATTCCAAAACATGGTTTGTCCGGATGCCATCGTGCACAGCATGACGTCAGTAAGCAGGACCCATTGTTGTGTAATTTGTGGTAAAACAGCTGGTTGTATCTCCGTTTTCTACACACCTGATGGAGTCAACAATTGCCATCTTGCGAATGTGAATGTTGTCTCAAACGATAACTGTATTCCTGAACCGAGTGCTAGATATTACTCGACAAATATTGGTAAGTAAATTACAATTTTAGTGACTATCAAATTTCACTTCATTTCTGACTGTCACTATCTATTTCGCTATCCACCCTTTATCTCTGTCTGGGTGGTGAATATAAATGCTTATCAAATGGTTCTCCAAGAAAAAGTATACATGATTACTTTTTCAATGGATGCTAAAAATGTATATATATGCATGTTATAAAGTACATCACTATACAGAAAAAGGAAAGATCATAGTCATACATCTTGTTTTATGTATTTCAGTACACACCATTTGCAATAAAGATGGTCAATATTTGACCTTACTACTTTCGGACGGACCTTTCACCTACCAGTAAGTAATCAAATTGTATACCCTTTGTTCAAAATGTTATATGTGACACATTTCATGCCCTCATTTATAAGCTATAAGTATACTCAAAGAAAGTAAATCACCCTGTATTTTAGTTCTTCATTGTTACCACTCTTCGTCCGTCCGTCCTTAATTTGCTTGCGTAATCATCATCCCTTGAGGTCAGATACTCGGCATACTCTTTATAAAATTTTGTCACAAAGATGATCGTCAATAAAACTACATTACTTTCATAATTTGGTCATCTAGAATCAAATGCTAGGTCACTAGGTAAATCAATTGGAAAGCCACGCACACGCTATAGAGGTTGTAATTTCACAGGATCTTTGTGAAATAATGTCAGAATGTGTGTGAAGATGTAATAAAACTTCATTTGAAGCATGTGTGATTGGGGGCAATTCTCTAGCTATGTCAATGGGTCAAGTAATAGAATACATGTTGTATGTCGTAGAAGTTGTCATCTTAGACACAAAGGGGCCTGACTGGGCTACCATGACAGATGAGAGACCTAGGAACACTGATCTTTTATCAATATATGTTGTCGTTTTATATTCATACATAGGTGTATCACAATGATGTAATCCTATTTAAACCATACACACAAATTAATTACATGTAAATATACATTGCATCACATTATCGCCATGTTATAAACCACATAACGTTGTTCGGAAACGTGCGTAAGAAGAAAATGACTTCATCAGCAAAACCGTCGTTTGCTCCAATCCGTTAGTTCTAACGTTGTTCTGACCTGGTAACTATTTATAATGTTTTTATCGATATAGGGCTGTACATGTACCGGCCAGTGTATCTTCAGCTCAACAAGAATGCGCTGCATCAGGGGGATTTCTTGCAAAGTTGTCAACAATACCAAGAATGGATATAATAAATGAAATCATGACAACATGCGCAGGTAACTTAGTTAATACATAGATATGCGTCGTTTGGTCGTTACGATCTTGGGGACTGGGGGAACTAGGTTGCAACTTAGCCGCGGTTCATTCGGTCACATTTGATCAGCGTTATTTTGTTATTTCTTTGTGAAATTTGGTTATCCTGTATTTTTGCGGCGCGGAGTTCGGCTTTTAAATATTTCTATGAGGTGTGGGTGTGCATTGCTCCGTGTAGATGAGTTGTGATGTTAATGTTTTCTGTGCTCGGTTGATAACGTTGGGTGCTGCCTTCCAGTCCGATGTCCTCATTTCTTTTCAGCGAACTTTCTATGATAGTTTGCTGCTTCTTGTGGACCATTTTCAAAATTGATGATTTTTTGTAATTCACAATAAATAAAGTCGTTTCAAATGGTAATATTATTATTCTAATTTCATTATTATTATTATTATTATTATAGTTACATAATTATACAAATGTACTTAGTTATATTGCCAACTATATTTCAAATCAGTGAATGCTTTTACCTATTGAGTTATATCGGAAAGAGTTATTTGAGATACCTTCTACTAGAAATCATACTTTTTTATACCATACTCGATGCAGATTGTTTTCCTCCATTGAACCCGTTCATAGCACTAACGAGTGTTTGGTGGAAGTTTCAGTAGAAATATGGTCTGTTTTTAAATCGTTGATTTTGTGGAATGTGTTTTATCCCTATCATTGGCGACGGAGTATATTGCTGTGCAAATCGCTGGCTTGAAATGAGAAGGTCGTAAGTACAAACTATTTTTATTGAGAAAACAAGAAAAAACTGCTATTTACTCTTTACTTAGGGTAAAACAATATTTTATAGCTTCATTTTGGTCAACATGACAAGTTCCGATTTTCATAACAATAGGCTCATTAGAAGCGCCTGGTACTGGAGATTTCAAATATGTATGAGTCTTTTAAGGTCGTAAGTAGTAGTTACGACCTTCTCATTCTAAGCCATCGAAAGATCCGTCGGTCTAACTGTTTGTCAGTTGGTAGACCAACTGGTGTCCGTGTATTATCTCAAGAACGCTTGCTGTGTTGTATGATGGGGCATTTGTTGTCAAAGATATACTGTTTCTATTATAGTATTTATATGATTTGTATGACTCTATGTATAGGATTTGATCACATAGACTACTGGGTCGATGGAACGAATGTGAATGCACCAAACTTCTTCGCTGGCGATGCATGGACATGGCATGATGGTGAGGTAGTCAATATGAACCAGTCATTCTGGGGACCCAACAGACCAGATCACCCATCAACACAACATTGTATCATGATTTATCGTAACCTGGGATGGAAACTCACGGATTATTATTGTGGGCACCAAGCAACCTATATTTGCGAGAAATAGTATTTCAATGCATACATGAGAAGGATCTAAATTCACATTCATTTATAAATCAAATTTTGCTGAGACACAACCGACTTGATTAAGTTAAAACAGAGTTATCATTTTATAGGGCTCTTTTCAGCTGTAAGGCCGCTCATACACTCCTTGACATGGAGTGGAGCATGTGGGTCTTACTCAGAGAAATTAACCAGTCGTCCAGAGTAGGTTTAAACCCGATACCTCTTGATACCGAAGCGCGCGTCCTACCTCTAGACCACCGCTCCCCACCAGCAATACGCATGGAGTTTAATGTGCTCATCAATATCAATTTTGAAAGTTGTTATCGCTCATCATATGTCCAAACGTAGGATTAACTTAATCGAAACGATTTTAATTCAAAGTATGTAATATTTGTATGATGCGTGTCTTTTTATATATTCTGGATTTTAGTGCGTGAAATTCGGTATGTGGTTCCATAATATGGGTAAAATTTGTGCTACTTCAATTCATCGTTTTGATCATAATGTGTGATAAAAATGCTCTTACCTACATATACTAGTACTTATCTAAAACACTTCCGAAAAAAACGAATGGCAAAACTGAACTTTAATGTTATCGGTGGGCAAACCTTCACGAATAGCCATGTTTCAGTGAATTTTCTAACACCTAGACGGATTCCTCGCCGGATTCCTCGCCGGTACGGTGACATGGTAGTTTCCAAGTGTAATTGCACTGTAATTATTAGGAACTGTTTTCAGGGTTAATGCACGCATATATCTTACAACTACAATACCAAAAATATGTATAACAATCAAATTGAATTAATCGTTCAATGACAATGCTTATTTTGGTTGTTGTTTTATTTCAAATAAGTTAATTGCATTATAGTACATGCACTTTGAATAGACAACATATACCATTTAAAATGTTGATCAATGAAAATACTGTTCTAATTAATACATCACAAACATAGTTTTTAACTGTCATCACTAATACCACCACAATGTTTCGTAGTACGACCGTCCAAAGCACTAATGGAATTATTGACAGTAACACTATCATCAGTTATTTTGTCCATATGTTCTTCTCTTTCCTTTTGTACAGTTTTATCTGGATCCATACCACGGTTGTTTTCAAAAGCAACAGTTCTATCACAACCGTCCTGATTAACATTCTGTTTATTATCACGACTGCTCTGATCAATCATCCCAACTCTGGAGAAACCGTCAGTTGTATCAATGGCACGGTTGTCCTTTTCACCATCATCGTCTTCTTCGTCATCATCAGAAAAATAGTCAGCTTGCCTCGGTGCATTCCTTTTCCTTTCTCGTTCCCGTTGTTTGTTCAGTTCTGCGAGACGTCGCTTCAAATCTTTTATTCTCATTTTGTTTGCGGAGATCAACATTTTTGCCTGTTTGTTTTCTGCATGTAAAATGGTATCCCAACTGAAATGGAAGTTTAACTATAGTTTGATGTTGGTGGCAGTGTATGCTAATACAAATGTAACATAACGATTTCTAAGTATGCTATGTGTTATCATGAAGGTAATCGTTAAAGATAATATACTGATGTTCATCCGTTGATAGTTGACATGTTTTATCATAACGACGTTAAAAACGTTTTCTTTGCGAAATAAACAAAACGAAAACAATTATGATATTTTCAATCTGTCAAGCAATTCATCTAAAAAAGATGTCATTTAATTGTTTAAAAGTAGTATATTATCAACTTGTCAGAAACAAAGGTACACATCTACATACTCTTCTTCGTCGTTATCTGCATGACTTCCTTTATCAACATACGTGTCAGCTAGTGCCTTGGCCTTTCGAACAATATCTTCCGATGTCATCGTTACAAGAACACCGTTTTTCTAGAGAATGAATAATAATAACGACTTTATTTATTGTGGATTGCATATTTGACAGTAGATATTAATTTTCAATCTGGTCCACTGAAAAAAAGGAAATCACAAAACAAAATAAATAAAATAACAAATAATAAAAAACACATTTGCATACAAATCTATAAGAATATGAAATATGGAACATTTATTGAATTAAACATAATAATATTTTTGTTGATGGACTATGTGATAGTGCAGTAATAATAAATAGGAAGCTTTGCATTACATGCTAATAACAGTTATATCCGGTATGATGTTGAATACATGTAAGTAGAACATGTAAGTAGAGATATTATATATTAGTCCAGTGTGGAAATTTGTATTGAATCTATTAAATATCTTATAGTGTTTTTAAAATGTGTTTGCGTTTCTGATACACTAAGTATCCAGGTAGAAAAATCCATAGTTTAGGACCAGCATAAGATATTGACTTTCTGTAGTGTCTAAATTTGTTGAGGCATGTATAGGCTAATATTTGCTATTTGCAGCAGGCCTTAATGTTTGATGTTGTCGACTTTTCAGACACCTACTTTCCTTTATTTTCTAAACTTACCATAAAGTTTTGTGTTTCCTGTGTGTTGTCAGCTTTCCATGCTTGTTTCATTTGTGCAGTAATGTCAGGTTCATCCAGCATCTTCATTAGACTTTCTCTCGACTCCATTGTCTGTAAAATGAAACAATACGATCATTAAGCAACGCCATCAATATGCGTTTTAATATGTTACTTCTTCAAACTTCTACACTCGGCGATTTCGTGGTTTCGTGTATAATATCGTTACGTATTTTACAAAACTATGTGAACTGTCCTCGCATTTGTTAAGAATGAGGGTTTTCCCCTGAAACACTTTCTTGCTTTCTGTAAATAAAATACAAGGTCAGGGCGAATACTACATATTACCGATGGTACTTAGGGAATGAAAACATACAATAAAAAGTGCTGAATAATATGACAATGTGTACAGTGTAAAGGCAAAGTCTACATAATGTTGGGATGCTACTGGACAGACTTTGAGTAAGATTCCGTTATACCAGTATAGCTGTTTACCTACTTTGAGTAAGATTCCGTCATACCTGTATATATGTCTACCTACCTTGTTCTTTTACAACTACTGTCGATACAGCGTATATCGCCGCTGGCATAGAACGAGATGGTCGTTAGTACAATATCAATATTTTGAGACAACAAGACAAACTGTCTAACAATTACTAATTGCATATAAAAGCCTTTTCATCTTCAGTTTTGTCAACATGACAAGTTCCGGTTTTCATGAAATTAGACTCATATTAAAGAAACACCTTATGATGCAGATTTCGAGTATGTATCCGACTTATTCTCATCCTAAGCCGGCAGCGTATTGACACCTGTTACGTACACGTATATAATGTCAGAGTATCTAGTATTACTCGCAAGAGTATCTACTTCATCGTAACTAGCTCTGGATAATGAACACAACACTAAATGATTCATTATTAATGAGACATTGTGAATGTATAATGACGATTATGAAGTTATCTAACCCTAATATCTACCATAGCTTACTTTATTTATTTTTGCAGGCAAAAGTTATTATGTCTAATGGTTATAACATTAACAAGTTTCTATTATTATGAACTTTTACCAAACCGATGATTCTATTTGCCATGATTGTAGATAAAGACAACTGCCTGATGTAAACTATTTTAGTAAGTTCACAAAAATAACAACATCGCTTGCTTTGCTGCTTTAAGATATTACTTTCTGTGCAAATCGTTTTGTAACAACTGCAATATATACTAAGAAACAAGAGTGTAAGATGAAATGAAACTGTTTCCCAAGTACTTTAACAGGGTCCAATGTAATTCCATATACATGTCGTAATAGCTACGAAGCTACGAATAGCTATGAACAAGGAGATTGGATTATGTTCCACATCCCGTGGATGATGTGAAGCTGTCATATGTATTTAAAACAAGAACAGTATCACCGTCAAGCATAAAGTATTGTTTTGTGTCAATTTTGAATACACCATGATTATAAAAGATTCATGCAAAAATGTCAACCTAACATGCAAAAAAACATACTAGTTTAAGTTGGTGTGTAATGATCTGCCATTTTGGAGCAACGCAAATATTTTCGAAATTCGGATTGCTTGGGTTTTGAACGCAGCGTTTACATTGACGAAATGATCTACTCTTGTAAAAATGCTTACGTCATGGGGGATCTGCAAAAGTGTTAAGAAACAGAATCATGTAAAGATGAAGATGGTGGGAGAACACATCAAACAAAAATCTGCCAACCCTTGAAGGAAACCGCCAGATAGAAATACACAATGCACAGGTACAGTAAAGAAAAGAGAATAGAGAATATCTCAATAAGCTACGCATGCATGAAAAGCTTTATATCTCCTAGCACACACTGGTTACCTTAAGACTTTTTCGTCTATGCTGAAAATTTTACATTCATATCAATATACATTGCAATTATAGTGATTTTGAAATCGTACCGGGTAGGTCCCAAAGCATGTAAACATATCTTTGAAAATTCGCAAGACACATCAAGTGACATTTTTAATTGTTAAACAATTTCAGAATCTTTTCCTAATGAGAACACATGTTGTCGTAAATGAATCGCATAAGATATTTATACAAATTACTGATTCAGATCTGGGTATTTAGAAGAATCTATCATAAATATGACGCAAATTAAAATGGAAAACAACTGTATAATCTACGCGATCAGTATAACAGTAAGCGGCTATCGTAATTCGACTCCAAAACAAAAATATCAGTAAACATTATAATACCACTTTCAGTTCAATGTACAATGTTGAAACTGCTTAAACCTAAAAGTTCTGACATAATCATTATAACTTTCTGTTTCTAAGGGTGCAAACGGTGATGCTTTTACAAGAATATTTCGGGTTTGTAAAATATATACCTTTGCGATGTTGAGTTCCATTTCTTTCGCCTTGTCAATCGACATTAAAGTTGAATGGTGATGTTGAACATCTCCATCTACATGGTCTTCACAGTTTTCAGGCACTAAACAAAGTTAGATAATTAGTATAAACATGTTCTTTTCTCTGTAGTATTAGAACTCTAACACAAACAATATATGAGGAAATCGGACAGGGAATGCACCAATCAACTTAACCAGCCGAGTCCAGAAAACAGTAACAACACAACTACACTGAGCATCGCTCAAACACAAGTCAGCCTTGTTTTGTTATATTATGCAATGTATGTTTATAAAAATGAAGACTTGCATTCTTTGGTAAAAAACCCTCAAGGATATAACAAAAATCATGATTCATTTGATTTAATTTAATACAAATTACAGAATTTGTAGTCATATAAGCACGCTTTTCTTGTTTGGGTCTTATTGAATGATGCTCACTTGAGAACACAGAAAACCACTTACCATTTTCTTTCTCGCTATCAGCGCTGTCACCAACTTCTGCAGGTGAAGTTGGTGAAAGATCAGTTACCAGTCCACCAGGTAATGCTGTGTGTGGTCTCTTTGTATGTTTCCGGTATATGCTACTTCCGGTATCTTTAGCAGATTGTGCTCTCGAAGGTTCGAACATACTACCTTTTAACATAAACTGTCGCATATTTTCCGAATAGATATCACTGAAATAAGCATTAGCAGATAAGGAATATGACCCAACATTTTGACAAGTTAATGCTGCCAAAAGCTTATAATGC
The DNA here is from genome assembly GCA_963678985.1 of Spisula subtruncata. NCBI lineage: Eukaryota > Metazoa > Mollusca > Bivalvia > Venerida > Mactridae > Spisula > Spisula subtruncata. The sequence continues at coordinate 28,673,240 of OY787669.1, read as the reverse complement.
TAATTATTATTCTGAACAGTTATACACCATACATGTACCCGAATATTTCAATTATCAAATCAACGCCGATGTAAACTTTAAAATTATATTACTATAGATAAACCATGTTTTTTGAGCCGTGACAGAACATCACATTTCGTAGTCATGGTATGTGAATATACCTGGTTAAACACCATGCATGGAACGCCTTAACTGTCTTATATTAGCAAACAGTTCGATATAATGTCAATATCGCTGAACATAAATGCGTGCGACCGAAAAGTGATATTAATATTTGTCCGCCTATAAAGCAATCTGATTGGCTAATAGACATGCCAAAAAGTTATATAGATTTTCAGCCGAAATTATGGAGAATCGATTTTTACTCACTAAAATGTATATATACTGAGTTCCAAAAGTTCTGCATCTTAATTCAAAACGCAACAATAAAGCAAGTTTCCCATAATTTTAATGTTGGGTGGACTGCAATTAAGCTACAACAATGCCGTTGTTCTTGGTGCAAAAATATAGCAGCATTACCTGTCTATGTCAGCGGCATTGACCCTTGACGTGGTACGTCATATACATTTTTTTCGGATGGAGATGATACAGCAGTCTTATAATGATAGAGACATGTCAATTTAATTCGACACACTATTTTTAGTGAAACACCAGCTTCTAGCGTCTTATATACACGAATCGTTCACAATTATCAATTTTTGCAATCAAATTAAGCGTACATTTCTAACTTATTTGACTAACTTATTGTGTTTTTTTCGTAACACAGACACGATGCAAGTAAATTGGAGGTGAAATTATAGTCACAAATGAAGAACCCAAATTTTGCGTGCTTGAATAGACGTTTTTACCATTTGTGATGGTGTGATCATTCAAGCGTGACGAAATTCAACGGAAATAGGTTCAACATAAACACTTAGGGTACGCAAATGGACAGTGTTCCAAAAAGTTCTTTTTAGTTAACTTTTCCAAAAAAAATGAATTTTGAATTAAGATGCAGAACTTTTGGAACTCAGTATATATAGCTACTTTCTCACAGTTTATTTACCTGTCTTCAGGAGGTCGCTCCCGTACCATGGCACTTTGTGGTCGACTAAGATATTGCAATTTCCCGCCTTCTTTTAATGTTCCTTTGATTTGTGTGTGTTTATACTTGTTCCACATAGAGTTCTTGTAACCTCGATTTCGTAAATTCTCATCACTGGGATTTTCATGTCGTTGTTCATCTATAAACCGAGACAGTTTATCTCTCTGAACCATTTTCAACGCAGTTCTGAATGAGAAATGTATTTTATCTTAGTACTGCTACATTATATTTAATTAAAAAGAATTACATGAAAGCGTTAGATTTACTAACTGTTCATGTAATGTGTCTCTTGTGTTGCGAAAGTAAAATTTAATGACCGCTTCAACTTGTTCTTTTCATGCGCCCACATTGTGTATTGATGTTTTATTTTTAATATTTCAACGTTCGGTATCCCCTCCTAAACAAAATATAAATTAAATCGTCTGAGTGAATTATAATTACGAGATAATAACCATAAGTGCTGCATAAAAAGGCATTGATGTTGAACAAAATTAATAATGCAGGGTGTTACAAAGCATATATGAATATATCATGAGCAAGTATTTACAAGCTTTTGTAAGATTGTCACATATGCATACGAAAATAAATTATTTCAGAATATACAACACGTTCATAACTTCTCGATTATCAACCATGTTTGTTAAAATATTAAAGCGGACCTAAAAACAAAATGACCAAAATAATTGAAAAACGACCCAGTTACGGATAGATAAAACATGTTTTAAACATTTCAAATACGTCAAAATGCATTGAACCAAGCTTCGTAAGTTAGAGGAAATATACTAGTCTTTATAACGTATATTGACCCATAAGACAAACCACTAGCAAAGTAAACATTTATTTGCGCTCTAATTATCAATTAGTGATGGTTTATTGTAAATTGCTATACCCAACCCACCAGAACACAATTATTGGTTTGATGGGTCTTTTAAATATTATGTTTGAATTTATATTTTGTAAAGAAAGGTGATATCGAACTTTGAGTTGGCATGAAAAGAACGAGAGTTGAAACGATCATTTAATTTGACTTTCGCAAACACGAGAGATAAATTACAAGAATAGAAAATCATATTAGTACCATAATTGGGCCGTTAAATTCTATAGTATCAGGAAGAAATAAACATGATATGTATTATGATATGGACATTTCGCTGGCAGAATGAGAAGGTCATAACTACAAAATCAATATTTTGAGAAATCAATAAAAAAAACTGTCTAAAATTTACTCTTTACTTATGGTAAAACAAACGTTAACAACGTCCTTTAGGTCAACATGACAAATTCCGACCTTTCATGAACATAGGCTCATAAAAAAAGCGCTTTATGATGCAGATATGCACGTATGAGTTTCGAAAGTTCGTAAGTAGTAGTTTCGACCTTTTCATTCTTAGCCAGCGATTTGTCGATCAAAGACTTGTTTTATCTTAATGACACATAAAAATTATTCCTTCTACCGACTGTATGTTTTGCCATCAAAAATTCGATAGCTTAGAACCAGAAGGTCGTAACTCCTACTTACGACCTTATAAGACTCATACATATTTGAAATCTGCTTCACAAGGCACTTCTTATGAGCCTATTGTCATGAAAATCTGAAATTGTCATGTTGACCAAAATGAAGTTTTAAAAACGTAATTTCCCATTGGTAAAAACTAAATTGCAGACAGTTTTCTCTTGTTTTCTCAATATATCGATTGGATAGTTACGACCTTCTGGTTCTAAGCCAGCGAATTGTCTTTGTCTGAATGTAATTTATGGTAAAAAATACTGTAACAGTTATTTTTATCAGTTATATGGTTAACTCTAGCATACTTACTCATTTTATTGTTTAGTTGCAGTACATAGGAATTTATTTTTTAATATTATTTATGCAGAGGTAATTTGGTTCAAATAAGCATAAAATCAGTGTACATATTAAAGGAAGTATGAGTATTCGTTTGGAGTCAGTTTCTTGTGACAGTGGTATGTGACGCTGCTCGAAACACAGGGATTGGTTTCTTTGTGTTCCTTCTAATTTGTACCTGTATATCGACGGTGCCGAACTAAAACCCCGTAACTCAATTTTGGCGCGAAAATATTTTTTGCAGCATCCGCATCTGCTAGATTTCCCGCGCATTTCTGTCTAGTCGCCATCTAAATAGCCAATCGCGTTACTTCAATACAGTCAGGTGACAAAATACCGTATTTTTATTGAATTCAAAAAGGTTAGTCAAAAATTCCGTATATGACAGTACAAACTCCGATTTAGTACAAGTGGTCTTTTTGCAGTTACGGGGTTTTGGTTCGGCACCGTCGATATACGCTTTCTCTGTACGTATATTTTTGTATTTATTGTATGAGCTCTTCAACATTGGAGGTAATGAAAATATTACTATGATATAGGACGTACCTATGTAGTTTGATGACAACAGATGCTGTGGCCGTGACGACAGTACACTCACTCGGTACATGGTCTAAAACACATTCCTCACCAAAGAAGTCATCTATAATCAAATTATGCTTGTTACATTAAGTAGATGTATTTAAAGCAACAAAATTTATGTTATATATTTATTTCAAATAAACGATTGCATTACTTCAGTTTAAATACTGATCGGCATATCTCTTTAAGTCGGGTTGTAACAGGGCTATGCCGGAAAAGTGCTTCGTCGTGTCTGCGTGCTTCCAAATACGTATGTACGGGGGCGGTACTCTGCACGCACTGATTCCTACGTATCATATGTGTGTTTGCATGCTGGCACCACGTTCTTGCACGCATGTCCTGTTGTGATCACTTCTTTAGCGATCAGTATTTATGAACAATTTTCCAAATTTTCGGAAATTGAATTACAGATAGTGACTTTCTAATTATTCAAATGACTTTGTATTTTGAATGAATTGTCTCCCCTACCTGGATCTCTACTGGTGAGGTAGAAAAGTACATCTTTCTCTGCTTCTGGTATATACACCTCACGGTATGTCTGACATCGTCCTAGAAAAAAGAATAGATCTATATGATTATAAAAAAATCAAACCTCATAAAATCATTTCTAGCATGTCTTCCAATTTACACCTAATGGTATGTCTGACATCGTCCCCAGTAAATGAATTAGAATGTTATATAAAGCTATCAAAATTTATAAAATACTTGCTAGCATGCCATCAAATATTTATCTAAATATCACTAGTCTGTTATTGTTATGATACATGAATCCAGTTTTTTTTCTTGTTTTAATGTAGACTGGTGTTCTTTTAACTATTTACATATGGTTATAGCGGATTTAATTAGTGTCGATAAGTATTTCATATAATTGTAAGTTTTAAACATCTATAATCGTCAATAGTATGTATACCTTTCATGACAATAAACAGATACTCTGAGATCTCGCCTTGTGATAATATTGATCTGTTTGCGGGATATTCCTGCAATAAAAGGAAAATATTTGAAATAATGCTTCATTTTTTTGCAAAATTTATAAGAAGCTGCGGAGTAATGCAAGGGACACAACTATGAAGCAATACATTTTTATAGAAAGATGAGTTGTCTTTCTTAAATGTATGTCACTCTTAAAATTCAGCTGAAGGACATATTGGCAGTTGAACTACAGTAACAATAACCATATTTTATAGGCAATACTGAAGGATGTGGCCCATGCGTTATGTCACAAGTTCCAAAGATTAGTCATGGTTCATCCCATAAGTGCATGTCATTGAGTTACTCTAAATTGGCTAATTTGAATGGTAATGTTTTGTAAAGAGTTATCTTTACATGGTGTCACGTATTTTTAAAACTGATAGTTGTATGGTTAGTTGTTAATCACTTCAAAAACCGACAGTAAAATCACTATAAATTATTTAAATAATCTATGTCTATCATCGTGATATAAACTGACAAATAAGTCAATTTGTTCTTAGAAGAGGTTTAATTCTAACTACAAGGAGTTCATTATATTTTGAAAAAATATGACAGAGGTAATCACATCGATAAATTCCCCCTGTCTAACTATGATTATAATTTCCTCTAACTATTTTCACAAGGACCTTATAATGTTAAAAATGAACTGTTGATAGAGTCGAAATTAATCCATTGGACCACACGGTGTTCGAATTATAACCGCGTTGATCGGTACCTTCTACTATAATTTGACACCGTGCATTAACGATGTATTGAAACTTTAATTCAAACCGTACGATAAAATCGCAAATTTCGGTTATAAATGCATCGAGTTTAATAAAAATAACCCAATAACACTATAGGGCATACTTATTTGTATAATGTCTGGTTTGGAATGTCCATACGGGTACACAGGTACGTCAAATAGTTTAGATACCCTAACTATACCTAATGTAACATTCCATGAACACAAATAACACTTCGATGGCTTAGAATTAGAAGGTCGTTAGTGCCACTTACGACCTTTTAAGATTGATACATATTTAGAATAAGCATCACAAGGCGCTTCTTATGAGCCCATTTTCATAAAAATCTGAACTTGTCATGTTGACCAAAATGAAGTTGTAAAAGTTTGTTTTACAATAGAGTAAAGACTAAATGTCAGACAGTTTTGACGTGTTTTCTCAAAATATCGATTTGGTAGTTACGACCTTCTACTTCTAAGCCATCGACTTATCAGCAACATACTGATTCAAGGGTCATCATGAGTTCGAATAGCACACAAAAGTATACAAAATCTTCACATGTGATAATTGCATTTACGTATTATTGGCTTTTACGAGATGCAATAAGGTACCCGGATGCTAGTTCATCATTGCGACTATCTTGCAGTCCAGGTAGAAAAGAAATATTTTTTTTTATTATTATCATAATAGCCCTGTTACAGTATCTACTTACAGAATTTTATAAAACAGTACATTTTAGATCTAAAAGTCGCATATTGATTGTTTATTCCAGTGCGTTTGTTGTTAAACTTCAGCAATGACTTATTTGTAAAAATAAAACTGGCTCGCCAGATGTTTCTGTTCTTACTTGTTATTTGTCTAAAATTTTGTTTGGTACTCGAAATTCAAGTACGAGTTGATTTAGGTACGAATAAAGCTAAGTGCGTCTCCTATTTGGAGAGTGATATTTTATCTTCGTTGAATGAGAGTATAAAGTAATCACTCGCATAAATTATTGATCATAAAGTTAAGTCAAGAGTAAGTCAGTGTTTTAAGAATGTCTGGGCCCGATACATGTCCATAATAAATAAAATCCGCGAGGTTGACGCGTTTTTTACAACGCCCACGTGATCAGTGGAGATTGAATAGTTGTTGTTTTGATTTTAATGAGTTTCAGATCGAAGTTGATGTACGCTCGCTTGTTGTGACAGCGAAAGAACAAAAAAATACTAGAAATATCGATCCCGGCTGGTATAATTCCTGCTGTGACGGTGCCGAGGCGGCGTGAATTGCACTTCCAAGAACGCGAGAAATAAAACATCGAACTGGAAATTAATATTGCATAAAAACCAACGTGAAATGTTCACACTATTTTGTTCAAATATGCATGCTCTTGGTATAATAAAATTCAATCTCATCCTAAACATGCGATGTCCGGAAGACAATGACGCCAAAGTGCGGATACATCTGATTCTATCCGGTCATAAAATAAGAAATGCAAAATCCGCACGTGATTTTAAGTATGCTGTACTGGAAAAGGCGGCTTGGTCGAGACAGATATCTGCGTGACAATACATCTATGTAACAAACATTACATAGCCGTTTAGTCGCGTATAATAATAACATTAATAAATTGCACAGTCACTGCATTCATTACTGTATGATGGTCAATAACCATTAGGCCTACAGGCTTTTGTGATTTGACCGGGTCGTTTATATTTTCTTAAATGCCGAGCATATCCTTATTTTGCTAGTAAGCTTTCTGCTGAATACGGCGGGCATATGTGTGCCCCCATCCGGATTTGAATCCGGATCGCCGGTTTAGGCGGTGAGCGCGCTAACCACTGAGCAACAGAGGTGTGTGAGTTTACAAACATCAAATTCTCTTAATTATTCTTACCTGGATTGCTAATTTATGTAGTATTTTTTCTCTGACGTCTTCAGAGACTTTTGCCAGAAAACTGTGACTAGATATATAACTCCGCTTCCTATGGTCTATGAGTGATGTAGCTTTCCTCATCAGCTGATGAAAACGTTGTCTATCAACTCGAATAAACTGCGTAAACTCCTTTGTGTAAATGGTCGCCGGAGGGGCTAAGTCTTCAGTTGGACCCTCTGGACTGACAAGCCCTAAGTACTCGCCAGTGCCGTGGCTGTATATTATATTAGCTTGATAAACGTTTCTAGATTCGGTAGACCGTAGATCATAAGTTACTTCCACAGCGCCATTTAGTATATAATAACACGCTAAGCTATCCTCCCAGGGTTTTGCGGGCACGTATTCGAATGCTTTATAAGTTTCATATGACACAACTTTACTGAGAACGTCTTTAACAAAGTCTTGCCTTTTGTGTATGAGTTTCAAGCCGTCAACTACACAGCGTAAACACGTCACCTCCGATTTGGACAACGCTGAGTTTAGATCGCATTTCTCATTGGCTGATGCATTTGCGGTCATCAGACGCCGGGCTTCCCGTGTTATAATCACAGACCCTTGCGAAGCAAACAGTCGTTTGTTAAATACCGGTGCTATGTCCTTCTTTTCTTCTGCTTCCTGAGCCTGTCTGGATTGGTTGATAGTTCGATTATACTCAGATTCGTCAGTGAAGTCTTTCGCCTCTTTAGCAGCCTTGACCAGACTAAACATGTCCCTAAAATGACAAAAATAAAAATTTTCAGTAATTACTTCATAAGATAATTATGCCATAAGTACAGCAGGTTATATTGATAGTTCTTGACACTTAAGCAACGGGCAAACGTGAGAAGGGAAGCAATCTTCTCATTTTGATACTGAGCATCAACTAAGGGATAACGGTTGTACATGTATTTTGTGTTTGGTATAACAAGGCCACAGCGATCCCACAGATCACTTCTAAAAGAGGAAATAAGGACGTTACGTACAGTATTGCGACCAATTTCGGAAATGTGACTTTGACAGTATGTTTATACACAATGTGCGTCATATGCATATGCATGATGGTTGGATTAGTATGATATGTCGCAGCTCATCTTCTTTATCGTTAGTTTTAAGATCAGCCTAATAGATGTATACAAATAACTTTAAGCGAGATTGTATAATGAGTTTAGCAACCACACTCGAACTTGACTGTACAAAACGTTGTTTGTATGACCTCTCTGCTGCTCTAATTAAGCCATTAACCCGTGCCATGAATATTCAATGTCGAAATACCTGCGACAGATTGAACAAATCGACCTTAAGGCCTACGTTTTACAAGAACTTCTTAAAGCAAATCTATTATTTAACCGATTTTGTAAAATATAGAGTGGTACGAAACACGACTAGTACACAAATGCTGACATCATACCCTAAGTCCTGATTTCATACTCAAAGTTATGGATGCAGGAACCGCAACCATAATGGTGATAATATAGTTTAACAGACAGAGGTGTTACCAATATTCATGATGACCAAAACGCAAAACATAAACGAATCCCATTATACGTAGAAACCTACTGCAGCGTAGCCATTTTAGTTATACATGTTTCGCAGAAGGAAAACAACGGTCTTCCGCGGGAGACTATAGTTAATATAGAAATACGTAGATTCAACAAGGTACAATCTTATAACATACTCTTTATAAATGTTTAATTAACAAGAAGATAACGCAAAGCAGCGAATATACCAGTACCATATTCTTTAATTACATAACTATATTACCTATTCATATTGTGAGCAATGACATTATTGTGAAATTCAGTGTCTCAAAAATACTCAATCTCATTAAGAAATTCACAATTTAATTAACTTACAGTTAAGCAATATTATTTTAATTTAACAGAAGCACATCCCACCACCAGCACATTCATTATGCCCAACTACATCATTTCATTGCATCTACTGCGATACAACTTGCATCATTGCTATTTTACTACCGTCATGATGATAGATATCCATACCAGTATTATTACGTAGACACGTAATTAAACTGGCCGAAAACGCGAACATGAGAGTTAATTAAATTATTAAGCAAGTGATCTTACTAAAATATGATTGAATATTATGTTACTTACAGTTTGAATCCCTTCATTTTGTTCATCGTTTGATAATAAGAATAAGAACTGTATATGTACAGTCGACATTCATCAAAGTAATTTACACGCACTTGTTAATATTACTAACACCGTTAGATGTGCTCTTTTCTCGCTCTGCTCCAAACATTTTCATCAATAATGTAAATACATGTAGTAGTTCAGTGTAAATAATATAAAACCATGAAAATGCCGGGGAAATAAATCCAGATTGTGAGAATGTGAGTCTTAGGTATCTCAAGTACATTTGATTGACACTCGAAACAATACCCGCGAGTAACACATTTTATCAATATTTAATTAACATCATAATCTTCATAATCGATGTATAACAACGCTAAAATCACTTGTTTTGATAGCATTCAGGATATATGAATAGTAAGTAACCACTACATTTGTAATATTTGAACTGAATATGAATAAAAAGTCAAGTAAGAAAGTATGAAAAAATATCCACTGTTTAACATCTCATATTCTACAGTATTGATGCAATATCGGTTTTTAACAACGAGTTGCTATTGTTGAATTGGTGTTTTATTGGTAAGATTTGTATAAACATATCCCGGGATAACTTCCGTTACGAGAGAAAATGTGGAGGTAATGTTGAACTTCGCAGTTCGTCATCGATCCTCTCAGTTTATGGCCATCTTGAAGTATCCATAAACAAGCATTAGAAAAACCACACACAAAAGGACTTGTAACTTCTAGATAAAATATTTATTGAACTGTTTTACGACTGACATGAAAGTAAATGACGTGCGTGTGAAAAGCTGGTCACGTGCATGAAGGGTTGGTCACGTACATTACTCACAAATACGATGTAAATGTATACTAGTATTGAAATTAGTAAGCCGAACATAAGCTAATCCGTGAATATGTATTTCAAGTTTTAATTAAGTACCAGTATACATATTAAAGAAGATAACATCTACCGTGATAAGTTGATTTGGTTCCCGTAAAATATAAATAAAATCAATAAGTTACAGATCGCATAAATTACAAAAAATCATTGAACGACTAACACCTTGCATCATAATTCGGCCATGTACTTAATCTTGTTCTTATTCAACCGCATTAATGAGAAATACGAGAGTTAATAGAAACATGGATGGGTTAAGTCAAGGTATTCGAATTTCATTGATATTCTGGAGTTATCCAGGGAATTTCTATATCATGAAGCAATGGACCGTTCGAACTTCGTTGAGTTTCAGGAGTAATTCGGGACCATTCCTTATCATGAAGCAGTGGATCGCTCGATTGTGAAATTTAGAAATGACATGGTAGATATCAGATAGTTTTACATAAAAGTAATCTAATCAATACTATTAATAGTGGGATAATAATGTTAATTTATGTAAATGAAATATTATTAACTTACGGAACCTACTGGTTCATAAATGGTTCTGAATATGAACGGTCAGTTGGATACGTATGGCTTTTTAATAGTCAAATATCCATTATTTTAAAAGAAAGTGACCTTAAAAACCCGACTCCCGAGTCAAACGGAGCTCCTGAACTAGCAATAATGCAATTATATGAAAGGTAGTTTATAACCTCGTGGTCAGACTGACGGCCAAAATATGTCCTATAGCATGGTCTGGTTAGACTTTTGTTACTCGTTTTTTTTCTGATGCGTAACTGTAGATATACATGTACGACAGCTACTCATGTTCTACCCTAAACTTGAAGTTGGATGAATCAGACAGAACACCATTTCGGTGAAAACCCTTATAAATACGTTCAGTCGTGATTATCGAATTCTATTTAATACAACAGGTGTGATAGCCAGGGTTATTGTGCAATAGTCCGATTTCAGTACTGACGTCTTACTAACACATGATAAAGGTTGAATATTAGGAGCAATCGTATTGGTACTTGCACAAAAATCATGAGTATTATTATTGACCTGCGCATGTTTATGAGCAATCGGCATATTTGGCAGTCACCCTACAGTAACATGAAGAAGCCGGTATTTTTTAATCGCAAACTAGTAGCTCACATGCACAATCTTATCTACGATAGTTGTAAGACACAGGGAGCTGTGGCTTTTGAAACCATTATTTCGAAATGCTATCCAGATATTTTTGTACATGTATATGATATATAATCTTTATTGTCCTCCATATTCGGAGAGTATAACATATTTACAACAGTAAATGCATAGCATGACATCGATCAATCAATTACATAAATATACAATATATACAAACATGTTGTAGAGAATGTTATGTAGTTATTATCTAAGATCTGTTAAATACTGACCTTATCGAAACGAAATACAAGATGCAGAGACAGATTTAGAATAACGACAATAAACGTAGTGTTACTATTTACATATATACTTTACCATGTCTGATAAAATAATTCCTAATTAGTAGCAGCGTGAATGTGTAACTAATCCAGCAAACAAACATACAAGTATACAGTTAATATTATCAACATAGCATACAACTGCAGTAACTGTAAATTAATGACATGTTCATGTTTAAAAGAATAAGCGTACCCCATACATTTTAAACAACTTTTTACCTTAAATTGACATAAGTAACTTCTTAATTGGTTAAAAGTTTACAGACCTTTGTTGTGATACACATGTGCGCAAATGAGCCGTCATCTGTTAATGTTGCAAGACTGAATAATGTTCTACACTGATCAATGGGTGACTGTCTTATAAATGTAATGAAATGATCCACACCGTATTGAATCAGCATAACATCCCAAAGTTGTTTCTGAATGTCTACATTTGCAATACAATATAATAACAAGTGGGCCGGTTCATTGTCAGCGTTTTTTAGAAGATCGCACTCATATAATAGAAGACTTAGTTTAATCAAATCCAAAATTGTGGTAAACCCAATATCATCATGCATACGTAAGATTATGTAAAGCCTCCTAATAATGAACATAAAAATCTCACTACTTAATAATAAATTATATGGTTGGTTATCTCCGGCTAATAAAGCAATAAATGCCATCGTACATTCTTATGCAAAAGAAATGAGACCATTTTCATTTTCGTATAAATCACTGAAAGATATGCACAATAATTATTTTTCCATTTAGGTCCACAGCGAAATCTTCGCCCAGCTTATCCGGGAACTAAAAGGCTTGACTGACTATTTGAGGAGGATGATGTTCATTTGATAAAAGGGTACTTTCAGATGTGTTTATTTAGACCAGAGTTAACTTTTTTCTATAAACTACTATAACTTTGGCATTAAAGTTTACTATACACTTTTAAACAAAAATGCAAGTTAAAATGGGAAAATCTTTTTTTATTAGTGTATATTAAAGCCGTCATTTCGCAGTTCGTGGTTGTTAGGACATTTTATAGATAAACGCCACAATTTTAGAAGACCTTTGCTATTCTGTTTTATTTGTGTTGGTCTTAACAAAACATAATTACAGCTATACTATAATTATGCAATGTATATTTAACATTTAAACCATATCTGGTGAATGTTTTAACCTAAAAGTTTCTGTAATTGACAATATTGACTTTCCATTACATTTAGTTTGTATGTTAAAAAGTTCGGTGGGGGGCAGTACGTTCATCTTCTTGTGACGAAACGCCTCTTTAATACCCTGGTCACATTTGCTGTACTAGATCCTTACGAGCGCCGGCGAGTTGATTTTGCTGAACTCGCACGACGTCACGGAGTCCGTACGGATATCGAGGCTCGTAAGAGCATCGTACGGAGTTTTACAACTAGTATTTTAGACTCGTACGAGTTGGTCAATCCGTACAGATATCGTACGAGCTTTGTGACCGTAGCAAAACTCATAATGCCTTTATATGTCAGTTTATAGTATACATTCAAGTTATTCGGTTTAGGTCCAATATGACACGTCGAGTTACACAGCTCATGTTAACCACCATTGACACCCCATTGTAAGCAATAGCTTTCACAATAATGGCATGTGCTCGTATATACTATAGTGAACTAGTTCAGTAACCAGGCCTCAATGCTGTTTTACTAAAATATCAAGTCGGAAAAACGATAAATTATACGAAGGGGTTTTCTGTATAATAATACTATGTTGAGCAAAGTTGATAGTCTAGTGGCACAGGGGCATATTTTAACGCATGTGTATATATAAAAGACCATCACAAAACAACTGTTATTTGTTATACTATAAATCATATGATGTTTATCATCTACGTGAATATATGACATGTGTAAGACATATCTTAAATGAAGCTCCACCATATATTATAGTTTGTTCGTGATCATATATAATTACCATATCTATCATTCTATATTATGATTTTATGACAGTACATTTAATTTTATTCAAACTCACAGATGTACCGTGTTCACTTCAGTCAATAAATATGTCCGTTGCAATGTTGTCAGTAAATTAGCTCTCAAAGTTAACAAGCTTTTTATATTATGCTCAAATTTAACATCTTCAATTTTTAAAGGCCTTTACGCACCCTTTCGTATGTGAGTACTACAATCGGAGGCTTCAGGTAGACATCTTATCTTATATACCATTTTAAAATTGTTTTAAGCTAATCAACCTATGAACATGATGAAATCATATACACCGGCACGGCACTGCACTGAACTGCACTGAAGAGGGGCACCTGTTTAATTTGATTTCGTATTTACCACTTAATCATAAAACTTTTACGTATATATTGTATTACAACCACGCAGTCACCAACATTAAGTAGAAGTTCTTTACCGACAGTATACATCAATATATATTAGTTAGCTATAAAAGAGAAGTTTTAAATAGCTAAGCACTTTTATACATTGCATAGGCCAGTCCTAACTAAACATTTTTTTACAGTCAAGTAAATCAAATTGAGAAGTATTCGATAATATACAAACGCACTCTTTCACTATTAAGACGTATCTGTTTAAAATGCATTTACGTAAATTCAATATAATATAAATTGATAACTTAAGGTATTTAATTAAGTTCTAGTATATTCAACTTTCTTGCGAATAGAATATGTCATCTTCGATGATAGGAAATTCAATACGTATTAGAGTGCATGTTTTTGAAATGACGCTCTTACAATCCATTTTATTTTTAAATTAAAAAATCTTCTTCCCTGGGAGTATTACTTTATAAGCGTACTACACAACTTACACATAAATCACATAACATAAGCAACTTAATTATTCAGATACTTCGCGTTGTTATCAAATTTAATCACCATTAATATATTCATACCAGTTATTGATAATATAGAAATTCAATTGTTATTGATGTTCATTTATTATTCATCACGATATGGGCGTACAATTTGATAACTTTCCTTGCAAGTTTCAACAAGTACGTACTTTACAGCTTGTGGCTTTAACTTTCGCGCGTATCTATAAGTTTACTTCATATACTTTCGTCCAAGAACAATACAATGGCAGATCAAACAATTCCTGCGCGATGATGCATGTTTCAGTATATTTCAAATAACTGAATACATGCTTCCGTCATCGCCATATCTTTATCAGGTAATGACACCGGGTAATGACCGTCACAATCTAAAATAAACTTTACAACATACGAAATATCTTAGATGCCAATAATGTTGAAACCATTCAAACAGTTTCGATAAAATGCAATTTTCAGTTTTTGGGTAAATTCCAACAATCTAAGAATATCTTTAAAAAACTTGTCTAACAGTAGTCCACTATCGTTACCACAAATGTGTTATTCATAGATATAGCAGTTTGGCATTACCTTAAACTGGTAGGTAAAAACCATCGAATTATCTTAACATTAGGGGTATTTTAACTGGTCACGTATGTATAGGATTTTATGTGCAATGTTTCGAAACTTTCGTTGTTAACATTGCAATTATATACTGGAACTTAAATATTTAAGATTCAATCACACCAAAAAAGTTCTTGCTAATAATAAGGGAACTTGACAAGTTAATGAATTCAGCCTTCAAAATGGTGTTGCATTTACCAACAGCTAAGTGGTATACCTATTTAACTTGAATAAGCGAGTGAATTATTTATCAAGATAATAAATTATATTAAAACGCGGAACGATATATCAAATTTCTCGATTATTGAACAGTCGAGGTCGACCATTGAGGAAGTGTAACTCTCAAGTCATTACTTGTAAAAATGTTTGGTCACTGTTTGCATGGTTAATACTAACGTGTATTACTTAAGTATATAAAATTATGCAACATGATCGAAATATCAATAGATTAAATCCATTTATTGTATAAATGTTAAACCCTATCAGTTACACTGCAAAATTAACCATATTTTTCGTTAACTAACTTTTGGAGTGAAACCGGGACCCCGTTGATCTAAGTTTGATATTGTTAACATTCAATTCAAATTCGTTTCAAATTTCCAAATCTCAACCATTACAGGTGATCATACAGATATAAAAATATAATGAGCATAGGTCCAGGAAGTCAGAACTCTACAGAAACAGCAGAGAAAAGAAAACTTTAATACAACTTGCTACAATCATGCGGCCATTTCCCTAAACATAGCTGAAGTCCACGGTCGAGTTGCAAAAAAACGAAAGTCCAAGATTCAGCTGTTTCAACGCTGACATAAACGCTGATATAGATGTACCTAATAAACGAACGTTATAAGTGGGACATGGAGGCTTTAATGAAGTTTATTGTTAGCATGGGCGACAGTGACTTTATTACGAAAGACTTTTTCGTAATGTTGAAATTGGCGTAATGTAAGCCATAGTATGAGCCTCCGACCCTACTAGCAAAACAATTGTACACCCATCATTGGACAACGTTCGGATTGCCAAGTAACATTGTACATGTATTACCATTCCAGCGCTAGCTATATAGTGTATTTAAGCTTAATTTAGCAAGCCTCAATTTGATATGATATAATATATATGCTTTGAGAGCCTTACAATGTGTATGGGGTATCTAGCATTACGAAATAAAGCACTTTTTCAATGTACACATGTGTCGGTATATTTTCAACATACTAGCTTCCCCAGTCACCAACACCATGAGGGCGATAAGCCATTGGTTACCCAAGCTCATCAGTCTATGTCTTATTCATTACTGTGTTAAATCAATAGTTTTAAACTTTTTAGATTTTAAAATGAATCTCATTCCTTGTTTAATTATACTCACGCAAAACCAGTCACTTTCATTTAAATTTATTTTTTCAAGAGCAGTGTTATTATAGTTGTTTGATTTCTGATAAAATATATGTTATTTATATAAGACGGTACTTGGAGTGTTGTTCATTGCAATCACTAGAGTACACTATCTGATGAAAGCAAATTTCAATTGTAATAACATTATGTAGCAAGTCATAGAGCATGACTTTGTGTAATAGTCAGATCATTGTAAATCACAAACAAATCCATTAAGTTATCAAAATCAAATGTTTGAAACAAGTTGATCAAAACAATGATATGCATTTTATTTCGATGTTTTGGTTGATTTATAGATGAAATGAAAACAATTATTCAAATTCCGCAAATCTGTTATGATAAATGAGGTAGTTTTTTAATAAGAAGACACGATTTATACAGTAGTCTTTCTTTTTTTTCCCAGGGACCTTATTTACAAATATTGTAAGCCTTATAAAATACGAACAAGTACAGAGTTTCCGTCTTTAATGTTGATAAATAAGGCACAAGGTCCTTCATTATTCCTTGATTATTGAATTCATAATACCCTAGTCACATTTGCCCTACGAGCTCCGTACGAGCTCCGTACGAGTTGAATTTTCTGAACTCGCACAACGTCCGTACGTTGCCCACACGGAGCCCGTACGGATATCGATACTCGTACGAGCATCGTACGGGTTTCACAACTCCTAGAGGACTCGGTGATCGGGTGAAAACTATACATTCTGTACAACTCGTTCGAGATCCGTACGAGCTGTGACCAGGTTCTAAGAACGTACAAATACCGTCAGGATTAAAATATCGGACTCGTACGAGTTGGTAAATCCGTACGGACATCGTACGAGCATTGTGACCGTAGCACAACTGTCACAAATATCTTCATATTTGCCAGTACATTTCATAGGGGTCAGTAGCGATTTCCACCCCATCCACTGTTCAAGAATAACAGGGGGGAACCAAGTTTACAAATAGCCCTGAGACGTTTGCGAAAAAGATGATAACCACCTACTGTTTTCTTCATTAGCTAACTTATACCTTTTATACGTACCGATTATGAAACAGTTTGACAAAAAATAATTATAACTTGTAGAAAAAAGAACGATTCAACTAGTTAGTATTAAGGTGGAAGTCGCTACAGACCTCTATGGTACATTCACAAGTGACAGACACGGGAGATACACCCGATTACTATAAATACGACTTTACTACCTAGATATCCCGCTCCTGAAGCAGCCACTTTAACACTAGACCACCAGCACGAGTATGGACATATGTACTTTAGCGTGTACTGAATGGGGACAACCCAATCCAAACAATTAATATTTTGACCATATACCCTTTCATATTTATATCGTCAGAAGCATACGTCATATGAGTTATTGTACAAATTTTTTACCAAAGTACCCAGATGTAGGACCACACAGAATAACGCTGGTTTGTCGATCCGGTTTTATCTTGTTTTGAACTTTCGGTTAATATACTGAACGACCCTATGGTTGCTGACCGATTAACAAGTAAGTTACAGCATAAACAACGCATTAGAAACTTTAGACAACGAGTACATAAACATGGTCATCAATGCCAAAAAATGTAAAAACAAATTTTAATTATTATACCAGACATTTAGTGTTCTGTTTGATGCAATATTTTTACAAGTGGTTTACTGAAGTTGAACGTTTATAATTTGTTGTCATAGGTAATTAATCGTTGTCAAAATAATCAATAAAATCACAAAATATGAAAAAGTAAACCTTGTTAAAGCTTATTGATCCAAGGTCTTTGCTTTGGTCCGCGATATGGATCAGTATAGAAGGTATTGACGATTATGAAATACAGATTTTTGTAATTTGATGTGATAATGTAATAAAAGTGTACTAGACTGTGTTTTTATGGCGGCTTTATTGAATTTCAGATATCTTAATTTACTGAAAACGATAAACGAAAAATTTAAATTACGTTTTCTTGACCCTGTTATTGTTAAGGCTAGAGAAGTTGCCCATCTGTAGATCAGCTATGTACAGACACCTGAGCGCTAAGATAGCATGTTCTATAAAGACAAAAACGTAAAAAACATACATTTTTTGTCAACGATACAGTTACATGTTAGGCTTGTCTGTGAAAGGGCAGAAAATTACAAACTCCCTTGTGGATTCAGTTCCGAAATGTTGTAAACAAACGTTTGTGCTGTACGTCTTACAGATAGGGCTCTGTATAGTTATAGAGTGTGACTTGAGGTTTTACACGTTTCTTTCGCATGCGATCTATATTTTCACTTGTACACTCATGTCTACTGCCGGCAATTATACGAAATTGGTTTTGTTAACAGCAGCAGTGAAATTGGCGATTTGTGGTGATAGGATCTGTTTTGTATTTCGTATTCAGCTAATTCATCGTTTAAGCTTAAAATGTTAGTTTTCTAATTTAGAATGCACGTGAATGTACTAAAAGCAATATAATACAGCCTGATTATTTCGAATCCATGTTTCTCAAACTACCTACGTGAGCTGTACTCCCATGACATCGCTCCGTTTGCGAAGCGATATAACAATGTGTGAAACGAAACTGACTCCAGGTGTTTGCAATGATAAACTAATTCATTTTGGTATATTTCAATTTCAAATCAAATTAAATCATAGTTTATGTTACAACTGAATAAACGCCATACGAAAGAACGAACTTCTTTTTAACAAAATAACACCCGATATACAACAAAACATACACAATCATTGCAGATACATATCTCAAATCCTTTGCAGCACGATACACGCATTGAATCACAAAACATTTATACCAAGAAAACATGAACGATTCAAATAGAATGATAGAGCAAGTTGAAACCATTTGTTTTCACTACATCGTTAACCATGACTGACTGTGCCATGGAGGCATGCATGACGCATATGTAACGTTAGCACACTATTCTAGCACCATAATTGTCACAGATGTATGCTCTTGATCTGATATTCTAATAGTGTTTAATGTTTTAATTTAATCTCACCATTAACCAAAAACATGCCTATATAAATCAAGATTATATTCCCTAATAGCGCGAGATTCTACATAGTACTATAGTCTATGGTGACAAGCAAGTTGACACAGGCGCCTCAGTTTCCCATCATTAATGCCTCGGTCACACTGAGAATTTCTTTGCCTCGACGTTATACTCCAGATCTAGATAAATACGCTCCGGGATTCATTGGGAACAGGGATATTACCCATTTTCTTATGACTACCCCGATGTTTTCCCTAGATCAAACGGACCTTTTTCTGATGCCTTTCGATGCATATTTATTAAATTGGGAATACATCGCCGATGCCAAAAAAGCAAGAAGCTAACAACAGTGTCTATTTTAGCAACCAAATTGTAAATGTTTAGTTTAGAAGATTTTAAAGTACATCATCTGCTATTATATATAAGATCTTACTCATTATTTTCCCTCTCATGGTTGCCACTCAACCGTCCTCCGGGGGTTCGAGCTTTGGCTGATTTAGCCCCATACCGCCGACTCCTCGGTAGTGCGCGTTGTGGAGCCGAAGTCGGCCGAATGTGAAAACTATATTTTTCACGTTCTTTATCCTGCACACTGGGGGTATTAGTTCTACAATAATTCCTCGATCCACAGTCAACATGATAGTGTCCCTTTGTTGGTCGATTTTTATCCGTTTCATACAAATCCCGTCGGGTACCGCTGCCAAGCTCGTCGGCAGTATTTGGTCGCCGACTGCATACTGACTGAGGTCGCGTGAACTGTCTAGTATATGATAGTCGACTTGAAGTCATCTTCATTTATTATGAATAAATTATCTAAATTTGTATCAAAATCCAACTTTTACTTTTGATTGTAGTAGTATCCATCGCGCGAGTGACATAACCGCGACTCATTATCACCAGGTTAAAAGTTTATAAGTGTGCACGAGCTTTTAATGTCATCATAATCCACGCCCGAATCACGAAGGTGTGCCTCTATTCTCAAGAGCCCTTCATAACTGAATAATTTATATTCCAAATAGGATAACAATTATTGGTATATTCGATTCTCTTCAATATAGTTTAACCAATTCAACTAAATTGAATGTCATTCACGATTTAAATTACCCGACCCATTCTATAAACGAGATATCATTTCTCCCCGAAGATTCAATGTATAAGAGTAGATTCTATATTTATGAAAGGAATCTAAAGTCATTTAAGAAGTTTAGAGTACAGTAATTGTAATAAAAATAAACTTTTGTACAAACATACGGAATATCTACATATTGTATTGCTTTCAATCAAAGATGATTTTAAGAATTTTAAGACCACGTTTATTTATATATAAGATAATTAAACATTCTCAAAGCTTTTACCTTGGTTTACTGAAGTAGCGCTAATTGTGTAAATTAGATAAAAGCCGCTTTTGTTGGTTACGTAAAACTTTTGAAAGTTAATAATATTACGTTGTCACCTATAAAATTTATGTTAAATAGTGAAATTTAATTGTTGTTGAAGATATTCCCATGGGGTGCTAAAAGCCATAGTTTGTTCAGCATTGAGAGATGCATTATCTCACTAAAGTGTTACAGAGATATAGTTTAGAAGTTCAGTATATTTGACAAATATAAACGCCTGGTTCAAACGCAACTGTGAGCTTCTGTTAAAGAATTAAGATATAACAAGTCTTGAAAAAAGTCAAGTATTTAAACTATGTAAATTATATATTTTATACAAATTTTGATTCTCATTGATGCACGAGTGTGATAGTGAAGGAAGAGTGTTGTGGTTGAGTGAGAGAAGGGGGGGGGGTGCGCGTGTGAGTTGGAGTGATATGTGGGGTGGAGAGCAGAAGGATAGTAAAGTTGACGAAGTATGAGGGAGCCTAAAGGTGGAGTGTGGTTGGGAACGAGTGGAGATTTTGTAAGAGGAGTATGGTGGGGAGAGAGCGGAAATATAGCCGAGTTGACGAAATGGGAGGTGGGAGGGAAATGAGATACAGGAATGGGAGAGAGAAGGGGTTGGATATGCTGGCAGAATGAGAAATGTAGTAGATAGAGACTGCCAAGATGAAAGAAGGAAAAAAATGGTGGGTTTGGGTGAAAGGGAAGAAAGGAACAGGTTATGCTAGAAAATAGAACGGGATGATGCAGGGGATTGTGGATGGAGGTGTGTACATAGTGAAGGAACACAGAGTAAGTAAGAGGACATAAATAGAGAATCCTCGGAATGAGATTGATCGGAGAAAAAATAGATAGAATGGATGAAGCGACAGCAGGGGATAAAAAGTGGGTATGTGATATAATGGAGCAGAGGAGGAGTATATATATATAGTGTTAAGTACACTGTACTACTTATAGGAAGTTAGTTCCTTGTATTAGTCGCGCGTGCGTGGAACGTTTAATCGAATAGTTTGATTGCCTACAGCATAAACATAGCATCATACGCAATGTACAGAAATGGATATGCATGCTAATATTTCACATTACCGTAAATTAAGACCTATTAAGATTTTATCAACGCTTTGTTATTAAAATTAACTGCAATTGAAAATATAATTTTAAGGTATCGCCCTATTGAACTGTGCAATAGCAGTGCGTCAAAACTGTGTAAAATATGGCAAAAACATCACTTGAACAATTAAATGAACAATATCAAATGAAAAAATGTGCAGGTATTGCACTAAAAATGCACCAATGGGTTTATTTTATCAAAGTGTAACAACGCTGTATTGTGCGTATCTAACTTTAAGCCCACGTGTATTTGATTTCTTATCATGGATTTAAGCCCTCACATTATACCGAATAATAAATTACTGGTATACGGATCATTTCAAATCTGAAAATAAATACATCACACTAATATGCATTATGTTAGATTTGGGGACGATTTATAAGTCGCTACACACCCCTCCTACCCATGACAATTTTCATAACGCGTTTAAATTTGTTTTCAAAAATAAAAATAAATAGATTTTGGAAATTTGTTTCCGTCATTTGGCATTTGTTTCCAGACCAAACGCCTAATTTGAATAATTTTCATTTTCCGTGATACATGCAGTGGTCATATGACCTTCCCAGCTTTCCTAATCAGGTTAATACCCAAGTTCCGTACGAGTTGATTTTCAAGTCTGAACTCGCACGACGTCCGAACGGAGCCCGTACGGATATCGAGACTTCAACCACAGCACTAGCCGAATATGGGTTCGAATTCTAATTATATTGAGTAAAACATCTCATTGTCAATGGTTTTAGGACGGCTGTATATATCTTAAGTATAAATATATCAGAGTGTAAAGGGTTATCAACGCGAGGTGACTTAGATATTGTCAAAGAAAATAAATTGGTGATTTTGTTAAGCTGTATTAAACACGTGGGATGAGTTTATTGGGAGACAATGGTATGTTAAACTAATTACTAGATATCAACATTTCGTACGTATGTGGTATTCATTGGGGGATAACCCGTCTTACGACGTTGTTCAGTTATACATAGCGACGAGTAGCCAAAACCAGTGTTCTCGAATCAATACACTTACTTGCTATTTAGCAAATTGTTCTACATGCAGATGGCATGGTTGTACAGCATGTATGGTAATCGACTTTTAAAACAAAGGAAACATTCATAACAATGATAATTAAGCAGCAATGATGCAGTTAAAAGTAGGAACGTGACCGAAATGGAAGCATCTCTTAATTTA
Source organism: Spisula subtruncata (assembly GCA_963678985.1). Lineage (NCBI taxonomy): Eukaryota > Metazoa > Mollusca > Bivalvia > Venerida > Mactridae > Spisula > Spisula subtruncata. Next base: position 28,650,240 of record OY787669.1, on the reverse strand, counting down.
TAAACGCCTTTCAATTTGCCCCTACCAACTATATCAGTATATGCGCTGGTTGGTGATCGAGACGGCGTATCGTGCGTATCAGTGGTATACATCGGGAACGTAAAAAATAATCAACCAAGGACTTTACTCGGAATGGTCTATATGGAGTTCCACCCGGAGTCATTGTATCAAAGCAATGTCTTATCCCTCGAAGTCGAAGGCCAATGGTCACTATGGCAGATGAAGAAATGAATGACTTCGCACTTACTACAGTATCGTATACATGTAATATGATACATATAATATAACACCCCGTTTATGCACAAGTAACCTCGCGTGTTGCATGGCAGTTAATTGGGCATGTTTTAACCAATGAACCTGTTTGAAAAGGACTAAACCACCCGATCGCATTATTTGTTTCACACGAATGTCCCTTCCCAAAAGCTCGAAGGCAATAAATTAAACTGACAGGATAGGAAAAACGATTGTCACATACCGCATGATCAAAGGGACGCAACTGGAATTGGACCCGTATTCAATTCAGTAACGCCTACCCGACACCCGATGTTGATCGAATTGAAATACCGGTAGTATAATTAGATTTTCAATTTAGCGTTGAGTCAATTGACACATAACCATGAATTAAGCTTTTATCCCCGATTGTTATTTCAACTATCAAAATGATCTTCATTTCAAATATCAAGCAAATAAAATCTTCATAACCTATGAACGAAATAAGTGCTTTTAAATTAAATTGGTCATACGGGACAATAATTTTAATCAGAACGTTTTTAAACGAGAGTCTATATTTGCATTCAGCTCTGATATAGAAATCGGTAATGTGGCACCAGCATGCTTCAATAGCATAAGGGACACTTAAACGATACACTTAGAAAGTAATCAAAGTTGTGAAGACTTAATTAAGTAATTTAACATTATCTTGAGTTGCACATGCAATGAAAATAACTTACGTTATTTTAATTGTTATGTAAGTTTGGTCAAGACTGTTTCCAAGAAAGCCTGGTTCATTTCTCGGAAATGTATCACAATGCAAGTGTGAAATAGAACCTGTGAAAAGACACCGATGATGAAAAAAAGCTGTGAATATTTCTATGAATAGAAGTGCACGAACACTCTCCAAATACAATAAAGGTGAAAGGATGAAAAGGTGGATGAATGCATTGGTTGAAATCATAAATAAAATACCAGTGTAATGTAGCGATATTATATAACGTAATTATTTAGTTTTGCCTTTATAGCACCAAATTTCATATTACATTGTATGTTAGTTCTATGAGGCTATGAATAAGTGGACCAACTTTCCAGGAGCCGTTTTCCAGACAGTATTTGCTGTTTCAGAGACATTTATAAAGGGGTTACTTGTATATAGACGTATTTTTGACTTATTTATTGTCTACGTTTCAAGTAAACTAACCTCGTTTCGTTGAATTATCTTTAACTCATTGCATATTGGTCTGGAACTAGAGACGACCGGGTAACTTACTGCAAATACTACATATGTTTTACGAAATTGACAATCCTGATTTGTTTCAAATAAAGTTGAAATGAAATTAGTGAAAAATTTGAATTTGTTTTATTCGGGTTTTGTTATATTACAAAGTTGTAATCACCCAACGATAATAATCTTTAATACTGGATGCATGTACACTGAGCGGCAACGAAAACGCAACACTTTTTAAACGTGAATATTTCTGTAATCTGTCAACTTATAAACTTGAAATTTTGTATGCTCACTTCGATATATATTATCTACTGAAATCAGCTTTTTTCCGTGAAAATATTTAGAAAACCACTCGTCCATAGCGATATAGCCTTAAACCGCATTTACCCGCGTGCTGATAGGTGGCTAGAGATTTGCTCGCATATTGTGCAAGCATTTTGAAGACTGTGGGTGGATAAGTCGGAAAAACAAAATTACTAGTAGAAAACATGGTGCATATGTCAAAGGAAGTCTCCGAAAGATCGGTCGTTATGCTAAATTGTGGGGTATCCGTACTAAAGAGTCAAAGTTTCGTTGATTTAAGTTACCGAAGTCGTTATTTCTTTATTTGATACAAGTTTCAATACATATACACCTGTTAAGAAATCTAAAAATGAATAAGAAATCATAGGATGTAAGAAAAATGTTTAAGTCAAGTGCGATAACTCTTGGATAATTATGCTTACGTTTTTAGATTAATCACCAAACTTTTACACTAAATTGTATGACTGGATATTACTGAACTAGTATACATGCTCAAAATATAATGTTCATAAATATTTAGACGTAAATTGTGTTTTGAAAATTAAGCACGCAATTGAAAAACGCATTTTCCTCCATTGAGTTCAATAAACAGTCTTAAAAGAATACCCATAGCGTTCACGCAATTTATTTCCAGTTACAAATGGTGATACTTTCACCATCCTTGGGGCAAATATGATACAATTTCATTAGTCTCAAAACGAGCAGTTTCGAATATGCGTTTAGAGGCGCAAGATTCGAAGAAACGAGCAAGTTAATTATTTAATCAATTTATTACTCCACGATTATCTCCCTTTGACCATAGAAAATAGAACATGGCAATAATTGACCATGTTTTCATTATTTTAGTGGTTGTGCGCGAAATAGTGTACAGGCCCCTTATAAATACATGAAGTTCTCATAGCCCTTCTGCAACAACGGAGCAGCATCACACAAGCATTCAATGAACGTTTCATACGATTAATACGTTGTAGATGCACATGATGGATCGCTCATGGCGGTGGTTTTAAACGATTAAAAAATGCGACTTTCTGTTTTATACTGATCCCAAAAAACAACTGGTAAAAAACTATGTTGCTAAACAGCTTTGTCTTATTCGAAGTGATATTCATGTGTCACGTGCATATATCTATTCTATGACAACATACTTATCAAATGTGTTATGCTGTACTATGTAAGTGTTGCGTTTTCATTGCCACTCAGTGTATATAATAACTGTAAAAGGAGTGTCATTTATGATCAAAATGCTTATGTATAGAATACATTGCCATAAAAACATGGATAATTTCTAGACTAAACGTATTCAAGTCAAATATGTGCTTTTATTTTTAAAGTGAAACTAAGCTTAATTGATTTTGTAATACAAACGAGTCATTGCTGCATAATCAGCGACGACGTTAGCATTGTCTGATTAAGTTTTATGCTTAAGTTAACATATACGCATTGTCTGTCGAAACTGTAATTTTGGAATAGAATTGTAGCAGTTGTTAGAACGAAAACACGTAACTGCGAACTGCCTTTTGCACAAATTATATCCCCGTTTGTTACTTATTTGATCTCATCTGATATCTTTATATAATAAGGTCAAGGAAACATATTTTAGTATTTCATGTGTCTGCTCTAATAAATGGAACCTGCACAGATATAAACAAGTAATACGTAGTTCGTACAGGAATGACAACGTTTATAATAGAATATTTAAGTATACACACCCGATTCCTAGCTCATGTTTTCTTTTCACCCAACACTTCAAATCGGCACTCCTTTCTTCCTGGTTGGCGTCTTCTATCACGTGACGCAGGGTCCGCCATTTCTCACTGATGTCTAGGGATACTGGTAAGCTAGTCATAGCGGTACTTAACTAGTATTAAAGCTACTAGTAATCGTGTATTAATGTGTTTCCTAAATAAATCAGTCCTCTGTTTTAAACATTGTAATCCCATTTGTTTAACCAAGTTGAACCATTTTAGTATATTGACTGTATTTGGCATACGCCTGAATTAATCAAACAGCCGAATGTGGATAGCACCCGTATTTGGTATCTTTCACTGGCTGTAATTTAAATTGTACACTAAATGCAATTATTGAAACAATACGATTGCCATCTACTAATCAAGCAAACAGAGCACACTTTTTGTAACACCGATGTTATGACTTGTATATTATTTGGTACGGTCTTTAGCAACGTTTATATAAGACATCTAGCGCAATGAAACACTTCTAGAAAAGTACTCAACTATAGTAAATCCATTCATATTTTAGATCGTCGTAATGACTGAGTTTACAAAATATTATCAGTATCTGACCTATTGGCACCGTAATGATGATATTAGTGCTCGTTTTAACGTTATGATGGAGGTGACTGCCCTCACCACTGAGAAAATGATATAAGGAAATCGGACAGGGAAGGTAACACTGAACTTTACCACCCGAACACAGAAAACAGTAACGCTACAACCCAGCTACACGGAGACCCATACGTACGAGCTTTCACTGTATCAGTTCACTTGTTTTATCATCTTTGTTAAAACAATAAAATGTCCGAATAAAATGACACCGTAATATATTAAATTTAATGCTTATTCCATCTAAGTATCATTGAACACTGTCAGATGCTGCTCCTGTTTCACTTCACAATGCCAGCCTGAAAAGGATTCCGCAACCAGTTATTCAAATATACCATTGTTTACACAGAGTTTTTCTGTTGTTGTATAAATACCATTTAATGCCATTAGTAGGACATGTTTCACTTATCCTGTATAAACATTAACACATAATCGTTACAGGCAATGTTTTGTATTGTTCATTCAAACATTTACTGAACATCCATATTAATATCAAAGACTGTTGAAACAGATCAAAGGCGGTTAAATACGGCATACAATGCACACCCTTAACTCTTGTTTACATTTGGACACAAGTAACGGACACCGTATATAATTATGTGATAGAAGGTGATAGTGAAATATCAATATGCGGGGTTGGTATCTCTATAAGAGGATGCGTATCACTGGGTTAGAATGAGAAGGTCGTAACTACTACTTACGACCTTATAAGGCTGATACATATTTGAAATCTGCATCATAAGGTGCTTCTTTTTAGCCTATTGTCATGAAAATCGAAATGTGTCATGTTGACCAAAATGAAGTTTTAAAAGCTTGCTGTTCCCATAAGTAAAGAGCAAATTTCAGACTTTTTTTCTTGTTTTCTCAAAATATTGATTTTGTACTTACGACATTCTCATTCTAAGCCAGCGATATCAGCATTAGATGTTTGCCTTTTTCAACATTATTGGATAGTAAGGCTGATAATTATCATTCCATTACTAACACATCGCATACGCCCACATATTTTATGGTGATATTACAAAGTACGGTATCAAACAAATAATACCAAAATTGAATTTATTTAACGAAAGTGTAGTTAATGTTATGATACCGTTCTTATTGTGATTGATGTATTTGTACACTATAGGAGTTATTTTATATCAATCTGGGTTTAACACCAAATACATTGATACCAGCCAGGACTGATCTAAGAGTATTGTTAAGTTTGTTACTTTGTGTTACGATAATATGTTGATATATGGCTTTGTTTCAAAGTCTTCTTAGTGTGCTTTGATGTTTGCTTGGTTACGTATGAGTTCTTTTGTGAAGAAAACATTATCTAAGAAGCGTTTGAATCTTTTCCCTCCGGAATATACATGAAGAACATTATCTATGTTTTATTTTCTGAAGGTCTAGTAACTTGTTTTAATCTACTTTATTTATTTTAATAGTTTTTCCAAAAAATATTTTTCATTATGTTTTCAATAAAATAACCTGATTATATTGGCTGTTTGATTGATTGATTATTTGAAACTAGATAACTCGAAATCATGATCTATTATAACTCTGAGTGTTACTTAAAGTAGGCGTATGTTTGACGTGAAAACAAAGTCAGAAGATGAGGATAGAAATTGTTAATACAGTATATAAACTCACTCCAGCCACCCGATGATGCAATATATAGAGGATTTATCACGAGTTGTCAATTGATATAAGTTTATATTAAACAAGTTTTGGAAACTTTATTAAGCGAGCCTCTGGAGCCCGTGAACGAGGTTTATATAAATATAACAATTGGCAACGAGATTATTTATATCTAAAAATGCAAAATACGCATTGATTTATTGGAAACACTCGCCAATGTATATAAACTTTAAACTACATGTATTACGTATTTATAACATTATACATACCTGGATACAAGGAAAGTCATGTGATATACCTTTATATATACAAGTACATTACCTTTGTTAGCCAGGCATAGTTGATGAAGCTTTCTGCAGAATAGGACAGGCAAATCGATGGCTTAGAATGAGAAGGTCGTGACTACGAAATCAATATTTCGAGAAAACAAGAAAAACTGCCTGACAATCAGGCTTTACTTATGGTAAAACAAGCTTTTTTACTTTAGTTTGGTCAACATGAAAAGTTCCAATTTTCATGATAATAGGCGCATATGAAGCGCCTTACTATGTAGATTTCAAAAGTGCAATAATTTTATAAGATCGTATGTGGCACTTACGACCTTCTTATTCTAAGCCAACGATATATGAAACCATGATTAGACAACAGATGCACTAACAACTGAGCTACGGAGATAATAGCACATCAGACTAAATAGGCAGTGATATCAGAATGCACATGGTCACGTGAAGCGCTTAAAGTGTATAGAGCTATATCTGAAGATTTTTTTTAAAGTCTCAAAAACTGAAGAAAAAAAACAATAATGCTTTCATATCCATTATATCATTTTTCGCTTTAGTTTTAACAGAAACTCTCTCTGTGATTTATTGAACATGTGAACTGTCAATTTTCATACGAAAGTGTTCTAGAACACCCTATGAAACTATAAGAATCGTCTATTTTTCGACAATTGAATCAAAGTAAACGGAACCCATCCACAGTTTTCTTTGCAATTAAGGTAGTCTAGTATCATTCTAAAAACGATGCAAATTATTATTTTGACATTGAATGACTGTTAAAATATAGCTATATACACTTTAAGTTTAAGCACAACATATCAAACGCCTCTTCTTATTTCGCCAGTACTGGTACAGACATTGGATTATTAGAACTTCAACTTTACCAATGCTTATGTCTATTCAATGCACCTACACATTCAGAATCGTATAATTCAATAATGTATCGAATTCATTTTACTTCATTATACACATTGCTGGCTTAGAATCAGAAGGTCGTAACTACAAAATAGATATATTGAGAAAACAAGAGAAAACTGTCTGTAATTTAGTCTTTACCTATGGGAAAACACGATTCTAAAAATTCATTTTGGTTAACATGACAATTTCAGATTTGCATGAAAATAGGATTATAAGAAGCGCATTGTTAAACAGATTTCAAATATGTATGAGTCTTATAAGGTCGTAAGTAGTAGTTACGACCTTCTGGTTCTGAGCCATCGATATATAGTTAAGAGTATAAACAGTGTGCTATAAATCCTTACCAACCCGTCATGGGAAGGACTTAACGCAATTAACAAATACTTGTATGGCTATATTTCATTACTAGGTATGCTGTCTGTATCGTTCTTGCTTATAATGTAATAATATAATTACATATAAATAATATGAGGGAATGTCATTTCAATGTATGGCGATAAAAGATACGTATGCCCTGTATGTTAGGCTGTTATCTTGAAATCCAGCTAACTACCACATGTGTTTCATAAACTATCCGGCATTGTAGATGGATAACAAAAACCACAGGCTCAAGAAATTGAATACCAGTAACATACTTTAACATCCCCAATTTTTCACTCATTCATCAGATAAAAGAACAGGTTTGAGTCGTCTCTGTCCGCTCCTACATGAATATACCAATTTATGCATAAACGGGCCAGAAAATGGTTTTGGTCGGATCTAAGTAGGTAACTACCACACAAAGTAATCAACATATATACCTATAGTCGTGTTAAGTTATAGTATCAGGTACTTTCGACGATGTGCCGTTCTGGGTTGGAAGTCATTGTCACGTTGTTTTGATATTGACAATGGAACCCAACCCGAAAGGTTGCAAACCTGTACAAGTTATACTGTATTAAACGGATGAACAATTTGGGAAGTAAAAACTGGCGTTTGTGATACAATTTCTTAGGCCTGCGCATAAACGTTATCAGGAAATCGGACAAGGAAGGCACAACTTTACTTATCCAACCGAGTACCGAAAACAGTAGCAAAACAAGACAACAAAACTACACGGAGCAATACCTACACACGACCCAAAGGAAATTTAAAGCTTAAGTCCCCGCCACAAAATGCAGGATGACCAAATTACACAAGATCACGATGATCCAAAATGACAGTATGAAATGCAGCTAAAGACCGAATTAATTCCCCAAAATGACCTAGTTCCACAATCATATGCCAAAAAGGTTATCCAAACACCATTTTCAATGACCGTATGAGCTTTTAGGGAAAAGAGGTACATTTTATGTGATACACTGAATTAAATGTTCAATCAGTATTCTTGTTCATAGTGGCTTTTAACCGGGCCCTTACATGTGCAGCACCGGTACACGCGAGACTACTTCGTGGTTCCAATCAGTTAATCTCTAATTGGGCGGGGAACACTGCTATTGGTTTCAGGAATTTCCAGAAGACGATTTTCGAACCAAGTACGTCCGAGCATATAACCATTCGGTAACTAAAGCACCCATCTAATGTTTTGAATGCAGATAATTGCAGCTATGTTTCCATGAGAACAGGCGCAGACTGTGCTGTAATGACACCCCATTTGCTTTAACAAGGGGGAAATATAGTTGCTTTAACATACGCAAGTGCTGCCAATTTGATTTTAGTGGCTTCAACGAACTTATCTTTAATTCGTTATGTAGAAACACACAGTAAAAGTTGTTGACCTTAATTCAGTAATTGGCAAAAAACTACTTCAACATGATTGTAATTATTCATTTACGATATACACTGCGGAAAGGGTATTTTTCGTCAAGAACCTTGTCAATAATCTAACTACTACATGTACGCATACATCAACCGGTCGCATTCTATTAGATGCATTAGATAGGGACTATACTTGCTCTTTATTAAAGAATTATCGTACACATTCATCATCTAGTATATCACATTTGTCAACCAATGCATTTATTCACTGATTTTCGGTTATTACACGTTATGTTTCACGAGACAACGCAATAGTCAGTCCTCAAACATTTCACATAATTGCAAAAATCAAAGGTCGATCTAATCAAAACCATTCCCACGAGATATTAGACTGTTAAAGACATTGTGACTGAAATTGCTGAACAATTATGAATAAAGACAAGGCATACCTTATGCAAATTGACAATTTTCTCGTCTTTTCAGCGATATTTTCGGAACTGATTTATCCTATGCAGTAAGTCCGGTTAAAAATAATGAACGTCTTACAAGATTATCTCGAACGAATGAAAAACGTTTAACAAGCGGACACAGTTGTACGTATATGGTCAAAATAGTAACCAAGCAGTCTCGTGTAACGTAATAGATTGATTGTTCCACGGCAATATAATAAACTAGCTGGAAGTTCCGACAAAATATATATCGCGATAGGTATATACAAGTAATAGATTAAAGCAATGTGTGTTATCTAACTAAATGGAATCACCAGTTTATATTGTTAAAATACACTTGGGTAAAATTCCTAAATATTCCAAAGTCAATGGATGCAGTATTGCTTGCCTTTGACATTTACTATCCCTGTACTATATATTTGGAATATGTGTTTAGATACCGAATGATGTGAATGTGGAAGGGTATAAAGCTGAACCTTGACCAAACCACCATGATCAAGGAATTGTCGCTAGGAAAGATATGTGGAACACATTTGATCCTAAAAACTTTGTTTAATTTAAGGAGCATAATACTGTTTGCTAATTGCTCACTTTGAAGAATAAGTACGAGTACTAGTGCAGTAATTATAACAAACACCATCACATGTCGTGCAGCAGGCTTCGAACTCATGTTGCTTTACGAATGTCAACTTCTTGCTTGATAGTCCCGAAGCCATTTCTCAGTCCCATAGCGGTATTAACCGTCAATATCTAAAGGACAATGTATTGTCTCATCAGAAGAGACACAGTTATTGAAATCATCGTTCCGTTATAGCTTAGAGTTTGGTATTTTATACTTGCGAAATTACTTGTTTGCTAGTTCCGATATATATACCTACCTTCATTGAAATCCGTATTTTGATTATTGAAGTTGTCCTAATAATCATACACCCAATTAAAACGATCACCTTTTGGCATATTTTAATAATTTGTCACATTCCATTTATGAGAGCACCATAACCAAAACACCTTTCTAATGACGATTACTAATGATGATCTTCACAAAATGGTGCATCCATAATTCCTCAACCTCTTCTTGATACTTTGTTATGAGTTTTTGGCCTTCAAAAAGCCAAAACAACACCATCTACAGAATTCTCGATTTCGGTTGAAACCATGTTGCAAACAACACAAACAGTGATTGTTTATTATAACTGACACATTACTTGACTCGGTTCAAAAGAGATATTTCTTTTATATCATACTTAAAATATCGAATTTTCAACGCTGTTCAAATATAAGTGGTGCACCTCTCGTTTTATGTGGGTCAAATATATGAGCTGGTCTCCAGGACCACTTGCCCTTTTGACAAATATAATAACGAAGTACGTGCTTTTCAAATTTTCATAGGAAATATCAAAACTAGGATATTGCACAATATTGATGAATTACTGAAAATAGATGGGGCCCTCCTGGGTCCCACATATCTTGTTTGCTGGAATATTGGATACGAAAATAATATGGTCGACCATCGAGTCGTAACTGCGCTTAGTTACAGAGAAGAAAGCACGTGTCGGCAGTTTGACCTTTGAATGAACACAATTTACGAACACACGCACACACATGTTTATCATACTCTCTAATATTTATGCGGTACATTTCATGGCGTCATTTTTAATTCAGACTAAACTTTAATTGCATCATCATTAAATGTATAATTATACTTTTATATAGCACTATGTCATGGTGAATAATAAAAGCCTTACGTGGACGGGAATGAGTCTGTTATAGTACCGGAACACAAGACTGTACGTATGTTTAACTCGTTATCTAGGAACACATGACGTAAAAGTTGTAGACCTTAATTTTGTAATTGGAAAGTTATTACAGCACAACTACTTCACCATTATTGTAATTGTTCATTTACGATGTACATTGTGGAAATGTCTTGTTTCGTCAAGAGCCTTGTCAATCATATGAATACTACATGTACGCCTAAACAAACGAGTCACGGTATATAAAGTGTATTAGATAGAAACTGAATGTTTGTTTTAAGAAATATTGAATACATTCATTTATTACACCACATTGACCAATCGATACAGTAATCAACTAATGTTCGGCTATTACATGCTATGCATGCCTGGAAATAAAACACTATACAACGAAATAGTCAGTTCACTAGCATTTCACATACATTGTAATTACAAAGATTAAATGTCGATCTAATCAACACCATTCCCGCGAGATATTTGACTGTTAAAGACATTGTGACTGAAAATGCTGAACAATTATGAATAAAGACAAGGCACACCTTATGCACATTATGCGTATTCATCAACTTTTAAAAAATCAATTTTATGTTGATGGTCAAAGGGAGGTAACTCCGTCAAATATTTCCATTTTAGGAAGAAAGTGGGTATTTCTAATCATCAATTGTAATTTAATCGAATAATAGTTCACATTGTTCTTAGATAAATCATAAGCACATATGCTTGAAAATAAAATTTAAAAGCAAAGCGGTCAAATAGCTGCATAAGGACCAAGACGAACGACTGACGAATTTGGTGCAAAAATTGGTGACATTTGCTTTTGATGATGTCATCATTTGCTTTTTGAATCAAATGGTACTTAAATCAATTGAATTGTAATTCCAAATATCCAATCTCCGGATGTGGAAAATTGTAGCACGACCCATCAGATATTGACTGAGCTATCGTTAATATATGCATGCACACTTATAAGATTTGTTGAGTATACGCATGAAGTAAATAGTTTGTGATTACACTGAATGCGCTATAGGTGTTAATGGTGTTTTGCTTTTAGGATATTGTCCTACATCGAAATTGGTATCGTGTGTTTCGGTTGTTACGCCATCGTTATGTCATCAGTTCCGTTTCCTGTGATGGTTTTGTTCCAATAATAAAATGATGTTTTGGAAGAGCTTCATTATTCCGAAGTCAGTGTGTAATGTTTACGACGAATGTTCTCTTGTTTAACATACACCGGGATAGAAGTTCGTTATGCTATGTTACATTGGATACGAACATAGTAATTATGAATTGCAGTTTAATTTCTGTAAAGTTACAGAGAACAAAGGATTTTTCGACCATTTGACATTTTAGCGAACACGATTCGCAAACACACGAACACACATCATAGTCTCTACTATTGTTTTGCGGCTCACTTCATGACGTCATTTTCTAGTTAGTAATTTGTTTTAATTGCGTAATCTTCATTAATTGCATAATTATAGTTTTATTTTGCTTTATTTTAGACATAATGAATAATTATATCATTACGTATACGGGAATGGCTCGCACTTATATTACTTTACCTTTCCTCTGGAGCAAATTAGTCGTGTACCCATCTAATTTCTTCGCATGTCACGAGTTTTATTGAATAAGAAAATAATTTGGACTCATGTAACCATTTCATAGGAAAAATTGCAATAGACATTAAAATATCTAATATACATAGTCACAGGGCATTGTACGAACGTCAATCAACCCCAACTGGTGCATATAATAACGGAATACTGGTAATTGAAACCGCTGTATTATAATTATTTTTCCTCGTACCTCTTAATCTCAAGTATTTATGGTTTATAATTTACGCAGCAATTACAATGGTGGTAATTTTACTGGTTCAGATCGGAAGGTACAATCTAGTACTACGAGTATGAGTGTAATAGATAAAATGTCAGGAAATAATTACTGGATCATCACCACCGTTTCTCTCTTCATAGGGTTGGGATTATGTACTGCACCGATACTAGCAAGATAAGCCTCACAATTACAACCAGTTAATCTGAAATTGAGCTACTCAAAAGCGATTACTTTTTTAAATGTACAATGGCCCGACCGAGATTCGAATAAGGTACTGCCGGTTTGGTAGTCGACAGCACTAACCACTCGAGCAAAGTTACATACATTGGTCTAATGTTTGGAAGACAGAAATTCGTCATGTTTCAGTTTCTACGAGGATAAAGAAAATCTAATATATTTTTAAATAATAATAACGATTAATAACCCTCCTCTTCCTTTTATTAGAGGGTCAACATACAAACAGGTTGCAATGTGCATTTTCTGTATACCCAACCTTATCTTTTTTAACTAATTATTATTTAACAACACGCCTTAAACGTTGTTGAGCAGTATTTTGTTATTGAAAGCAATTGTAAAACACGCTAAACCATGACTGTTATTGTGTATTAACGATGACATTACGGAAATGAATTTTTTCGTCAAGAGTCTTGTCAAACATATGACTACGCCAGTGTTGACAAGCCTAAATATTAGATTCAGGTTGTTTGTATTCTTTATGTTCACGCATATGCCGATGCAATGATTATCTTCTATTAAGCGTTATACATGCAGGTAATCATACAATACAATGCAATAGTCAGCCCACTAACATTGCACAGAATCACAACAACCAACGACCGATCTAATAAAAGTAATTACCTTTAAGCGGGACATCTAACTGCTAAAATTTATGTCTTAAAGAGGCGTTCCCTATAACTCCGATCTTTTAAATCGAATCAGGAAAACTATACATTAAATGAAAATCATTATTGCTTAAACTCCTTAAATTTTTAACAAAAAGCTCCCACTGACTACCGCGAAAAGAATGAAAACATATTTCTATAACGAAACAAAATAGTCCCGAGTTATAGTGCAAGTTATAGGGAATACCTCTTTAAAATACACATTAACATTATCAGATACAAATGTATCAACTCTCTGTCATTTAACATAGAGTGATCTTTCCAAAACGTAATATATTTGGTTTTGAAAAGAGTTTAAATTGTCTGCTGTGCGTATCTCTTCAGGTAAGGTATTCCAAATCATGAGGCCAAAGTAATCGAGTGATTTTCTGGTGAATTCACAGAGATTTTGTTTATAGTTTGAAGTTTTTAAGATTCGAGTTTGAACCTCATGAATTTTCTGAAATGTATCTTTGAAATATGCAGGGCACATGTCATTCAATGATTTGTGTACAATAATAGATTCCAAACAAGCTACAAATAAATGCAGTCGATATTTTCCAACGCTTTTTTGACGCAAATTATACATCACCAACAAGCAATACGAGCAAGCAGTATAGTTTCTTTCATGGAATCGCCAGTTAATCCTGTCAAAATACTCTCGTTGTAAATAGTACTTTATTATACTGACTGCGATACAGGTTTTTAGACTGCTTTATTAATTGTTTTTAGGATATTGTCCAACAACGGAATTTATATCGTGTATTTGTGGTGTTTTATACGCCATCGTTATCTCAGTGATAGATTCAACATATTCATAGAAAATTAGTTTTCTCAATGAAAAGGTCATATTATTTCTGAAATATCCGTCGTATTTACCACTATCGTTAAAAAATAATGATGTCTTTATGTTGAAACGTATTTTTATGTACGTGATGTGTCCAGAAAGATGGAGACCAGAATAACAAAAACTTTTTAAAGACAAAATCAGTATGTACGAGGGGTGATCAATATATTCGAGGACTTTTCATCTAGCAATTTCATATTGGCAGCAAGGCTAAGAGCCATTTAACATTACTCGGAGCAAGATGTCTCCGGCCAAATGCACTAATAAAATTATTTGATTCATACAAGGTGCGCGTGACGTTGGACGTCACGCGACGTCATTCCAAGCGTCACCGTCGGAGCAACATATAGCTCCTTTCTGGACTGATACCCGGCTCCATGTATGAGACTGGTTTTCTGTTGATACTGAAGTAGTAAATAGCCAATTCTGAAATGTGAGGTGGAATAAAAAGAGTATCGATGCGTTATTGGAAACAAAACTCGTAAAAGGGCGGTTGGATGTACAAGACTGGATTATTCCAATGAAGAATGAAGCAGGACCTAGCAAGTTTAGGGCGCAATACCAAAATAACCCTTTTGATCTGGAGTCAAAGATTTAACGTGTAGTAGCCTATACTAGTCTTCGTTTTCGCCAGTTACATTTGGTTCAGATCTGTGCGTCTTATTTCGCAAAATTTAACCGGAAGTGTCCCTAACACGGTGTTATCTTTGCGGTTTATTCTTATTTTATCGACTCCAACGTTTGACAGAGACCTACAACCACATTAACAATGGAATCACATGAAAATGACCAATTTGGAGCACACAGAATCCATGTTCAATTTAGTCTAGTCATTTTAGAGATTTTGCGAGGATTTTGCAAATTTCGTGTTTATTTTCATAGCATGCCGTTGCTCAGAAATAACGTTACGCCCGAGATGCTCGACGGTGCGTGCTTCACCGAGGTTACAAAAAGTGACTTCATCAAGTAAATAGTGACGTTATCATAAAGCACGTTAGAAGAAACTCGAGATAATTGATTGATCTATATTAGCCTGAAATTTCATTACTCTAGTTCCAACATTTCGAAATTGAGTAGGAAAGTCCTCGAATATATTGATCACCCCTCGTAACTTCACTGCAATTTGCATGAACCTGGTGCATGGATACCTAACATCATATTTTAGTTTAATACGTTCTGTGTTAATTATTGCAATCTCTTATATTCACATTTCATGACGTCATTGTTTAATTTAGAATGCAATTTGGTTTAAATAGCATAATCACCAATAAATGCATCATCATACTTATATGTTGTGAATAACGGTGAATATACAACGATTTACATGGACGGGTATGGTTCTAGTATTACCGGATCACCTTATTTGCACTTTACCTTCACCCGGAAACACTTTGTCGTTTAAACTGGGGCTTATACTAATAGTATGTTATTGAAACCGTGGAATTATACATGTGATTATTTTTACAGAAAAAGTTGCAAGTTTGATTTTCAGTGGCATCAACGCACTTAGCCTGACTTCATTATTTAGGTGTAAAAGTTGTTGGTCTCTATTTTGTAATTGGAAAGTTAATATAAGATCCAACTTTCCCATGATTGTAATTGTTCATTAACGATGTACATTGTGGAAATTATCTTGTTTCGTCAAGAGCCTTGTCAATCGTATGAATACTACATATACGCCTACACCAAAGAGTTGCATTTTATAAAAAATATTAGATAGGAACTGAGTTTGCCCATTATTCAAGAAATACTGTACACATTCATCTATTGCATCACGTTTGTCAATCAATACATTAAATAGTCCACTTACATTTCACAGAATTACAAAAGAAAGGTCGATATAATACAAACCATTCCCGCGAGACATTTCACTGCTAAAGACATTGTAACTGAAATTGATGAACAATTATGAATAAAGACATATGTTATGCAAATTGACAATTTTCTCGTCTTTTCAGCGATATTTATGAAACTCATTCATCCTATCCAATGGGCCTGGTGAAACATAATGAACGTCTTACAATATTATCTCGAACGACTGGAGAACGCACAATAATCGGAAACAATTGGAAATGGTCAAAATGGTAATCAATCAGTCTCGTGCAACGTTATACATTTTATGTTGCACGGTAATATAATAAACTAGCCGGAAGTTCCCACAAAATATACATTGCGGTAGGTAACAAGCAATAATAGGTTCAAGCAATGTGGGTTCTTTAACTAGATGGAATCACCAGTTTATATTGTTAAATTACCTACGGGGAAAATGGTACATTTTGTACATTATTGTACCGACTGAACGTAAGGTTTTTATGCTGTTTTGTTTTAACGATATACTGTCCCACAACGACATTGGTATCGTGTGTTTCTGGTGTTACGCCATCGTTCTGTCATTATGATAACCATTTCCTTTGATTGTATTGTTCCAATAATAAGTTTCTGAAATAGATGCATTTTTCCGACGTCATTGTGTACACTCTTTGTGACGAATGTTCGCTTGTTTACTCATACACTAGGATAGAAGTACGTTGCGCTATGCAACATCCGAAATTGTCTAGTACGAAAGGTGCCCCATTAATATTTGAACACTTTTGAACATCCGATATTTTAAATTGTACATTTTATAATTAAAAAGTATTTATTCAGTTGTGTACATCAATGTGCTAAGTAACATATTAACCTACAGATTTTATATTTGAAATAACGTTAGAATCCAAAACTAATATTCTTTTAGGGACATCGTTTTTAGGTATTCTATGGCCGAAAAATCAAACAGATGATGTAAACATTTATGAAGTGTAATGAATGTTTCTTTTCCCAAAATATTCCAAAGCCAATGGATGCAGTATTGCTAGACTTTGACTTTCCTCGTACAATTTTTTTTGAATAGGTGTTTTAGGTACCGAATGATGTGATTGTGTTAGGTATGAAGCTGAACCTTGGCAAAAACACCATGATCCAGGAATTGTCGCTAGGGCAGATATGTGGGACACATATGGTCCTAAAAACTTTTTTTTAATATAAGGAGCATAGTACTGCATGTATATGCTAACTTCTCACTTTGAAGAATAAGTAAGAGTCCAAAATCATTAGTTATAACTAACAACATCACATGTCGAGCAGCAGGCTTCGAACTCATGTTGCTTAACGAATGTCAACGTCTTGATAGTATCGAAGACATTTCTTACATATCAGTATGTTCCTCAGAAGGATAATGTATTGTCCCATCAGAAGTGAGACAGTTATCGAAATCAACGTTCCGTTATATAGCTTAGAGTATGGTATTTTATATTTGCGAAATTACTTGTTTGCTAGTTCCGATAGATATACCTACCTTCATTGAAATCCATATTTTAATAGTTTTTGTCATTTCTTTTATGAAAGCAACAGAACCAAAACACATTTCTAGTGATGATTACTAATGATTATCTTTACATAACAGCGCATCCATAATTCCTCAACCTCTTCTTGATACTTTGTTATGAGTTTTTGGCCTTCAAAAAGCCAACAAAACAACATCAACTACAGAATTCTCGATTTTGGTTCCAACCGTATTGCAAACAACACATACAGTCATTGTTTATTAATACTGACACGTTACTTTACTCGGTTCCAAAGAGATATTTCATTTATATCGTACTTTCCTACTTTGAACGCTGTTCCAATATAAGTGGTGCGCCTCTCGTATTTATATGGGTCAAACATTTGAGCTGGTCTCCAGGAAAACTTGCCTGTCTGATAAACATTATAACGAAGTACGTGCTTTCTAAAAATTGATGGGAAATATCAAAACTAGGATATTGCACTATACTGGTGAATTACTTGAAAAAGAATCAATTGATGCGTACTTGTTCTTATGTTTGAACGTTTTCTAAACCGTGTCTTATAACTATAGTAATTTCATGTACATAATGTCAAAATAGCAGGTTTATCTGGAGAATTATCGGCTCGTATATTAGCAGTATATTGGATACAAACATAATATGGACTATATCTCGATTTCGACGTTAAGCCGTACATGTAACTGCGCTAAGTTACAGGGAAGAAAGCATATGTCGATAGTTTGACCTGTGAATGTACACGATTTGCGAACACCCGCCCCTCATGGTACTCTGGCAAATCATGCGTGGGCCCCTATGTTGGACCCATATAGAAACCCAGATGGGGCCCTCCCGGGTCCCACATATTTTGTTTGATTGGATATTGGATACAAAAATAATATGGAGTATAACTCGATTTCGACCATTGAGTAGTAACAGCGCTAAGTTACAGAGAAGAAAGCATGTGTCGGTAGTTTGACCTTTGAATGGACACGATTTGCGAACACACGCACACACATGTTTAACATACTCTCTAATAATTATGCCCACATGTCATGGCGTCATATTTTAATTCAGACTTACCTTTAATTCCATTATCATGTAAATGCTTAATTATACTTTTATATAGCACAATGTCATGGTGAATAATTAAAGTCTTACGTGGACGGGAATGACTCTGTTAGCACCGGAACATAAGACTGTACCTGTGTTCCAGGAGCAGTTTTATCGTACACTAATCTAATTGCTTCGAATTTTACAAATTAGATTGAATTAAAAATGTCTAACAAAGCCGTAGAGCATTGAAAGAACGTTAATCAACACTAATTGGGGCATCATATAATGGAATAGTAGGTAATTGAAACCATGGAATAATAATTATCTTTACAAAAAATGCTGCAATGTGATTCTCAGTGGCCTTCATGTACGTATGTTTAACTCATTATATAGGAACACATGACGTAAAAGTTGCAGACATTAATTTTGTAATTGGAAAGTTATTACAGCACAACTACTTCACCATGATTGTAATTGTTCATTTATGATGTACATTGCGGAAATGTCTCTTGTTTCGTCAAGAGCCTTGTCAATCATATGAATACTACATGTACACCTAAACAAACGAGTCACAGTATAAAAAGTATATTAGATAGGAACCGAATTTTTGTTTTAAGAAATATTGAACACATTCATCTATTAAATCACATTGACCAATCGATGCAGTTATCCTCTAATGTTCGGCTATTACATGCTATGCATGCCTGGAAATAAAACACGATACAACGCTTTAGTCAGTTCACTAACATTTTACATAATTACAAAAACTAAAGGTCGATCTAATCAGAACCATTCCCACAAGATATTTGACTGTTAAAGACATTCTGACTGAAAATGCTGAACAATTATGAGTAAAGACAAGACATACATTATGCACATTGACAATTTTCTCGTCTTTTCAGCGATATTTATGAAACTCAATCATCCTATCTAGTGGGCCCGGCGAAACATAATGAACGCCTTTTAAGAACATCTCGAGCGACTGGAGAACGCATAACAAGCGGAAAAATTTGAAATGGTCAAAATGATAATCAAGCAGTCTCGTGCAACGTTATACATTTTATGTTGCACGGCAATATAATAAACTAGCTGGACGTTCCGACAAAATATACATCGTGATAGGTAACAAGCTATATGTGCTATCAATGTGTGTTCAATTAGACGGAATCACCAGTCTATATCGTTAAAATACCCTAGAGGTAAATAGTACGTTATTATACTGGCCGAGCAATAGGTTTTTATGCTGTTGTGCTTGAAGGATATTGCCCTACAGCGAAATTGATATCGTGTATTTCTGGTGTTACGCCATCGTTAAGTCATTATTTCCATTTCCTTTGATGATTTTGTGCCAATAATAATGTTTTGAAATAACTCCATTATTCCGACTTCATTGGGTACTGTTTGTGACGAAGATTTGCTTGTTTGCACATACACCAAGATTGAAGTGCGTTATGCTCTACAACATCCGATATTCTCTCAGCATTTATGTGGGTCAAACATATATTGGCAGCAAATTCACATGCATGGTAGATACGAATAATAATGCACTACAGTTCGATTTCGACTAGCAGAAAGTATATGTCGAGATTGACTCACACTTTTCACACTTATATGACTTTACCTTTCCTCATGGAGCAGTTCTGTCGTGTACGCATATAATTTCTCCGCATTTCACGAATTGTATTGAATAAGAAAATAATTTAGACTGTTACCATTTTATAGACAAATTAGAAATATAACTTGAACTGCCTAATATACAAAGTCACAGGGCATTGTACGGACGTCAGTCAACTCAAACTGGGGCATATAATAATGGAATACTTGTAATTGAAACTGTTGTGTAATAATTATGTCCCCCGTACATGGTGTGTTTTAAGTATTCATGGTTGATTTTATATAACCGGGAGCAATAACATTAAAGTAACATTTCTAGTTTAGATCGGTACGTACATGTATATTGTAGTTCTAAGACCATTTGTTTAATAGAAAAAATGTCATGAAATAATTGCTGGAGTATAATCGACTTTTCTCTTATAATATAAGTGGAGTTGGGAGTCCGCTGTACAACACCTATATTAGCAAAATTATCTTATGATTCTAACCAGTAAATCTCACAATTGAACTGGAGCGCTCAAAAGCGTTTCTGACATGTCCAGTTGCCCGATAGAGATTCGCTTCAGGTACCGCCAGTTTGGTAGTCGAGAGCACTAACCACTCGACCACCGTTACACCAGTCTAATGCCTTGAATGCAGATATTTTCGTTCGTGAACTCCATGGATATCGGGCCACGATTTGAAAATGGTTAACCGTATGGTTCGTTCTGACGTTAAATATAGACGGAAGTACGTCAACATAAAATGTGGATTTAGTAAGTTATCACTGGAAAGATCACACTATTTTACAATGCTATCTGGACTTTTCTATAACTGGGGATGCAACGGAAACGCATATGTCCATCTACTGATTTTTCTTCTATTACACGTTATGCTTGCCTGGAAAGAAAAACGATATAACGCAATAGCCAGCCCACTAACATTTTACAGAATCACAACAATCAAAGGTCGATCTAATCAAAACCATTACCTTTCAGTGAGACATTTCAATGCTAAAGAAATTGTACATGGAATCTATGAACAATTATGAAATAAAGACATTCATTATGCAAATTGACAATTTTCATGGCTTTTGAGCGATATTATGAGAAATAATTCAACCTATGCAGTATGTCCGGTAAATAATAATGGACGTCTAATAAGGTTATCTCGATCAAAGATAAAACTGATAAATAGAGGAAACAGCTGGAATTGGTCAAAATGGTAATCAAGCAGTCTCGTGCAGCGTAATAGATTTAACGTTGCACGGCCAAACAATAAACTAGCCGGCAGTTCCGAATAAAAACAAAGAATTGCAGTAAATATGTTCGAACGTTTTCTGAGCGCAAATTATACATTGCATGTCATTTTGCTTTTAGGGTATTGTCCAACGACGAAATTGGTATCGTGTGTTTCAAGTGTTACACCGTCTGTATGTTATTATGTTGACGTTTTTCTTTGTTGGTACAGTTTCGATGAACTGTTTATGGAATAGCGTCTTTTGTAGGTCTCAATGTAACCCGTTTTGCGACGATTCATTTTCACACTTCCTGATAAAGGTGATAAAAATATGTTATGCAAAAAGCAGTTGAGTCCGATATAGTATTTTGTGGGACATACTACTCTAGTACAGTGTATATATTGGCTACACATGTCACAAGGATTATGTAAACAAACATAAAACTACATGTAGTATGTACAATTTCCATGCTGTATATTGGATGTTTTGGCAATAACACTTAACTTGCGTGTATCACAGAGAAACGTAGATTATTGCTTATTCTCCACTATACATTAATGAAACAGTAGGTAATTGAAACCTCAGTATAATGTAATCTCCCTGATCTTTTCATTGTGTTGATTAATTATGCATGATCCAGTATATTCTGTGGCAATATCATAATACAAGTGCAATGCCTACTGTTTTTTACTGGTAGTACACTTTTTAGTTTAGGTTTGGTTTTTGGTTTAGTAATCTACTCAATATTCTGAAAAATAGGATACGGGTGATATCTATTTTGTAATTGGAAATGATCAAATACAGCGAAATGCTTAATTACAAGTGATTGGATTTCTAAAACTCTTCTGCCATTAAGGTCTTATTAATCAGATCCTCACTGGCATCGTCATGTACCCGTACGAATACTGATACGATCCATAGCCATATACATATTCCATGAAATGTGTATACATTTTTAATTTTTATGAGTTTATTTACGAATTGTCGCTAATATGAACTCACTATGACAAGATTGGCTTTTATTGTCTCCTTAGGAACGAACGTGTCTTATGGCTTTTTTAAATAATCGACTCACAGAAATTCCAGCGAATATGGCCCCCCATACTAGTATGGGATAAAGCATTTACTTTTCTCATGACCTTCGGTGGAATGGTAACATATGTTATGGGTCACCCATTACAAATAGACCATTTTGCTTGATCTGTTCACACGTACATTTATTAGATGGTCTTTCTACAATCAAATCGTATTAATGTTGCATCGTTGTTGATGAAAAACACAGTTCTTACAAACTTTATTACACACCCCTGAAACATCATTCCTGAAACAGTAGTACACGTTTTATTAGTATAATATACCGCCATATACCACTCCGCTAAATATATAACCATAAACTATTTGGCTAATTGTCTATAACTCTTGTTGCAATGATGTGAAATGATTGTAAGCATGAGTACTCTAAAAATGATCAAACTCAAGATGCTGGTTATAAACACTTACAATGTACCGAAAATATGAAATTATATAATATCAACCATTTTATGTGTAACCTTTAATTACTACTAAATTGCTAATTTTGCATGATGAGCATCGTGTAATCCGTTTTGAAGTATTTAGGACAGTGATCAAAATGCAATAACATGGTTGATTTATAGCTGGAAATCTCATAATGTTTAATTTCCCCCCTATACAGAAATTACCAATTGATTTATGTGTACATGTATGTAATGTGATTGCAAAGAATGAATGATGGCTATGCATTTTTGTAAATGCACTAAGAAATGAACGTCATTTTACAAGCGATGAAACATGTCTTTTATTTAGAAAGAGAAGATACCCAGATAGGGAAGGCAGCACCTAACAGACACAGCCATACACAGTAATAACACATATCACAGTCACGTGGACCAATGCCGATCAAATGAAAGAACTTAACAAGAAGCTGAACCCTAATGGTTAGTATAATATTCTCTATATACTGTATGTGTTCAGTGAGTGTTTCGTGAAAATCGTGAAGGTTATTTTATGCTATGAATTGCTAATTCATGTTCTGTATAGAGCGATGTCAAAGAGTTCACACAACATTGTCATCACAAAATAATCATGTGAGTTTGTATACTGAATAAAGTAAATTCCAAGAGAAAATGCTTATCAATATTATGCAAACATAGATTGTATGTCCTCCCCAATTTTAAAGGAAATAATGGGTTTTCTATCAATACATACATGTATATTTCTCTCCTACCCGTGTGCCGACACTATTCTTCACTTTCCAATCTAAACTCGTACCATAACCTTTAATGCATAGTGATGTTGAACCGAACTTGTTATATCAAACAATGAATATTCAACAAACGCGGGGTACAACGTACGGGAAAAGATAATTATAAAACTAATATTTCAATTACTAAACTTTGCGATATGATACGTCCCGGTTAGGTTTCAGTAAAGTTCGTACATCGCTTTGTGACCCTATTATATAACACATTTCTTTGTATTCTCATTTTATGATATTGTTGTAGTGCAACTTTTCTAACATTTTCTAATATAATTCGTGAACACAATTAGTTTATTGTACCAAGAAATTACTAAATTGTATAAATGAGGTGTCCCTGTAATTAACTCACAACATGCATTTTGAAGTGTCAACTTGCTGTATCAAAGGTATATATACATGTTTACATTTTGTACTACCGAAGACAGGACGATGTTTCGGAAATTCGATCAAACGCTATTAGGCTTGTGACTTGTGACAGCTATAGACGATTGTGATGTCACAAAGCGATGTTGCAAGGTGTCCTTGAAAGTTAACTTCCTCTGTCCTCTTTTTAATGTGCACCGCTCACCCTATTTATCATCAGTTGTATCTTGCGGAGAAACTGCTTCATTTGGTCGCTGTTTTGGCATGGGTTTGTGCTGTTGTATCGCCGTGCAGCGGGACATTGGGGTAACTTGGAGTCTTGGCAGCGTTTCATTCGATCTCCTGCAATAACCGCTGTTCTATAATTTCTTTGTGAAATTGGGTCATCCTGCATTTTTTGGCGGGGACTTTGATTTCTTTATTGTTGCTTTGGCTTATGTGTGGGCATTACTCAGGGTAGTTGTGTTGTGGTGTTTCTGATTTTTGTACTGGGCTGGTTAGGTTGAGTGCTACCTTTCCTGTCTGATTTTCTGATACCTTTTATGGCAGAGAGAGGAGGTGACAATAATAATGGACTCCCGTGTCGTTGGTATTATCGGTATTCGATAATTAAAAACACCCTTACACACGTAAGAACTTTTCTCCGGAGATAAGAAATACACTTTTTACGAGATGAGCAAAGTGCATCTTCACGACAGTTCATGAATATAAATGTACAAATGAATATTCTTTTGAATATGTTTATGGGTATGGGTGGTGAGAGTAGGCATATGTATACATGCCGATGCCTGTGGGAATCTGATTAACATGACCAAAGTTTTAGAAATCCAATCGTTAACGGACACTTGAATAAATCATTTCGTAGCTTTTTATAATTTCCAAATGCAAAACCGAGATCATCGACCTACATGCAACTTTTGAGAATGTTGAGTTGATAACTAAACTACTAGTGAACAACCAGTACAAACCAGTGAGCATTGCGTTTGCATTATGATATTGGCACATAATACATCTGATTATGCATAATTTATCAACTTATCAATACAACGAATAACGGAGGGAGATACATTATACTGATATTTCAATTACATAGTGATGTTCCATTACTCTACAGTCGAGTCTTAGTAATGATTGATTTTGCTCAGTGATCCTGCATGCAGGCACGTGAAGTGTTATTGTCAAAACTTGCAATATATTGCATTGTTGTAGTACATATTAGTAGTATTTTCGTATCCAATATTCATGCGACATTTGTTGGCATTATTGTTGTGTACTTGGTGTCTATCGCACAAAATTACACTCAATGGATAATTATATAGGAATGATTTGATATATCAAGCTTTCTGCGCCACACCAGTGTGTTTCATTTCATGTACCATTTTGACCATTTCCGGGTGAGTCTGCTGGTGAACAGTTCTACCTTTCATCGAAATAATCTTGTAAGACGTTCATTATTATCTATCGGACCAACATCATATTCTCACAATATCGCTCAAAAGACATGAACATTTTCAATTTGCATAATGTATGCCATTGTCTTTATTCATAAGTGTCAAGCAAGTCCATTTTCATCCTTTATAGTGAAATTTCTCACTTGAAAGGAATGATTTCGATTAGATCGACCTTTGATTGATTTAATTCTGTGAAATGTAAGTGGGCTGACTTATTGTGTTGCATCATGATTTCTAGCATGCATGCATTACGTGTAATAGAACATAATAAGGGAATGCTCATATGCTTTTCCGTTGCACCCGAAGTTCGGTGATTTTATTTTATGCATTTAAATCGACCTATCCTAGTGTCGCGCTTTTAACACGTTAATCATACGCAAAGTGTGGTCTAATATCATTTTAAGTTCACGAACGCATATTCGTAAGAAACCCTGATGCAATAAAACACATGATAAAGACAATCCAGGAATGAAGAATTAAAAACATACAGTTCCAATCTAATGGTTTAGGCTTGCCAACATAGGCGTAGTAACATTAGTGACAAGGGCATTGACGTAGTGATACATTTTCCGCAATGTGCATCGTAAATGAACAATTGTAATCATGGTTAAGTACTGTTATGTAATATCTTTCAAATAACGATATACACTTATCAACTTTTAAGGAGTATACGAGTATATATAGGAGTATTAAGTACGTATAGAATTCAGAAAGATACACCTTGCAGCATTTTGGTATCTTGTTTAAACCATATTTCACCCTAATAAAAGGTAATATAGTCGATTTAAACATATAATAGATTGTTTCTACGCTCGTATCCTCGTGGAAACAGAAACACAGCACACATCTGCATTCAAAACATTAGACCGGTGTAACGGTGGTCGAGTGGTTAGCGCTCTCGACTACCAATCCTGCGGTACCTGATTCGAATTTCAGAAACGCTTTTGAGTGTGCAACGCCTCATTTAGATTAACTCCTTGGAATCATGCGGTAATCTCGCTTATATTTATCGGTGCTGTACATCGGCAACCAATCTCACCACTATTAAGAGGGAAACATTCATGCTTACCATGCTATTATTGCATGGCGTTTTATCTATTAAACTTATTCTCGTAGACCTGCACTATACCTACTGATCTTAACCAGAAATATTACATTTGAATGTTATCGCTATGTGTTATATTAAATGAACTATTAATACTTAAAATCATGAGGTACTAGGAAAAATAATTATAAGACATCAGTTTCAATTACCAGTAATCCATTAATATATGCCCCAGTTGGTGTTGATTGACGCTCGTACAATGCCCTGTGACTCTGTATATTAGACATGCTAAGTTATATGTCCAATTTCTCTATGGTTTTAGTTCAAATTATCTATTTTATTTCCTAAATTAGAAGAAAATAGATAATTGAACGATAACATTGCTCGGGGAAAAAGGTGAAAGTCATATAAACTGTGAATATGTGAATTAGGTGTTCCGGTAATAACAAAGTCATCCCAACTACGTAAGTGTTAAATTATTCACCATGTGTAATATAAAGCAAAATAAAAGTATAGTACATTTAATGATGACTACGCAATAAAAAACAATTCCTAATTAGAAAATTGCGTCATGAAATGTGCCGATAACATTAGAGAGTCTGATAAACATGTGTATGCGTGTGTTCGCAAATCGGGTCCACTCACAGCTCAAACGCTTGACATATCCTGTCCTCTCTGTAACTCCGTGTCGATATCGAACTATAGTTCATTTCATTTTCGTTTTCAACATGCGTGTGAAATTTGCTGCTAATATACGAGCCATTATCGAGGAAAACCTACTATTTTAGAACTATTAGGTTTAAGATAAGCTTAAAATAAGAAAAGATACACATCAATTGATTCTATTTTATGTAATCTACCAATGTAGTACATTATCATAGCTTTGAAATGTCCCTTGACATATTTCGAAATCATGTACTTCGTTGCTATGATGACCAATTTCGAAAAACTACTTTGATTAAGAAACAAGGAGGTGTTAGTTGTGATAATCAGTAATAACCAATCTCTGAATGCATCAATTCCGATTATGAAGCTTATTTTAGAATTAAAAAATCAATCTTAAACTTGATGCGATTTTGAACAGTTTGTCAATAAAAGATCAAATGATGTGTTATGAAATACTTGTCACAGCAAAGTTAAAAACGTTTAAATGGTGTTCTCGTCGTAAGCCAAAAAAAACTCTGAATATGGACTGGGAAAAAACAGCTCTATCTCCGTCAAAACTATCCATTAACAGAATTTCTCTTGCATTTTGTTTAATAAGCATTATTCTTAACTAACTATTGCCAATTTTTAGGCTGGCGATTTCGCGCCAGACTATTACAATCCTAAAAATTGAAATCCACTAAGATGAATTTACTCCCGAAACTGACAACACAGAATCTATACACTCAATGCAAATAGTTCCTCCT
Organism: Spisula subtruncata; assembly: GCA_963678985.1. Lineage (NCBI taxonomy): Eukaryota > Metazoa > Mollusca > Bivalvia > Venerida > Mactridae > Spisula > Spisula subtruncata. Next base: position 28,622,073 of record OY787669.1, on the reverse strand, counting down.
CATTAACCAGTTTTGCAAGATAAGAACATTCAACTTTCCATGTTTCATTTATTCTGTTCGATTGTAATATATTAGTTTCTTCTTGAAATGGAAGGAAATTGTATGAAATTAAAAGAAAAGGTGTTTAGAGGCGTTGATAATTATTACTACGCGTTACGAACGCGATATAGCGCGGCGCATCATGATTTTATTATGTTAAATTATTTAGGTCAACATTCTCCAACGAGATCGAGGTCGAGTGGGTGAGCAACTCGCTTAGGAATTTTCTGATGCTAAGGTCCAGCGATCGAATCACGGCGGCTCCAAAAAATTTATATTTTTAAATTTTTATTTTTTGTTAAGTCCAGCACTTACCTCTCTTTCGACTTAGAAAACCACTTGATGTTATATTACTTGAAAAGCTATTGTTCCTTAGCAGTTCGCCAGCCTGTCAGTACTTTCAGTACTTTGATTAATGTTTGTTAAAATACCAGGTTTTTCCCGGAGACAAGCTCATATGTTTCAACCACATAAATACTAAGAATATTTCGGATGTTGCATAGCACAACCAACTTCTATCCCGGTGTATGTGCAAATAGCGAACATTCGTCAGCAGCAGCAGCAACAGCAGTTAGCAATCACGTCGGAATGATGAAGCTATTCCAAACATTAGTATCGGAAAAATACAATCAACATGAATGATTATCATTATGACAGAACGACAGCGTAACACCAGAAACACACGATACTAATTTCGTAGAAGGACAATATCCTTCAAGCTATACAGCATAAAAACCTTTACCGCAGCACGTATAATAACGTACTATTTACATCAAGGATATTTTGGCAATATAGACAGGTGATTCTATATAGTCATGATTGTGTTCCAAAAATATCGCTGAAAAGATGAGATATTTGTCTATTTGCAATATGTATGCCTTGTCTTTATTCATAGTTGTCCAATTTCGGTTACAACGTCTTGAACAGTAAAATGTCTCGCGGGAATGGTTTTGGTAAGATCGACCTTTCATTTTTGTAATTATGTGAAATGTTTGTGGACTGAATATTGCGTTGTACAGTGTTTTTCTGTCCAGGCAAGCAAATCGTGTATTAGCCGAAAATCAGTCGACGATTAATATTGATTAACACATCTGATGTTAGCACAAATAGCATGTAACAGAATCACAACTATTCTCTTAAAGTCGGACATTTCACTGATAAAGACATTGTACCTGGAATTGCTGAACAAAATGAAGGCACTCTTTATGCAAATTGACAATTTCTCGTCTTTTAATCGATATTATGTGGAATGATTCAACCTATGTTGTAGGTCCGGTAAATAATAATGAACGTCTTACAAGATTATCTCGATGAAAGGTTAAACTAATAATCAGCGGAAACAGTTGGACATGGTCAAAATTGTAATCAAGCAGATTCGTGCAACATTATAGATTAAATGTTGCACGGCAATATAATAATCTAACAGGAAGTTCCGACAAACGACAAATAAATGCACAACAATTTGTAACAAGCAATAAGTCCAAAAAGTATGATATCTTTAACTTGATGGAATCACCAGTTTATCTGGTAAACCTGCCATTGAAATTTATAGTCTGTCATTATACTATACTGATTAAAAAGTTCGTAGACATTTGTATTTTATCTGTCATTTTATTTTCAAATAACATGTTCACATTTTTATGACATATTAGTAACTACAATGACCTCCTTTGTTTATTTTAATCTTATTTAAGTCGATCTGACATGTGATGTATGAGATATGCAAGGGTTTAATAGACCCACGTGACGACACAAAATGTGGAAGACGTCAAAATGACGTCACAGAGTTAGGTACTCGATGTTTGCAAATGTGAGAGTCCATTATAATTATGAGGTTTTCAATTTTATTTCGGTCAAGTTAGTTGCCTGGTCTTTCTTCTTTGGATATAGGGTGGTAAACAGTTTCACAAGTGTATTACCGGGTACTGGCAGGGGTACGCAAAAGGCAACATTCTGTACAAAATGAGTCCAATTTTGGTTCCGGAGGAGACGCATTTGTTTAATATCACCATGGTAACCTCTTCTGGCCAGGGAAGCTTTAGCGGTATTTCGAAAGTATTTATCCTCACTATAGTCAGATGTAACAATTTTACCAACAGAAATGATATTGAACTTTTTTAGGTCACATATGACAATTGCTCACCAAAACCACTGTTTTGAACTCTTTTTGGCGTCGATCACTCATGGAGCGTTATCTTCCGAAGATCCCCATACTAAATAAATTTGTTTGTTTAGCTATTGGAACCAATATTCAATACACTTACTTAAGAAGACAATTTTCGTCCAGTCATTTTCAAAAAGGTTCTTAAATCTTCGAGCAAAAGCCAGTTTTTTTCTTATACTATCTCACAGACAGACACGAGTGGGTGGGGTATTTGTGAAAATACCATTTCTGTGTCTTGGTGAAGGTTAATCCATTCAATAACATGACTTAATTCGTTTCTAGCATTTGTCTGTGCTTTTACAACATTTCTGATATATTTTACATCGCTTATATTTAATATTGTTAGTTATCCTTTACCCCTTGCTCAGATCCCGTTAGGACGGCCGAAGTGTGTACCTCCCGACGCGCTATCCTCTTGCCTATATTTAGCCTTTCGCTAAACAATCAAACCACAAGAACCACCGAGAATGCTGGATATTTCTTTTTAGTCCATGTGACAGACGGAAATCCATTACCAAATTGGTGAACAGATCCAACAATGATTTTCGGTTAGATTGATATCTCAGCTGTCCGAAATCAGTTGATGGACTTGCGGGACATTTTGCCAAATGACAATTTGGCGGCCATTTTTAAAGATGGCTGCCGTTATTTTAAGCAATCAGAGGGTTTAGAAAAACTTCGATTATTCCTCCCTCACAAGGGCTATCGGCTTGTTATATGTCTTAAAATGTTTGCAATTGAACCCAGCATGTGGTAATATATAAATATAAATATTATAATATGGTTATTAATTAATAATTATTGATTTTTTAAGAAAATTATGATATTTTTCGATTTTTGTCGTTAATTTTTCTCTTTCAAATCGGATCTGTGTGTGTATTTGACTATTTGTTGATTGTTATATGCAGAGGTTGGTTCTAGGCGTCCATAATAAACATGACATTGACAGATTTTCATTTAAAAAATGCTTCATGAGCCAGGAATATTGGATACCTAAAAGTTTAATAATAGTCCTGTCTACAAATTGGATATTTAGGTTAGACCCAACATTGGATTGTATTGCAAATATTTTTTGAATTTCTGTTAGGGAATATGTTGCAATTGAAAAATCTTAATGATGACCAGCTTTCATCATTGAGCATTTTGTGAAAATCAAGATGGCGTCCAAAATGGCCGCCAAAATCAGAAAAACAATCAGAGATGCCAGAAATTAGTGCCAAATTTCTTTTTTGACGATTGGTTGCAGTTAAGATGTTTTAACACATGTATTTATATTACATCTATTGTTATTCGTCGATTAAAATATTGTGGGATGGCATCCATGTCGGCTGAAATCAAAATGGCGGTTACAGCGGCCGCAATAATTGACATATTGATATATTCTATTAAAACATTTATTTATATGATTTTTGTTGATATAGGAATCAACATAGTTAACTAACATACAAATAAAAGTTCGATTCGACTCAATTGAGCCGTTGCCTTATTCAAAATGACGTCCAAGATGGCCACCGCAATCAGGAAATATGTCGGCGGTGCAAGAGTTACATAAGTTACTATTGTTGCTAATTGACAGTTGTTTAGATGTTAAACTATTCAAGCATAGCATTATTAGTTGTTTGAAATTATTTAAGATAGCATACTAAGAAATCAACTACCAGCTTGAATGACCATCATAATGGCTGAATAAGCATATTTGATTAAAATCGTATAGTGTGTTTAAATAGTTTTTATTTGTATTGAACATTATATTTATCAGACATGCATTATGGTTTAACTTAAAAATGGCAGCAAAGATGGCTACTTAACATAACATAAGTTGGGAATAAATTGTAGATTATTCTTCTTTCTGTATAGTATATATGGTCGTCCTCTGGGGCATTATCGTACCATTGGTATTTCATTACAATATCGTGTGAGCGGCGAGTTATTTTTGTTAAAAACAAATAATCATGATTATCCACTATAAATAAGACCCCTCGAGAAGGCATGATCGCTGTCGACAATGCTCATGGACCTGGTTCTAGAGTTTCCAACCAAAGTCACCAATGATCTGCCTGATGTTGCTTGTTGTGCTAAAGTACCGTTTGACGAATTGCGTCCAATATGCTGAACTGCCTTCAGATGACAAATATTTGCCCTGGTTGATCCTTTGCCGAATTTGCGTGTTCAAGGATTGATTTGACACGTGTCTGGTAACATCGTACCCTAATCTGTTTCGATAGTTTGTCAAGTTTGTCAAGAAGAAGGCGATGCTGTTGTTGGCTTTCCTCACAATGGTAGCAACATTAGTACTCAAGGAGACATCATATATATATACCCCGATGCACTTACCTCTGCCACAACTTGTAACGTGTCATGCTGTTGTGGATGAAAAACAGAGTCTTAACACGAATTCTCTTCCTAGTGATACTTGTAAGGATTAAATGACATCAACCTGTTCAAGAGGTTGTTGTCAGCAAGCAGATGGCGAGTAGATGTTGCATGAATTAGAAAGTGGTAGATATACAACAGAAAAAAGTGGTCCAATGGCTAATCCCTGAGGTACGCCTGGTGTGACTGGTGCTGTGTTGGTGGACTGTTCACCAACCAGTACATGTTGGGTTCTGATTGCAAGAATTATGCTAGTACTATTCCTGCCCAGCAGGTTCCACTGATATTGTAATAATTCAGCAGTTTGCTGGCTTGCCTCTTCTTAGACCGAAGGCTTTGTTGAAGTCCCGAATGACGGGCCAATCTGATCTCCACCATCTAGGTAACAGTTGTAGTTGGTTATGGAGTGCAGCTGGCTCTCAGGGAATGTCTTTCTGAACCATGGTGTTAGTCACTTAGGATCTTAAACGTGTCAAGAAGGGCCATGATCTGGCTTTGAAGTAACGGTGTGAGCTCGAACAGTTCACTTTACGCAGACTTGATTGAGATGGACCAGTAGTTGCTAGGTCGCTATAAATTGGTCTCCCGTTTTGATGATGGGTGTGACGCTCTAGTCTGAAGGGAGTATAGTATTCCAAAACCTTGTGTGGATGTTGTTTGGAATCGTTGCTTCATGCGGACCATGACCAGTTATATTCTTTCCCACACCCAGTTTGTCCTCACCTCACCTCAGTCCTACACCATCATCCCGGTGTCTGCGATGAACTTTCCTGTCTTCCGCAGATCATCAGCGTCTCCATAGAGCTTCTCTTGAAGAGTTGTGTCTGTGGACCACGTTGCAGTTCAATCTTGGTTGTGTCTTCTGCAGCTTTGGAGGACATGATCGACAGTTTGTTCTTCTTCCCCGCAAGGACAGACTGGAGATGGCACCCATTTGGTTCAAAATGTTGTGCCCTGAGCGTAGTCGTACCATAATCACTTGTTCTGACCTGTTAAGGTGATGGTAGGGATCAGCATCTTGTCTTGTGAAGCTCTTGATAATGGTACCTTTCTCTTTATATCTCACATGTACTGGTGGTTGTGCTGACTGTGCTCCCATTTTTGCCAATTCATCTTATGTTTCATGTCCAGGTATTTCACAGTGGGCAGGAATCCATTGTAGGACTAGTTTGCAGTGAATACTAAGGTTATGTAGTATTTTGGCTAGTTCTGGTGTTTTGTTGGGAGCTTCGGTCTACGCTCTGTAATTACTGAATTGCTTCCCTGTGGCTCTGTGATGGCTCTCTTTGTTACCTGGTGTATATTGGATGAAGATTCCAGCACCTCCATCTTTGATAGATTTGGTGGCTGAGCCGTCAGTATAGACATGCGTCCATATCTCAGGAGGGTATTTTTGGCTTATCATGGATAGTGTCAGGCTCCTTCGAACACATTCATCATCTTGCTTGCCTAGCTCGAGTTGAGGGACTTGGAGTCTCACCGTAACTGCAGACAGATAATTTGCTATTGGGTTGACTATATCATCATTGACAAGAGGTGTACTTGCTATGGTCAAATCAGGTGCAAATTATTCGTCTAATTTCTTGGTTACGTGTACAAAGCGGCTTCGCTTGATCCGATTTTTGGTAAATCCAGTTAATCTTGTTGCCATTGGTGGTTCTGTATTGATCAGAACTTCTCCGCTGAAAGAATTACTTAGCTTACCTTCGTTTGTATAATGGCTGGATACCAGAGAACTTTTCCATGAATTCAATCGGTGTAGCCTTCGAAGCAACAGTCATTATGCACAACGCTTAGTTCTGGACCTTGTCGAGAGCTTGGCTGTTGGCATCCAGTTTGTCTATACTGAAGTTGTGCTGAATGCCCACTTCTTCATCATAGACTACTAACACACACTGGTTGGAAATTACTGGGATGGTATATGGGTTCGTTGGCATAGTTTCTGAAATAACATTCATAAAGTGTCGTTCTTGCCGGGGTATTCCATTTTGCCGCTGTGGTCCTCGCCACTATGAATACAGCGCTATGATCGCTAACCCAAGATAGTGCTGTACTGGTTATAAAGAGGATACGTTTGTTGTTTACCCCTATCGTGAAGTTGACAAATTGTTCTGAGCTTGCTTCAGTGACCGTGTCTATAAATATTGGGCAAGTATGGCGATGATAGGTGTTGTCTGTAATCATGCCAGTTTCCAAGTCGATATCTGGTCAGTTGATGTCGCCTGTTAGCCATTTTGTCGATGTTGGGGAGGCAGGGTGGAGGTGGTTGACTTCATAAAAGCTAGGTTGCTGATGGGTGATCGGTAGATTAGTGTAATTGTGAGCGGATCGCTTCCGTGGCATATTGATGGGGCTACTGTGAATTCGGTGTATGCGTCGAGTTTGATGTATGAGCAGATGAGCTACTACTATTTTTTGACGACAATGTGAAAATAAAACATGTATAACTATGTATGAAGAATATGTTATACATATGCCGCACCACGTTTCCAACCCAACATACATTGGACAATCAGTACCGGTGTTACACAATTGTAATCGTACTTGACTTAAGGGTAAGGACATCCAACCAGATAACCATAGTAAAGACTTGGTAAGTTACAGGCGATGTGACTATGTGGCTATCCTTATTCTCCAATTAGATAAGATCAGTATTGAATACCACTCCCATTTGAACATACATTGTTGGCAACCATCTTAGAAGTCATATCAAATATACTGCACATAAAGTGTTCTAATGTTACAGTAGATCTATATTTTTAACATATAGCTGTATTCACATTAACACATTCCATTACGATACATGTTTAATGCAATTTTTCAGTTTGACATACCTGTATGCGACGGCCATTTTGTCACAATTATGATTTCAGCCTTCATTTATACCATTTTAATCGGGATAAGACGATCACCAAATAGATATAATGTTATATTTTATACAGTGTATTTAAGTTGTTATTATGTTTGCAAAAGTTTCATGGTATCGATCACAAAAGTATCAATTTGTAGCTTCTTTGGACTACTTACACACTATGCAATTGATTTTGGAAGACATTTTGTCCGCCATTTTGAATTAGCTAATGGTGCAATGCTTAAAACTCAAAGATTTCTAGGAGCATTTATTACATATTACAGTTGAACAATTTATTTTACATCACTTCAACTTAAATTGTGATAAAGCAAATTATTTTCCTAACAGCTTGTCATTTTAGCCATCATGTTGATTCCAGCTATCACGATTGCCTTTTTACATTCACTTACTCAATCAATAATGTTGAATATAAATAAATAATTATGTTTAAAACATTAAAACTACAACCAATCTGCAAAAAGGCGATTAAATCCTAATTTCTGGCACCTCTGATTGTTTTTCTGAATTTTGGTGGCCATCTTGGACGCCATCTTGATTTTCACAAAATGCCTAATGATGCCAGCTGGACATTATTCATATTCTTCAATTACAATTTCCCTTACAGAAAACCAAAAAACATTTACAATACAATCCAATGCCGGGTATAACCTAAATATCTCATTTATAGACTTGACTATTAATCAACTTTCAGTTATCCAATATTCCTGGCTAATGAAGGACTTTCAAATAAAAATCTGTCAATGTAATGTTTTTTATGGACGCCTAGAACGAACCTATGTATATAACAATCAACAAATAGTCAAATACACACTCAGATCCGATTTGAAAGAGAAAAATTAACGACAAAAATCGAAAAATATCATAATTTCCTTAAAAAATCAATAATTATTAATTAATAACCATATTATAATATTTATATTTATATATTACCACATGCTGGGTTCAATTGCAAACATTTTAAGACATATTACAAGCCGATCGCCCTTGTGAGTGAGGAATAATCGAAGTTTTTCTAAACCCTCTGATTGCTTAAAATAACGGCGGCCATCTTTAAAGATGGCCGCCAAAAGGTCATTTGGCAAAATGTCCCGCAAGTCCATCAACTGATTTCAGACAGCTGAGATATCAAGCTAACCGAAAATCATTGTTGGATCTGTTCACCTCTTTGGTAATGGATCTTCTATTTTCAAGACCTGGGACATGGACTATTTATTAAATAACCCGCATCACAGTATAAAACAACATTAAGCCCTTATGGCGAAATTCATAATTTTTCAACACCACCACCTTGCAATAAACCTGCATGTGTAATTGCTGTTTACAAAATTACCAAGGATGACATCATGACGTCACGTAAAATATTCTTGCAGACAATATCATTTAATTCACACAGCATGAAGATAAAGTATAGTTCTACATTCCAAGCAAGTTTAAAACTGTATGTTGAATGGTTTTGGATTTATTGAACAAAATCAAGTGTCTACGAACTTTTTTAACACCCTATACTAGTCTATGGTTGTGTGTTGTTTTGTAATTTGGATAATTGTAATTTTGGCTCGCACATACTCGACTCCGCAATGCTTGCTCATACCATCCAAAATCATTGAAAATCGCTTGATGTTAGATACGAATAATAATGCACTACAGTTCGATTTCGACCATTGAGGATGACTAGCAGAAAGTATATGTCGGCATTTCGACCTTTGAGCGGACAAGATTTGCGAACACACGCGCACACATGTATATCATTACTCTTTTATAGTTTTGTGCACGTTTCATGGCGTCATTTTGTAATTGGGAATGTCTTTTAGTTGCGTAGTCATCACTAAATGCATAATTATACTTTAATATTGCTTTTCATTACACATGGTGAATGATAGAAGTGATGTGTAGACGGGAATGACTCACACTTTTCGCACTTATATGACTTCACCTTTCCTCATGGAGCAGTTTTGTCGTGTACCCATCTAATTTCTCCGCATTTTACGAATTATATATTGAATAGGAAAATAATTTAGACTGTTACCATTCCATAGACAAATTAGAAATATAACTTGAACTGCTTAATATACAAAGTCGCAGGGCATTGTACGGACGTCAATCAACCCAAACTGGGACATATTATAATGGAATACTGGTAATTTTAACTTTTGTGTTCTCATTATTTTCATCGTACCTGTGTTTTAAGTATTCATGGTTGGTTTTATATAACCGGGAACAAGTAACATGTCTAGTTGTGATCGGTACGTACGTGTATATTGTAGTTCTACGAGAATTTGTTTACTAGAAACAACGACATGCAATAATTGCTGGATTATAATCGACTTTGCAGTTGGGAGTCCAATGTACAACACCGTTATTAGCGAAATTATCTCATGATTCTAACCGGTAAATCTCACAACTGAGACTACGTCTACGTTGGCAAGCGTAAACTATAAGCTTGGAACTGCATGTATTATTTACACCCGATTGCCCTAAATATGTGTTTTATTGCATAACGCTTGTTACGAACATGCGTTCGTGAACTCCATAGATATCCGGCCACAATTTGAAAATGATTACCCGTATGGTTCGTTCTGACGTTAAATATATACGTCAGTATGTCAACATAACATGTAGACTTAGTAAGTTATCACTGGAAAGATCACACTATTCTTCAACGCTATCTTGACTTTTCTATAACTGAGGATGCAACGGAAACGCATATGTCCATTTACTGGTTTTCTTCTATTACACGTTATGATTGCCGAGAAAGACAAACGATATAACGCAATAGTCAGCCCAGTAACATTTCACAGAATCACAACAATCAAATGTCGATCTAATCAAGACCATTACCTTTCAGCGAGACATTTCAATGCTAAAGACATTGTACATGGAATCTATGAACAATTATGAAATAAAGACATACATTATGCAAATTGACAATTTCCATGGCTTTTGAGCGATATTTTGAGAAATAATTCAACCTATGCAGTAGGTTGGTAAATAAAAATTGACGTCTTACAAGATTATCTCGATCAAAGATAAAACTGATAAACTTGAGGACACAGCTGGAATTGGTCAAACCGTAATCAAGCAGTTTCGTGCCGCGTAATAGATTTAATGTTGCACGGTCATACAATATACTGATAGGAAGTTCCGAATAACGACAAAGAATTGCAGTAGATATTTTCGAACCTTTTCAGAGCGCAAGTTATTCTTCGCATACAAGTGTTTTTACAACTTGAAGGAATCGCCAGTTTATTGTGTGAAAATACTTAAATAAATCATATATTGTTATTATATTGAATGAGATATAGGCTCGAATGACGTTTTGTTTTTAGGGTATAGTCCAACAACATTGGTATCGTGTGTTTCAGGTGTTACGCCGTCTGTATGTTATTATGATGACCATTTTATTTGTTGGTAAAGCTTCGATGATATGTTTGTGGAATAACGTCTATTAGGTCTCAATATATACTGTTTTGTAACGATTCACTTTCACACTTTCCTGATAAAGGTTGGTTATGTTATGTAAACAGCAATTGAGTCCGATATTCCCTGAGTATTTTGTGGGACATACTAGTACAGTATATATAGTGGCGACAAATGTCACATGAATTATGGATACAAACATTCAACTACACGTAGTATGTAATATTACCATGCTATATATTGGATGTTTTGGCAATAACACTTAGTTTGTGTGTATCACAGAGAAAGGTAAATTATTGCTTATTCTCCACTATACAATAATAGAACAGTAGGTAATTGAAACCTCGGTATAATGTAATATCCCTTCGCTATTCGTTGTGTTGATTTATTATGCATGATCTAGTATATTAGGTGACACTATCATAATAAAAGTGCAATGCTTACTCTTTTGTACTGGTAGTACATTGGTAGTTTAGTAATCAACTCAATATTCAGAAAAAATAGGATATGGGCAATATCTGTTTTGTAATTGGAAATTATCAAATACAGCGTAATGGTTCATTACAAGTGATTGGATTTCTAAAAATGTTTTCTTCCACCATGATCATGTCAATCAGATCCTTACTGGCATCGTACTATACACGTGTGCATACTGATACGACCCACAGTCACATACATATTCCATAAAATGAGTATTTATTTTTAAAGTTTTATTCATGCATTGTGGTTAATATGAACTCTACTGACTACTACCAGATTGTCTTTTATTGTCTCCTTAGGAACGAACGTGTCTTATGGCGTTTTTTTAAATAATCCGCTTACGATAATACAAACGAATACAGCCCTCCATTAATGTTGTCGCTTACCTTCTAACATATGAGATTTGGATTGGTAACATATATTATGGGACATCCATTACAAATATACCCTTTTGCTTGACCTTTATACACGTAAATTTATTTGATAGTCTTTCTAAATTGTAATTGTATTAATGTTGCAACATGGTTGATGAAAAACACAGTTCTTACAAACTTTATTATCATGTAGCATCAATGTTGAAACAGTATAGTTCGATTTCGAGCATTGAGCCGTGACTGCACTTTTAAAGTTTAATAAATTCGCCAATAAAGCTTGTTGCGGCATTGACTAACTGCGCTAAATTGCTAATTGATAAATTACACATATTAGTGAGTATCATATCTTTAAACCATGACTATTGAAATCAATAAATCACGGGTTACTCGCCCAAATAGACTCGTCTTTAGAAAAGGTCATGGCTCAGGGTTCAAAATTGAACTATAGTACATGTTTTTAGTATAATATACCGCCATACACCACTCCGCTAAATATATACATGTAACCATAAACTATTTTGCTAATTGTCTATAACTCTTGTTGCAATGGTGTGAAATGATTGTAAGCAGGAGTACTCCAAACATAATCAAACTCACGATGCTGGTTATAAACACTTACAATGTACCGATAATATAAAATTATATAATATCATCCATTTCATGTGTAGCCCTTAATTACTACTAAATTGCTAATTTTGCATGATGAGCATCGTGTAATCAGTTTTGAGTATTTAGTACAGTGATCAAAATGCAATAACATGGTTGATTTATATTATATATCATTTGAAGTGCACGAAAGCATATTTGTAAGAAAAACGTGATGCAATAAAAAACATGTTAAAGACAATTCGGGAATAAAAAAAAAACATACAGTTCCAATCTAATATTTTAGGCTTGTCGACATAGGCGTAGTCATATGAATGACAAAGCCTTTGGCGAAGTACATTTGTAATACATTTTCCGCCATGTACGCGTACATTGTTAATGATAAATTACAATCATGGTTTATTGCTGTTAGTTATACAATAACTTTCAATTAACAAAATACAACTCTTCAATTGCTCGACTACCAATCCGGTGGTACATGATTCGAATTTCGGTCAGGGCACTGGATTTCAGAAACGCTTTTTAGTGGGCAACGCATATTTTTGATTAACTCCTTGGAATAATGCGGTAATCTCGCTTATTTCGGTTGTTGGGCAACCAATCCCACCCCTATTAAGAGGGAACAGTTGTTGATTATCCAGCAATTATTGCATAGCGTTTTATCTATTGAACTTATACTCGCAGACCTATACTACACCTACCGATGTTAACAAGAAATATTACCTTTGAATGTAATCGCCTCGTGTAATATTAAATGAACCACTGATACTTAAAACCATTGAGGTACTAGGAAAAATAATTATAATACAACAGTTTCAATTACCAGTTATCCAGTATTATATGCCCCAGTTGGTGTTGATTGACGTTCGTACAATGCCCTGTGACTCTGTATATTAGACATCTTAAGTTATATTTCCAATTCCTCGATGGTTTTAGTGCAAATTATCTATTTTATTTCCTGAAATTAGAAGAAAATAGATAATTGAACGACAAAATTGCTCTGGGAAAAAGGTGAAACTCATATAAAGTGTGAATATAACGGACAACTATTTAAAAGGGGAAAAAACACAAATTCCCTTTTTGGGTGCCCAAAATGAGCAAATCAGGGTCGCAAATGTCGACCTAAATTGTAAAAAAAATCAAAAGAGGTCAACAAATGTTAACCTCAAAAGTAAATAAAATAAATACAGGTTGAAATTTTCATACTTTATTTGGCAAATATCATACAGAAATGTTTGGACGTCCAAACAATTTGATCAAATATACTATCAATGAAGAATCTTTATTTTGAAAAGCAAAATGTCCGAACATTTTGCTTTACTGGCAAAAGTAACCGGTATACACTAATGGAACATAATTGTTTGGACGTCCAAACATTTTGTTTTTCAGAGTGTACTGTTTTTGCGAAACAATGTATTTGATAGGAGACAATAATTGACCGGAATGTTTGGACGTCCAAACAATTTTGTTTCCAGAGTTTACACATAGTGAGCATAATTATTGTCAAATGTTGTTCAAATACCTAAAAATGTGTATATTCTGGAAAGAAAAATGTTTGGACGTCCAAACATTTTGGCAAAATATAAGTAAAAAAATGAAAAATATACATTTTGATAAAACTTAATATAGAATCTAAGATACACAAAATGTGTACACTGGGAGACAAATTGTTTGGACGTCCAAACATTTTTTTTCAAATTTAGTTAGACTAGGCACATTTTAGAACAGAAATGTTTGGACGTCCAAACAATTTTGTTTCCAGAGTAAACATATTGCGAGCATATTTTTTTCAGATGTTTGGACGTCCAAACATTTTGTTCAAATAAACTCAAAATGTGTCTATTCTGGAAAGAAAAATGTTTGGACGTCCAAACATTTTGGCAAAAAATAGTAAAATATGAAAATATACACATTTTGAAACAGAAATGTTTGGACGTCCAAACATTTTGATAAAACTTAATATAGAATTTAAAGATACTGCGTACGTTTACACTGGGAAACAAATTGTTTGGACGTCCAAACATTTTTTTTCAAATCCAGTCAGACTATGCACATTTTGAACAGAAATGTTTGGACGTCCAAACAATTTGGTTTTCAGATTATGCACACTTTTTTATTACATTGACCAAAATGTTTGGACGTCCAAACAATTTTATAAAAATATATTACGTATATACAATAATGAAAAATTATAACAAATATACTCAAAATGTGTACAAACGGACTCTGGAAACAGAATTGTTTGGACGTCCAAACATTTTGGCAAAAAATAATAATAAATGAAAATATACACATTTTGAAACAGAAATGTTTGGACGTCCAAACATTTTGATATAGAATCAAAGATACTCAATACGTTTACACTGGGAGACAAATTGTTTGGACGTCCAAACATTTTTTTCAAATACAGTCAGACTATGCACATTTTGAACAGAAATGTTTGGACGTCCAAACAATTTGGTTTTCAGATTATGCACACTTTTTAATTACATTGACCAAAATGTTTGGACGTCCAAACAATTTGACAAAAATATAATAGTATATACAATAATGAAAAATTATAACAAATATACTCAAAATGTGTACAAACGGACTTGGAAACAGAATTGTTTGGACGTCCAAACATTTTGGCCAAATATAGTAAAAAATGAAAAATTAATATACACATTTTGAAACAGAAAACATTTTGATTAAAGTTAACATAGAATCAAAGATACTCAAACAATTTGGCCAATTATAGTCAAACTAAACACATTTTTGAAACAGAAATGTTTGAACATCCAAACATTTTCATACACTTTGAACAGGCAAATGCCAGGACTAAATAGAAGATTTCAATATTAATATTATTAATTGTGACAACACATTGGGAGTATAACAACTAACACTGCTTTTAGATCTAAGAGCTAGAGGATATAGATTATGTGGAAAATGTAATAAACATTTATAACCTGAAATTAAAGCAATGACCATAATCAGCTGCAAAAATGATAATGGTGAACAAGTGTTGCAAGTTTCAAATCAATAGCCCAAATAGTGTATGAGAAAAGTGGACCTAAACACAAAACTTAACCAAGAAATTTTTTAAGTCCAAAAAGGGGCAATAACTCACATAAAATGCAGATCAGAGTCATGGGTCTTGCTCGACATGGTCAGGTATTGATGGTGAACAAGTGTTGAAAGTTTCAAAGCAATAGCCCACATAGTGTATGAGAAAACTGGACCAAAACACAAAACTTAATCGAGGAATTTTCAAAGTCCAATAAGGGGCAATAACTCATGCAAAATGCAGATCAGAGTTATTATTCTTGCTTGACATGGTCAGGTATTGATGGTGAAAATGTGTTGAAAGTTTCAAAGCAATAGTCCACATAGTGTATGAGAACATTTGACGTTAACACAAAACCTAACCAAGGCAATAATTCTTACAAAATGCATATCTGAGTTATGGGTCTTGCTTTACAGGCTCAGGTATTGATGGAGAACAAGTGTTGCAAGTAACAAGTGTTGCAAGTTTCAAAGCAATAGCTTTGATAGTTTATGAAAAGGTTTACCTAAACACAAAACTTAACCATGCAACGCCAACGCCGACACCAACGATGATCAAATAATGACAATATTAAACTCATATTTTTTTCAAAAATCAGATGAGCTAAAAAACTATATATTAATTCATTATAGGAAATATAATTTAAAATGGTAACAAGAGTATGGCATTTGTGTATGCTTGACTTTTTCGTACTTAATACTAGTACCCTTGCTCATCCGCAATTGTCATTTTTGTGTAAAAAATCTAAGACAGAAAAGGGGAATAACTCTTACTAGCAGTTATGAGCAACACTAGCAAAATGTCACCATCCCAAGGGCAATAACTCTGCTTTAATGGTTTTATGAAGTTTGAAAACTGTAGCACATATGCTTTTCAAGTTACAATGGACAACATTTTGGCACATACTGACTAAGAGAGATCTTAAAATGTACTAGCCTAGAGTGATAAAAAAGTAATGAAACGAATGCTCGGACTTTTAAAGTTAAGTATGAAAGTATCATATCAGTTTTGCTGCATTTAATCCCATGTTTATTTATACAATGTTCAACAATAAGTAGTTCCTTACTAATGTAAGGTCAAATTGGGAAGATGTTGCTCTATGTCCCCTCCCCGCACATCAAAAAGTCCCCCTTTTCGCGGTGTGTTATGGAAAAGCATTCAACTTATTATATTTTATTAAATATCCCTGGAATATTTCATCAAATTAACAGGAAATGGGGATTAAAACCGCATTGATGTAGGTTTGTTCGTTTGTGACTTGAAAACTAACAGTAGCGACTTGAAAACTACACAATTACCCATATTTCAGCATCTCAAAATCATTAATTTTTTCCACAAACTAGGATTAAGTTCAAAACATTTAAAATGAGAAAACAAGCCGCAGAAGAGAATTCTTCAGACGGAGGATCCATTTTTATTTGAGATAAAAACTTATTTTATTTATATCACAAAGAATTGTCATTTAGAGCGTTTGCCTCATTACTTTTTGATCACCTCACTTTCAACTATGTGTCTACATGTGGGCATCCAAACAATTTGATCATTATTAAGCAGTTAGGATGTCCAAGTATTTAGATGAAAGATGAACAACCGGCAGTGACAAAGAGTTCACCATGCTAACACTTATACAAAGAAATTAACTAACCAGAACACAGAAGCTTACCATGCAAACTTCAAACATTGAAATGTTTCAATAATGAACCTCAAAGACACTGAATATATTCACTAAATAATGACTTCAATGTTCAAGGTCATAGGATAGGATTCTAAAATTCCTGGTTCAGAACTTCACATGCTGAACATCTACATATTGACATGAAGCACTGTCCACACTTTCACTCAAGTTTAGACACATCAAAATAACTTTAGATAATGCTGGTAGTTTCAATTGTATTCTTTTCACTGGAATCAACAGTGATATAACATTATCAAATAGTATCCCGCTAATCGTACAAAAGGCTGTTCTCTTCCAAATGAACTGAAAATAAAGGAAACAGACTATATTAATATACAGTAATAGCTTCTTTGTATGTACATTTAACAGTAATCATTTTACCCTACTAATTGATGGATTATAAGGGACTGTTGATAATATACAGATCATCAATTAATGTTACCAAATTGACTGAGCTACATAATAAATAAATTAAATGCAATAAATTTTAGTTTTTCTATATTTTTTGGAAAATAACACAAACAGGCAGGATTGCAAGAGTACTGGTAACGAACAAGCGGGCCATGATGGTCCTATATCGCTCACCTGATTAAAAATGAATCCAACAAATTTTAACACAGGGGCACAATTTGAGCAATCTTGGTAGAAAACCACTAGATAATGCTACATACCAATTATCAAAGTTTTAGGCATTGTAGTTTTCGACAAGAAGATGTTTATATGTTTTCCCTATAAGTCTATGTAAAAACCTGACCCCCGGGGCAGGGCCAATTTTGACCCATGGCCATAATTTGAACAATCTTTGTAGAGGACCACTAGATGATGCCAACATACCAAATATCACAGCTCTAGACATTGTAGTTTTAGAAAGACGATTTTAAGATGTTTTCCCTATACAAGTCAATGTAAAACTGGTGACCCCGGGCCGACCAATTTTGACCACAGGGGCATAATTTGAACAATCGTGGTAGGGGACCACGCAGTTTCCTCAAAAATTCAATTCATGGTAAGTTTTTCTTCCATTTTTGCATAAATTATTAATCATAAGACCCGTCCCAAAGGATCGAAAAAACTGGTATTGTTATAAGATCACCTACCTTATTCAAAACAATTGTAGATATGTTGAGTACATGACAAACTCACACAAGGCGATAAGTGCTAGTTAACATTATCATACTTCCTGAAAAAAAACATGGTTACAATTATATACATGTAGATAAAGCATGAAAACTCACAACAATTCAAAGCAAGTACATGTTAAGGTGTGAGAGGGTAGTAAACACTGCTATTAGTTAAGTAACAGATGAGAAAAATATGCAGCTGGATTGGGGCTCGATCGGACCTTGAACCATTAGCTTACAGGGTGAACATAAAGATAGCTGCTTATACATGATTCAGCTTTGTCAGCAATCGAATCTTACACACACTACCACATAAACACCTCAAAACACGAACCAGCAATTCCTGCAGTTAACAGTTCTTACCTTTTAGAGACATTATAATAAGGGAGTAAAGTCTTTGAAGGCCACATTAGGAACAACCATATACTTTTGTCATATTTTCATGACTTTTTGCATTTTACTTTTTTATATTTGAATCCTCTCTCGTTTAATCTGTGTGCTATTTACAAATGCGTTTAGTCCGGCAGCAGGGAAGATGAACCTTGCAAAACATGGCATAGAAAATTTTATTGATGAATCTTGTAGAGGACACCTTGGAGGTCAAGAAACTGATTGGTACGTGTACGTGTCTGGTATCTTTCGAGAGAATTTGTAATTTACGTTACTAGGAATATGTTAGCAAAATGATATACATTTATATATAATAATCAACCAAAATCAAACGCAATCTGGTATTAAAAACATTATTTTATTAAATAAATAACAGTCTTTAATTACCCCTTTTATAAAAATTTGGTATAAATATGATACTTTCGAATTAAAGTTTAAGTAATCTACAAGACCTTTATATGTTGCCAAATTAAAAACATATAACATGTAACCAAGTGAATAAACACCTACAATATGCATCATTTCTTTCATAAAATTGCACATTATAAACTTGCTAATCGTTTTACTTTGGAAAAGATGCATACTTTTGTCAAAAATTGCTTCTTCTGTATGTTGATAAATAGGTACACACATTCTCAAAATGTTTGCCAATTCCCTATCATAGCTACATTACACCCTCCAATCACTATATTTGTGTATGAAAGTACCATTAATTGGTTGCTATCATGCAGACTATAATTTTGACTACATTGTACACACATTAGATATAATGTATGTTTTAAAAAATAGGCTATCATACTCAACATATGCTGGCAGAAGCACAAAACACCTTATTTAGATCTTGCCTACAAACATTAAATTGATTTAAACTCTAAATGCTGCTGTTAATTTGCATACATATACGTCAAGGAATGCACTAAATGCTGGACGAGAGTGGCACAGACTGAACGAGTTAATGCGTTTTGAAATGAGTCTTATAATAGACAAGAGGTAATTTACGTGACAATGTTTTGCGGATGTGATAACTGAGCAAAAACTTGCGATAATGCTTCAATTTAAACCAGGATGTCCACAACTTTAAGTATCAATTAGCGCATACATTGTACACTAAAACACGTCCAAATCATTTATAATGCAGTCTATTTCATGTCTAAACCGGGCAATTCATGTTGTATTCTAACGTGACGCCCAAAAATGGCATACTTTTTTATCTATTGAGGACTGTTCATTTATCCTTGTTCTGACGTCATTTGAATTAACTGTATGAAAATTTACACAGTAATTTGAAATTGACAATAGCTAAGAAAATGCACTCACAGGCTACAAAACCTATTACGTGGCTGTACATTTGCGCGACATTTAAAAAAAGACGTAATGCCAGGGATAAATGTGATATAAAGTAAAGGAATGAAATTGATATTGCTCAACAGAAATTGTCAATCATTGACGTATCGGACATAATATTATGTCTACCGTTTGGTCAGCATTATCTTAGATCTAATTCGTCACGTAAAATACAATAATGGTGTCCCGTAAAATTTAAGTTCAATATTTGGATTTCTTACGAACTTTTATGTAACAAAAACTTCAGCAAAACAAGCACCAGAATATATATTTTTGATATATGAAACAATAAAATAAACTGATAGGCTATGGCTAATGCCCTTGTATGTTCAAGTGTTGAATGCTTTAATAACTATTTGGGAACAAAATGTGATTTCTGTATTGGATAGGAAAATAATAATTATTACAGCACTAGATACATGGAGTCAAGAGTGTGCAATTATATTGTGATAGCTGTACTTATTACTTAATTGTATGGTTTTGAAATATATACAGGTGTTTTCTAGTCTCTACACACTGCCTCTAGTCACTAATTAGCATAATTGGACCAACTGAATAAGAATAATTTATTGCGTTGAAAATAATGTCACTCATGTAGCCACGCTACTTTTTCATATGATGGTTTGTTATCTCCCTTAGATCACCCGTTTTCACTTAAATAGTCTTATCATCATGTTTCAATATTTAGAAAGATAATATCAAGATGTATAATTGGACATTTAAACAAATAACCATTTATATAAACATGCTTCCTTACCATAAACAATTGAAAGTATTCTGTATGTATTACATTTATCTCATTTAGATCAGATAACCTCCCTTTTGACATATTTCTATGAATACTGATGACAAGATTAAACTTATCAAAGACTACTAATGAGTGATTAGATAAAATTATGATTTAAATATATGATGTTTTAATATTGAAGCTATTTGAGACCAATAATGGTTAAATATATATTGAAAACAACTATTGGCGGCCATCTTGGACGCCATCTTTTTTCTAGGGAGTTCCCCAAAGATATCAAACATGTATCAATCGGTTTCAGGACCTCCAAGGTATACTCTATAAGAACCAGCAAAAACATTTTCTATGCCAGATTTTGCAAGGTTTGGTTGATATTTCAAGTTCTGCTGCCGGACTTATTCGTTACTAAGGTGGATACAGTATTTGTGCAAATTTTAAGATAGATGGTGTGAGAAAGTGAAACAGTATCGCTAGTTTGCGATACAAAAAATAATGTTTTTGTAACATTTCTGAAAATCTATTCATCAGATTTTGGTAAAAAATTACACACAACTACAATAACTTCCTACCTACTCCGATTCCGAATTCCATAATTTAAGTCACCTATTACAATACATTTATTCTTTATTATGTATTGAAATTACATGTGTACATGGACAGTTTAACTGAATTCTGATGTTGCTGAAAATTCAGTGTGTATTAGGTAGATATATTTCATTTATTTGTGCAAAATTTGATACATGTAGGATTAGTAATTACAGAGAAATGTTTAAACAAGAGGGCCAGGATGGCCCAATATCGCTCACCTGATTATACATGAACCCCTGCACATTTTCACCCAAGGGAATAATTTGAACATCTTGGTAGAAAACCACAAGATGATGATACATACCAATTATCAAAACTCTAGGCAGTGTAGATTTAGATAAGAAGATTTTTAAATGTTTTCCTTATATATATAAGTCTATGTAAAATAGTGACCCCAGGGGCGGGGCCAATTTTGACCCCAGGGGCATTATTTGAACAATCTTGGTAGGGGACCACTAGATTAAGTCTTTGTAAAATGGTGACCCGGGGGGGGGGGCAATGTTGACCCCAGTGGCATAATTTGAACAATTATAGCAGGGGACCACTAGATGATGCTCCATACCAAATATCAAAGCTCTAGGTATTGTAGTTTTTGACAAGAAGATTTTTATATGTTTTCCCTATATAAGTCTAAGTAAAACAGTGACCCCCGGGGCTGGGCCAATTTTTGCCCCAGGGGCATAATTTGAACAATCTTTATAGGGGACCAATAGATGATGCTACATACCAAATATCAAAGCTCTAGGCATTGTAGTTTCAGACAAGAAGGTTTTTATATGTTTTCCGAATATAGGTTTATGTAAAATGGTGACCCCCTGGGCGGGGCCAATTTTGACCCGAGTGGAATAATCTACAAGCTTTGTAGAGGACCTCTAGCTGATTCTACATACCAAATATGAAAGCCCTGGGCCAAGCCGTTTCAGAGAAGAAGATTGTTTAAGGTTTTCCCCTAAATAACTCTATGTAAAACTAAGGGCCCCCGGGTTGGGGACATATTTGAACAATCTTTGAAGAGGACCTCAAGGTGATGCTACATACCAAATATGAAAGCTCTAGGCCTTAGGGTTTCACAGAAGAAGAATTTTGAAGTTTACTTTTTGAAAATCTATTTTTAACCAGTGTGACCTAGTTATGCGACGGACCGAAAATTGTTTAACAACTTTGGTAGAGGTCCACCTGAGGAAGATTCCTGTAAAGTTTTATCAAATTTGGCTAAGCAGTTGGGGGAGAAGTCGTTTAAAGAAATTGTTGACAGACAACGGACGACGGACATCTCGGTATGACAAAACCTCACCATGACCACTTTGTGGTCAGGTGAGCTAAAAACACAAGTTTTTCTTTCGCAAACTAGCTATAGCTCTTTCTTTAAATTGATGAAATAACCACTTTTTACCTGCACAATATGATAGGATTGTTGGCTGATTCAATGGTTTCTATAATATCTTCTCTGAAGCATCATTGGTTCAGTTTATTGCTAAGCATCTGAAGTATACCATTGGGTAGTATGATCAAATGTGGTCCGATCTCAGAAAACCTGCAATAAAATAGAATATCAATATTTGTCTTTTACCTACTGACGTCAAAATCATGAGGGGTTATCTACTGTGGCTGTCCAACCTCCATCCTAGGGCAAAGTGTTCTTGAGTTATTGAACAGAAGCAATTTGGTTGGTCAGACTTCCAAACAATTGCCGAACATCGCATTGGAGAAACTGACAGACCCTTAGGAAATCTGTAGGACAGATTTTCCCTGGTAAAACAACAAAGAGCAAATTTAATATTTCCAATTTCCCTTCAATGCATCTTACACACAGTGAAACATGGATTTCCATGTTTCCATTAGCACTTTCATCTTGAAATCAGTTTTTTAAACTAGTTCTGTGGCTATTTTTCTTTCTGTAACAGGGGCCGTTTAGTGGCCGCTTACCTCTGGAAAATTCTTTTAAATCATGCAGTTTTCCCCTAAAATTAAATTTACATCAAATTTTTCCTTCCCTTTTGCAAAATTATCTGTTATTTTTACCTAAATTAAAGAAAAGACCCCTTCCCCTTTTGTTAAAACAAGAGGGCCCAAAGTCGCTCACCTGTTGCACATTGGTATCAATAAAACTTACATTCTGACCATATTTCATTAAGATTGTATCAAAACGGCGACCTCTGGAATGTACTCTGTACACAAGGTTTTTCTAAGATTTTATGGAGAAAAACATTCTGACCAAGTATCATGAATATTGGATCAAACTGTAACCTCTGGAGTGTACACAAGGTTTTTCTAAGATTTGACCTATTGACCTAGTTTTTGACCCCTCATGACCCAGTTTCAACTTGGCCTTGATTTCATGGAGAACAAAATCCTGACCAAGTTTCATGAAGATTGGATGAAAACGATAACCTCTGGGAGTGTACACAAGGTTTATCTAAGATTTGACCTAGTGACCAAGTTTTTAATCCCTCATGACCCAGTTTTGAACTTGGCCTAAATTTCATGGAGAACAACATCCTCACCAAGTTTCATGAAGATTTGATCAAATTGGTGACATCTAGAGTGAACACTATGTTTTTCTAAGATTTGACCTAGTGGCCTAGTTTTTGAGCCCACATGACCTAGTTTCGAACTAGGCCTAGATTTTATGGAGAACAACATTCTGAACAAGTTTTATAAAGATTGAATCAAAACTGTTGCCTCTAGACTGAACACAAGCCATTGATGACGGACAGACGACGGACGAAGAGTGATCACAAATACTCCGCTAAAGAAGGTCTGATTTACGGATAATTCAATTAATTTTATCCACATTTTCCCTCGAAAAATTATCGAGACTCTTCAGAACAGGAGTAGAAGAATGCAAGTTAGAATAAGAAAAATCTTTCCTGCTTTAGGATTGGCTTCCAAACTATCGACCAATCAAAATATGTCTTACAAAAGACACGCCAGGGCCTTTTTTCCTTCTAAAACAGAGGCCGACTTCGGTGACTTTCCAATCGCAAAAAGCTTCTTTTTTTTCCCAATTTCGTAAAAGAATTTCCCAAAAAACCAATGCTAAATTCCCAATGTATTGAAATTTCGTACGGAACGGTTCGTACGGAACGTAATGGCGTTTATCCATTGTTGAGTTAAAATGAAGAAAAAATATGTATCATTCGATTGGCATTACTAATCAATTAAACAAACGGCCGTCAATTTATTTTTTTAATTAATTACGAGTGCGACATCGCGGAAGCAATATTGCATTTGTTATCTACGAGCGTGGAAAGCGACTCGACGACACAGCCGCCATTTTGTTATGCAGAATGGCTAAAGTCCGATACGGGACCGTACGGTTCGTATCCGGGCCGAAAATATGTTCGAAATTGAAATATCAAGGACAAAAATCGTAATATTAATTGACAGCTCATAGCCTCATACAATGGAAAGGTATATTATGTTTGAAAAAGAACTTTAAAGAAAGAATGATAAATTAGAGAAACTAAAGGTGACAGCATGGAGTTACATACCTAAAATACTAAAATACTGTATGTATAAATCCATGGTTGCAGTTGTGGGCTATATTAAAATGGGGCTTTTGTTGTTCATGAAAAGTTAGTCTTCTTAACTTTATAATAAAACATGAAAGCCCTGGATGATTTAACATGTATGTGGACTGCAGTTTCCTTTTTGATGTATCTTAAGTTAATTTCCTTTTTCCCAATTTGGCCGAAAATCGCGTTTGAATTTCCCAAACTGACAGGCTAAGGCCTCTTCCCAATTTTTGGAAAAAAGGCCCTGCACGCGGCAACTACCAAGACAAAAACATACCCTGATGATAACAAATCATCTGGCAGGTGGTCTGACAGAAAAGTGAATTGCACCAGACTGAGGCCTAAGCTATCAGGAAGTCTATCAGCAGGCAGGCAAGTCGGCTCTCGGAAAGGCCCCAAGCTCTATAATTCCCAGACGTGGCTGAACATTGAGCAGCAACATGACATATTGGATTTGTGACCCAAGCATAAGCCTGGCAATATAGGTTACTGCTATGCCCAAAAGATCGAAGGTTAAGATAAAGTGTTATATTTTCAAGATTTATATAGTCAACATGGTCAATGCTATGACTATGACTTGTAGGTCAATCATAAATGAATGTTTATAGCACATATAATAATGTCTATTATATAGTATGAAGCACTTGCATCTACTACACATCATTTTAGCCTTTTCTTAAGATTGAAAGGTCACTAGATGTCGTTCCAGATACTAGTCTAGGAAATATCTTGAAAAAAGCTTAGTAGTCAGAAGACTGAAAATGCATGAAACAAACAACAAGTTACCTGTAGTTCAATATGCACAATAGCATTATCACCAGCATCCATCTCTTCTATTACTAACATTTTAATGTACCTCAGCTACCTACAAGTTCTGGTGTCGGTAGACCTGAAAGATTATTTGAAACATCAATTATCACTGAACAGTCTCCTAAACAAGACACAATCCTACCTATAAATTCCTGGGTCTTGGAACTGGACCTAAGTCTATTCTACCGGGACCAAGAGTTGATAATGTCTGGTGCACAGTAAATGGGCAAATTGTGTTAAACTAAGCATCAAGGGTAAAGATTTATGCAATAAATATTTTGTAGTAATCGAGGTACATGATTCTCAATCTCAAGGTACATGATTCTTTTTTATGATTTGCATAGTTTAAAAAAGTCTTTCCCTCAGTTTTTGTAAAATTTAGCATATATTATATGGCTAGTCAGGTAAAGGAACGGACATTAAATCTATAGGAGATATTTTTTAAAGAGACTTGTTTGTTTCATAATTGAACCTTCTTAATTATGCTCTGTGTACTAAGTGGTTTTTAAAAAATATCACAAACATCAATCTGAATCAAATAGGCTATTTGTTTAGATTTATCATCATGTAAATCCAGTTTCAGTTTCCCCATTTTCTTAAGAATTTTGAAAAGACTGTTGTCTTTCACAAATTATAGGACTGATGGACACCCCTATGAGAAATAATAGAATACCAGGACTGGTATCAAAGTTATACACATCAAATCAATAATTTTATCATGGAAACAAACTTTCATCATTTTATATAAATATGATTCTGAAAATTGGGGACCTGTAGAGGTTTCATTTATAGGGGATGGACATAAAAAAAAATTACACATTCACATATTGTCTTGTTCTCTTCATTTTTAAACACATAATTATAACTCAAGCGTGTGTAATTAAATTTAATACATTATTTTAGATACATCAAATACATTTATTCGAATAAAGGATATGTCAATCAAACATAATTATTATGATTTTAAACCACAGAATTAGATATATTAATGAGTTTTGACTAAGACTAGTGATAATTATTACAGTAAGCAATTTCATGTGGCATTACTATTAAATCCCTAAATTTTCCCTTCTATATTTCTGGACATTAATAGGGGGAACAGCAGGAGATCATTATCAGTGTTTATCTAGGGTCATAAAACACAATGTAATTAACAGGAGGTAGCCATTTATCTACAAAATATCAGTAATTTAATGTGCTACTGTATACTACACACTATAAAAATTTGTGTCATATGTTTTGGTTTTTATTAAAATATTAAGATAAATGTATTAATTTATTGTTTTATTCCCAAATGTTAATAGATTTAGTAAAAATTGTATTTAGTGAAATATTGTTAAAATATATATATGCAACAGTATAACATGTGTACACACTAGAACTAGAAATGCATAAAAATAAAACATTCAAGTGGCTGTATTTTATTGATTATAAAGTTTCCTCTTTTCATTAAAATAAAAAGTATACAATTTTTACATGTCGCTGACTTAGAATGAGAAGGTCATAACTACAAAATCAATATTTTGAGACAACAAGAAAAAATGTGACGATCAGTCTTAACATATTATCATAATTATGGTAAAACACGCTTTTTCAACTTTACTTTGGTCAACATGGCAAGCTCCGATTTTCATGAAAATAGACTCATAAGAAGCGCCTTATGATGTAGATTTCAAATGTGCATGGGCGGTTCCAGGATTTCCTGTTGGGAGGGGGGGCGTTAGAAAATAGCTGGGGTCCATGGGGCCACATGGCCCCTGGTGGGTTTGGGTAAAGCCCTGGTAGGGGGTCCCGGGGGCAAGGCCCCCAGAAGCTCCTGAAAAATATCAGTTAAAATGTCATTTGAAAGTCATTACTTAAGTACTAGTTTAATAGTACACTTATTCTCGATTATCAATGTTATTAAATTAGTATGGGGAGGGGGGGCAAACAATTGGGATGGGAGATGGGTGGGGACATTTAATGTTATTAGCGTTACTATGGTGAATGTTTATGTATAAAATTAAAACTACATAAATACACTGCCCTCGAAAAGTTCAATCACACTCTTCAAATTATATGATTTACTTTCATTGATTAACACCCATATAACGCATCATAATTTAATAAATAATTAAATATTCATGTATGATAAATACCCATGGACGGATCCAGGATTTCTCTTTGGGGGGGGGTAGGAAAACAGCTGGGGGTCCAGGCCTCCAGGGGGCGCAAGGTCCCTGACGGGTCAAGGGAGGTCCCCTGGTAGGGGGCACTTTGCCCCAAGATGCTCCTGAAACGTAGCAATTTATACATCATTTGGAAGCCATTTCGGAAGTGGCGACACTTAATATGATAAATGCTGTGACTATTGCGCGAAACTATTAAATTATGCTGAATATCAAATTTTCAAAGCAAGGAATAAATCTGACCAGTGCATTCTGGGTGGTCGGAGATACAAAACCAGGCTAATTTAAGTCTTTACAATAATAAATTGTAAATCATCTTACTTTTGTTTGCACAACTGCACAAATTCTGAAATCTAATCTAAAGTAAAGAGGAAGGGGTTTAACCAGCTGTTTAACATGTAAATGAATGATTCAATCTGAAAAGCAATATTGAAATTTCATCTGGCAATTTCTTACATGCAAAACATGTTCGCTCGCATGAAAATTTCACATTCTATTCTTTTGCACCTAGATTTAAAGGTAAAATTCAAATAATGAGACTACTTCAGACAGAAAAAAAACCTTAAATTTGGCGATTTTAGGGGGGGGGGCGTATTTCGTCTCCCCCCTCGCCTTTGGATCCCCCTATGAATACTCGTTCAAAATTTGGGGTAAACCTGGACCACATAATATATACTGGTACGTAAATCACAGTGTGTGTATTAAAAAGTTTTAGGCACAGATAGATCTGTAATTAGTTAAATAAAAAAAATTCATCATTCTGACTGTAACATTACGCCCGAGGGTACAGCATTTGGCATATTAACTAACACCAAGTTATGAATACACACTGGTCAAAATATGTGTACAAATGTTCACAAATATTATGTCAAGATCCATCAATATTACCTGACTAAGTCATGTACATGTAATATACTGTCTGGGTGGTTAATGATACAGGAAATATATACTTAATTAATAATGTCTGGGATGTTAATGATATAGAAGGCTTTCTGGTCAAGAGATTAGTTAGTAACCAGTAACTGGACACGAAAGGGTGTAGTTGGCCTATGAGAGCCACAATGATGTGGACTAACTGAGCGAGGACTAAGGTCTGTATAAGACCTAAGCTCAAGTGTACATGTCCATAAGCTAAATGGATGTCCAGTTCAAAGTACCGTATTGAATATAATTTATGGAATATGTTGAAGTACTATGCTAAGAACTATTAAACTACTATACGATCAGCGACGGTGTTCTGTTGTTTTAATGACTACGTAACATGCATGACATTCTATGACACAATTACATGTCTGTGATTTTAATTAGAATTAATCTACAAGTTCCAGAAAGTCAAATTCCTCCAGTTAATAGGTATACTATAGTATACATATATATATTCTAATTAGAAATCTAGTTGAACAAATTCTTCTCCGTTGGAGAATACCATATGAAGGCAGTCAGCATGTCTAGTTCAAACACTGATTTTCAATAAGTAGGTCCATTCCATGTTCCGCGGTATTATTAATAAACAGACCACTAGAATTTTAACAATTGTGTCTCTGCAGAAGGTTATAACATCATACTAAACACTGCGATAAAGAAGTCTTTTCCATCATCCATAAAAAAGGTCAAATTTTGAGAACATCTATCAAAATTTAAACCTTCGTTACTGTCGCCAACTCAAAATACCAAAATGAACGATGTTTCCTTCTAACAATCACTCGTTTGAAATGATATTTTTTGTTTTGACTTCAAGATCAACCCTCCCTGTCAATAATTCTTAAGCAAATATGATGTTCATTGCCAATTTTAGTGTCAAATTTTAACAAGTTCTATGTGTCGCCGGGATTTTTACATTTGAAAAAACCTTCGTTAGTACTCATTAATATAGCGTAGCAAATCAACAAATAATGTGTTAACGACCATCGAAACATCATTATGAACACCACCAAAGACTCTTTACGGTAATAGGACCATGGGTATAGGCAAATTAATTTAGAATAGCGAACAACGTACATTGTCATGTATCTACTTTTACACAAAAGTAATAGAGTAAAACATTCGTGATCCTATGATATACACATTGATCCTTAAATTAACTCATACCAGGCTGTTTACACAAACAAATATACCCTATTGGTGGAATACAGAACAAACTTATGTTCAACACGGTGTTATACGTTAAGCTGAGTTCTGTTTTGTGCGGTATTTAAACCTTCGTGATTTAAACTTTCGTTACCCAAAGTTGAAATTTAAGCTAAAAAGACAGCAGATTATAGTTATATCACTATTCAGTGGGGCTAATTGAAGTGTTAGCATACTAGAAGGCGAAATCATCGAGCTATGTCATAAAACATGGCCTATATTTCGTACTGAAATTGTGAGTATTTATACCTTTCTTTCCAAAGAAATTTTTTGCCATTAAGATTGTCTGAAATGGTATCAAACTATGACAACGTTCGCAGAGTACTACGCTTTTCTAAGGTATTCATAGACATAAGGAGCGTTGTGTCTCCTTTTTGTATAACTATTGAGTTTAAATTAATGAAACTTTCGTTATCAAGTGATAACGAATGTTTTACCTTTATTTCTGGTGAAAAAATGGTATTGCATCGTGTATGTACACACTTTACTCCATTGCATTAAAGCAGCTGTTACATAGGTATAAAATTGGTACAATAACAAAGTTCGCAGTGTGATCCGTTATGCTTCGTTAATGAGCAGGTCAATTTACGGTAAAATTTGTGATAGTTTTGTGTTCTGTAAGTGATTGTTAGGCCAGTAAATCTAATACCCATATGCAACATCAACCTTGTTATTTCTATATCATAGAATTACACCATTTGTTAAATTTTATAGCGCATTGATATAAGAAAAGTGTTACAATTAGGTTTATACTTACGACAACGAAGGTTTCATAATGATAACGAAGGTTTATTTTTCATATGGGTTATGATTAATATAATAAAAAGTAAAGTTGCCTTCCAAATAGTATAGTGTAAACGCCTGAAAGAGTAACAAGATGCAGACTGCCCTTGTCAGTAGCGAGAAAGATTGCGTCGTTACTATGCATTTCCTCTGATCTGTCAGAAAGAGAGAAATTAAATAGAAACAAGCAACAAAGAAAAATGTTAAAATGACAGTTATGAATGCATCATCAAGTACAAGAAGAAAAGAACACCGGCTTGTTGGATTGCACGAACTATGCAGTTGTTTATCATGTTCCTGTCGTGTATGAAGATATCTGGTTTAGTGACAAAATAGTTGATACAGACGATGAAGAGTGTGAAGAGACATTTATTAAATCTAAGAAGCAGTTTTTTCCATTGACATAGAAATGGAGAGTTTGCCTGACGGAAGTTTTGTGAAATACCAATTAGGATAGATGCTCCACAGGCTACAGGGAAGTCAGAGTCATTGTTAACAAATAGTGAAAGAGAAAGATAGTGTATTTTGAGCATGTATTCAGTGTATACTGAACTGTAGTGATATCACCAAACCTTCGTTATCGGCCACCATGTTTGAATTGACATTTTCTTTTTGCCATTTTGGTATTATGTTTTAGTTAAGTGGCCATATGTCACTTGTTCATTTCAACATGCATGTAAACGTACAAAAAACTTAGATACTTGCCGGTCTTCTAAAAAAAATGTTAACCTATTATATTCTGATTCTTAGAAAACCTTCGTTACTACTATGCTGAACCTTTCATTCTGGACGATATCAACATGTAGCACATCAAAAATGATACAATAATTTCTTTTATAGTAAACTGAAATAAGAAGCACCCTAAAAACGATTTATATGTTTAAATACGTTTGCCTTTTGGCTTGTACTGTTTGTTTTAAGTAAATGCTGGCATTTCAGGTATGACTTTGAAACATATTTTCGTCAATTTTTTAATAAAGCACCACTGAATATTCATTATAAATGTTATGTTATACATTGATGTACTTGTATATTCTAGTTCTGAACATTAAATAGTTCTTTAGATTAAAGTAGTATGCTTCTTTTGAATGTATATATGATAATACAAAACCTTCGTTGTCACTTGGTTGAGTGTTTCTGTTAGGCATACATTATCTAAATTACACGTCTATCGATTGAAAAATGGTTCATTTGATATCAATGTTTTCAATATCCAAGTTGAATTTCGATTGACGCACTATTACACCACCAAGCAGCTTCTAATCGAATTGAAGTTGATGCATCAACATACTGAACGTAATTTGTTTACAATCAATATATTTATGCCAATATATTGGTGGACCTCATGTTACTTAGTTGATCATTACATTCAGACCTTAACAAATTTGGTATTGCTAAACATAATTTTTCCGATTATACTAAGTTAAATATCATTTGCGACGTGTTAGTTCAACTAAGTATGTAAAATTCACCATGAGGCTGTGGTAACGTAGGTTTTGTAAGTACTAGAATTAGTTTCTACCTACCTGTGTTTGCACGATCATTACACAAAAACTAAGAAACTGTTGTATTCAATATTTTCAGGCATGGTTACTGGATGATATATCAAACTTTTGAGGCAAACTGAAACTAAATCTGAAAAGGTCACATTTTCATTTTTTTTCTTTTCCAAATGGACCTACTTATTGAAAATCAGTGAAAGATAATTAATTCTACAAAATATTTTATAATCTAACGTTACTCAGTGAAAAGAAGAAAAAAAACTTACCAACAAAAGTCCTCATTCAAACGGCGTATTTTCCGTCCAGGAACTAGTTGTGTAATCTCCGATGTATATAATACATAATGATGACCATCTAACTAATTATCTACCGAGTGAAATTTCGCCACCCCGTGGCGTAAGGTTACTGGTATATGTACAGCCACCGTGTGTAATCAGTTAACCAATTAAAATCTTGGACTCTTCCATTTTACTACACGGGCAATCAGGATATTATGTCAATGTGCTATAAGTAGAAAATCTAATACATAATCGATTTTAATTTACGTATACATATATATAACAATAAAATAAACATTTCACGCATATTATTATTATTATTTTAGGTAAAAAATGGATTAAACAACTATTATTAAAAAATTTAAACTTTGTTTTGTATACAGTACGCTGTAATACTGTGGAGTGTGGACTCGTCCAGCATATATCGGTAGATTGAAATCTTAATCTGGATCTAGCGATAATTTAGCGATAAATGCGTGGCCTTTTTGTGAAATAGGTACTGGTAACATGGTTACAAATTTTATACTTAGTTCGCTAAATATGGAGAGGAGAAAATTTAATGCACTTGATTCGAAAAGGTGCTGGATGAGATTGAGAAGTCAAAATCGAGGCTGAGCAGGGGTAAGTTTTTTTCTGTTTTTAGTAGGCCCTATCTACAATCTATGCCTGCAATTTAATGTAGGTGGACCTTCTAGACTGAATAATCTATGAAGTTCAGAATGTCTAATTTCTTTTGGGAGAGGGACGTGTTTTTACTTTCCAGCTTCCTGCGCATTGACGGGGAATAGACGTCACAAGTTTTTTTTTTACAATTTCTGATTTTTATGTCCACATAGTCCCTATTTTAAGTCGAGCGGATGTTCGATGTAATTTGATTGAAGGCATATCAGCCACTTCCAACTGGCGGCTTGCTGTTGATTTTTTAAAACTCTTTAGCGATGAGTACTCAGGTTGAGTGTCGGCCTACAGTGCTAGAGGTCCCGGGTTCAATCCCTTGTACGCACTGGATTTGTATCGCTCCCTAACTTACCATAGGATACTTGTCCAAACTTATACCCTGGGGAATTGTCAGGGGGCTGGGAAATACAGGAGGTTTTACCATCAGCTGTCCCCCGCAGAGCCGTGGAAGGGCAGGATTTTGACAATCCAAAAGTAAAATCCAGGCCCATTTCTTCAAATTCTTACCATCAATTTCAACATATTTTGTATGGCAATATGCAAGAGACTGGTGCATAATAATTGTGGTAGTCACTGTGCTTGAACTTTAAATTAGAATCAGAATCAGAACTTGCCATCTTAAGATTGGGTAACCAAATGTGTAGCCTCATTAAATAAAGTCTCAACTTACTTACTTGCAGGTGACAGCATGTGTGTCTAATAATTGCAGTAGATCTTAAATGAATTATAGTTGTTCATGGTTATAGCTGCTGAACCTGATCTTCATACATGTGTGAATATAATTGATTATAGATATACAAGGTTCTTGCTTTGAAGTTTGAATATATCACTTTCCGATTGCAGGAAAATTGTGCAACATCAGTACTTCAGATTTGTGTTTATAATTCATTTCGAGCATCATCGTGATACTCGGCAATTATGAAAACATACAATTGGTGAGACAACATATTGACTGATGAATAAATAATGCTAATTAAAGGGACTCAACTCCAGTTGGTAAATTGCAAATTTAAAAATAATTATATAAGAATCTGGACGTATTCATCTAGAAGAAAAATAATCGATAACCTTGGTTTATTACCTTTTCAACCCCTTAAATCTATTGCGTAACTAACGCTGTAAGTGACAAAATAATTATTTAACAGTGGGAGTGTATAATTTATAAAGCCTAGAAAAGCCGTAACAGACAGTAAAACATGTTTGACAGTTTTCATCAATAGGGCCGTTGATCGTAATGTAAGTTGCAAGTATACATGATGTATTTCGTATAGTTTTATGATCAAAATGTCTATAAAACATGTTTTATCATCGAAATGGAGTTTAGTCCCTTTAAAAAGGTCAGGGTTGTGTTAAATTTGCCAAGCTAAAGCCAGATGAGAACCTTGAAGTTTAGTGTGTGATTTGCGATCACTGTCATTTCAAATATAAAGCCCAGACAATTAACCCACACCCCGAGGAAAGGTGGGGGATATTCTAGCGTTTTTACCTTTATGATCAGATGTCCCCGCTTTAAATACCGGTAGGGAGTTGGGCTAAAAAGTTGTCTGCCAAATATAGCAGGGACTATAAATAATATAATATTTCTCTGATTAAGGTCAAAAGCACAAATCAAATCCCTGCTTTTCCACAGGGTTGAAGAACAGGATTTCAATTGACTGCATGGTGCAATTTAGATGTACATATAAAAATTATATATATTTTGCGTTTACTTGTTTTAACCTTAGGTAACTATATCATTGAATTTGATAGAGACTAAAACAAACCTTTTTCAAAATTTGTAAAATGTATTCCTTTATATATTGGTATATTTGTTCTAATTTAAAAGTAGCCAGAATTTCAAGGTATCAAAAACAAGAATTGACAATCGATATTTTCCGATGATGATAAACTAATTACATTGATTCATAGAAAGCATTGATAAAACTACTTGCATACCAAATGCTCATATCAGGCACATTAAGTAAAATTTGCATTTGTAAGATAGCATGCGAGTTACTTACTCTTTGCTTTCAATAATCAATGGTAACTGCTATATACGATACAAAAGACCCTTCATTTCCTAGCTAATTGATCAAATACTGGTAGGTAAAAATTGTAGGACAAAATCCCCAATCATGAATGGACATAATACCCACTGCTCATTGGGCCATTGTAAATTTTATTGGGTGGCAAAATCCCCATCCTATATTTTACAGGGTGGATATAATTCCCACTTAAATAGATTTTATAGTACCGGTATGAACAGAAGTGACATTTGTCACATAAAATTGTTTGTGTAAGCCCACAGCCTTTCAAAGATGATTGATATACATTTATGTAAGGCCTTTTTTATGAAAAACAAAATACATCAAAGTGACCGGTTTCTTAATTTCTTAAAAATGGACATTTAAAAAAATAATATTTTCAACATCAATGACACAGCTACCTGTGGTTTTAAACAATAAAAATAAAAGTAAAATGTTGCCTTATAATCTTTCAGCATTGTTATTGAAAATTTTATATACTTTTTCTCTGGCAGGGCTTTTTCCCAAAATTGTGAAGAGGCCCTAGCCTTTCTGATTTGTGAAAGACAAGCGCGATTTTTCTTAAAATTGTGAAATTCTAGCAATATATTTTTTTAAAACTGAATTTTAGAGGAAATTCAATATTGACTTAAATTAATTGGTGAATAGCAATTCATAACTAAAATTTCCCTTTATTTTGTAAAGAAATTATTAAAGGCTTGTACTATTTCATCATGGAATGTTTTTTTACTTACAATATACTGTTTACTTATAAAAATGGTACAGTCAACTTCCAGTATCATACTAAAAACAATGCAAGCAATTATTTTGACATTAAATGACTGTTAGAATATAGCTCTATACACTTAAGTTCCAATACATTATTTCTTATCTCGCCCTTTATTAAGTAGAATGTATTTCTCAGATTATAAGTATGCACCAGTGTAAAAAGTTATTTTTATAATATCTATTTTTATTTTACTTAAACCTATTTTATTTACTTCAAATTAAAATCCCCTTTTTTGGTCCCAGTTTGTAATTTCTCTACATGGCCCCTAATTATACAATTAAATTGAATACAATATAAATCATTTATTGCATACAGCTACTGTTACAAAAATCTAATTAGTGATGATCCAATATACAACCACTTTCAAGTCACTCTATATCCTGCCTCCTGCAGCTTCAGTAAGTTCATAATCAATTCCTTGTA
This sequence comes from Spisula subtruncata, assembly GCA_963678985.1. Taxonomy (NCBI): domain Eukaryota; kingdom Metazoa; phylum Mollusca; class Bivalvia; order Venerida; family Mactridae; genus Spisula; species Spisula subtruncata. The sequence goes on along the minus strand of OY787669.1, from coordinate 28,585,753 downwards.
AAAACATAGACAGCTGTCATCACAATATGACCCCTTATTATGCAGCTACTATCCCCAAAACCAATAATTAAAAATATACCAATATATTTTTCTTTCAAGCCAAGGAGTTTTATAATCCATTTTCTGCCCCCCCCCCCCCTGTAGTTTTGCAACAATACTTTTCAATTTCTCTCCCTGTAAGGATTTGAGCTAGGATTATGCAATATGACCTAATAGGGAGGAGTTAATTAAAACCTGTGAAGATAATTCCACACAGTGACACTAGTTAACCAATGGGAGGGGCTTATTATCTCTGACAGCATGGTTCTGTGAATTATGGGAGGAGTTCCATATTGATTGATTGGACTAATATTTTAGAGTCTTGTATAGATATGATTATTGAAAATATCACAATTAGCAATTAGTCCAAGACCTAGAATTTTACCTGAATTTCTGGTCCAGTACTTTATAGATGGAACAGTATGTTACCAACATTGTGCCAGCATGAGATCACTATCAGTGATTATCTAGGGTCATAAAACACCAGTAACTTGTCAATGTAATTAACAATAGGCCCCTAAAGCTACTGATTATCAATAATGTGCTACTGTATGCAGGTACCCTAAAAAAATGTTATTAAATAGTTATTAAATAGTTATTAAAGTGTTTTATTATGTGTTTGTTGAATTTGGATACTTAAATATAATTATTGACTTTTAGTTTCCATCTGGTTTGAGTGTGTAACAACTTTCCGAAATAGTTTTTGTGTGGCGATAAGCCACACAATGTAATAACTATCTTTCATTTTTTTTATTTATATATACTATGAAGTTAACGCCTTTATGCCTACACCAATAAATAGGTCTATGATTTGAACAATATTACAAGCATGCTACACAGGTTACACGTATCATTGAACCCGATTTGTTTACATTACCAACATTTATTAATATTAAGACCAACAATTACATCAGACTTTTATTTTTTGAGGATATTTTAATTTTATAGCAAATCATTCCGCATGGACTATATTCCTACTATCAAAGGCCTGCGAACCGCCATGGACCGTCAAGAAGGTTGAGAAAGTAATCCCACGGTTTCATGTTTACATATCGGGCCATTCATTTGCAAATTGATATACAACGAGCTATTGGTCAGTGACTAGTTTGTATTGTTTATTCAGCCAATAGATTTCTGGTGGAACACGGGTGAACTGAAATGTGTCTATTAAAATCACTCCGCCGCTGAACATTTGTAGACGATGACCTAATTATGTTGTTTACAAACATTGATGCTATAAATAGAAACAACATGTTTTCACTGGTAATTAGTTCAAGGACAGTATATACAGTCTATCTAACCGCTAGCAGACGATCGATACACTAACTTGATTAGCTAGACAGGATCTACTATATTAATAGGTCTCTGGTTTAGCAGTACTGTCACGCAATATTTAATTAATTGCAGTTCCGTCAATAACTATCGGATTTCGACAAAATAAATTTTGTCAATACCATGAAATATTGCAATTTATTAATATCAAATTAAATTTAAATTATAAAATAATATGAATTCACATTGGCGAGTTAAAAAGCGAGTCCCTAGATTTTCTATTCGCGAATTGCGCAAATTTTCGGAACTACCTGAGGTTTTAAATCGTCAGTAACAATTTTGTTTTCTAATTTACATAAACAAATAATACCTCACTGAAAAGAGGAAACTTTCAACTTCAAGAAAATGTGCAACATTTATATCGGTCTCAATTAATAAGCACATGACAGCGAGTTAAACGCGCATCGTGCGAACTAATTGTGCTATTCATAGCGGCTATTTTCAACACGTAACGCTATTTAGTATTTGAATTTAGAAAGAATAATTAAGCAATAAACGAGAATTCAGTAAAGTATTTTCGGATTAAAAGAAATTGTCAATACTATGACATATTAAAGATCACTTATACCAATTTAGTTTGCGGTTATAAAATAAATGAACTAATGCTGACGAGTTAAACAGCGAGCACTTACATTTTCTATTCATGAATTGCGCGATTTTTAGCAACAACCTGGTGTCGTAGATCACCAATTATATTTTTACTTTCCAAGTAACATTAACAACTAAAAGCTATTTTAAAGACGATACGTTCAGTTTCATTAAGATGTGCGACTTTCATATAGATCTCATTTAATAAACACTCTACGGCGAGTTTAAACGCGCAACATGCGAACTAATATGCCTTTTAAAGCGGTAATATATTTTCACAAGGTTTCGAATTGAAAAGTTAACGGTAATTGGATTAAAAGGCCGTTAATTAGTATATACACGTTCACTGGTAGACACCGTACAGCGGAAATAGCCATCTATTTTGGACGAAAACGAAAGTAAAAGTGGTAATCGATTTCGGAGGACGGTAAGATTTTAACCATTATTCGATAAATATGTATGCGATTCACTTGACGTGAACTGATTTAGGTAGTGTAATGTTTATTTTAAAGCTCCAATGTAGTCATTTGCTCTGTAATTTCCTTTACTCTTGATAAACAGCACCGAAACGTACCTCTTTTGGCGGACGGTGCAGAAAAACGTACGTTTTTCTTTTATCGCAGCTAAATTATTCATTTTCCAAGACCCTGTTAAGATTTAAACTTTCACCTGACATGTTCTTTACCTATGTTGAAACCCTCGTCAATAAACATGCACTAACAAGCATGTAATTGACGAAAATTAATATTGCGTTGTGTACTGGGTCTAGTTTTTTATTGTACAGAGTCTAGTTTTTATTCACATAACAAATGTTCGGGGTCTAGCCGAGAGTACGGGGTCTAGTTAATGTTATTTATTTGATTTTCTCGTTACATTTGTGTATTTTTTGTATGTAAATAGTGTTAATATAGATTCATTTTCAGGTTTAGTCCGTGTGGTTAATCATACATGCTTGTCTATGAAAATAAAAATAACTTTGTGTCACCGATTCAATGTATATATTCATTTGAACGTACTGGGGACAAACACCAGGATAGTTTATATAAAAATAGCCATGGTTTGATCATTTCAACGAAGGTACAGAAGATAAAGCGTATACATGTACCTGTAAACTACATTTGTATGGTTTTCATGATACTTTTCGTTCATGTAGAGCATGCTTTGGATATCATGCATGAAATATTGTCGCATTTGCATGCAGTCCAATTCTATAAAGAGGTCATATCTGTGCTAGAATGCGAGCCAGAGTAAAACACCGGTTCTTCGATTGATCGTTACATCGGAGCCTGTAGGCATTTGTTTGTCATTTGAAAAGATTTAAACTTAGCATACTAACGACACATAGATGAAAGTCAAATATTAATTACTAATTATGAATGTAAACTTCTTACCTTTTTATCATTATTAGCTCTTGGAAAAAGCTACATTTAGTAAATCGTTACAAGTATGGTAACTGAACATGACTGCATTAGTCTAGCGCGTGAATTTATAGATGTAAAACGACCTTCGAAATATGACCTTTGGACGAGTCCACTAGCCAGAGTTGAAACGATTTTTACCGTTTTTTCTATTAAAGTATGGTTTTATCTTAAACAAATTATGTTAATTTTTAGTTAGCAACATGGCCTTCTGGATAACCTGTCATATTCACAGAAACATACTTTCTATATGGACTGTGTGTTCGAGTCCTCTGCTGTTCAACTTTGTTTTTATCGGACTTTTGTATTATATTCTACAATCTACATGCATGTTTTTATACTTTATAAACAATACAGTATGGATATTGTATTCATTGCTCATCTTACATCTGAACATTGCTCAGACGACTATTTGGTTCATTTACAAATAACTTGAGTCATTGGTTTCGCCGGAAACATTATTTTAAGAGTTCTCCGTAGAAACGTCAGAATTGGCAAATAGTTACTCAATGCGCGCAATTTGGCTGACAGTTGACCGAAACTTCGGTTCAAAAGTCTGCACATGGGAATGTTTTCAGTGCATCAATGTATACATTAGAACAAATAAATGTTTTAGAAATGTAGATAATAGACATGCACACACATGTTTATTTTTTTAACAATATTAAAAATGAATGCCCATGTTGGTGGGATTCGATCCCAGGCTAAAACATTGAAAAAGACTAACGAGCGGTAACTTAGCCAATTGCACCAAGGTGGACGATATAAATCACCAGTTCAAATATGCATATCAATTCTGATTGGGAAAAAGACACCCCGTTTACCTGGATTATTTCATTATTAAAAGTGAGTTACGTCCGACTGCTTGTATTGTGGTTTATCTATAGCAGCGTCTTTAAAATGGGGGGGGGGGGGGGGGGGGTGACCAAACATTATAGATATAGATAAAACATCATGTTTATGGAAGCGTATGTGGATGTCTTGTGTTTCTTTATAATGACTAAGAGTGTGTATATCTAGGAAGTTGTTGCTAGTAAAAATAGGAGGTTATTGTATTAGGGGTCCGGCATGCTCCCCGGGAACATTTTCAAAAACAGTGGATCCATCTGGTGCATTCTGAGATATTTTATTTGGTATTATTTGCCCATTTTGTTACAAAATCAAGCTAATTGGAGTTCTTGTTATTCATACTTGTTCTTCTGAAATTGCCCGGTTTTCCGATTTAACCTCATTTGGAAGGTTATTGGATATGACAAACTAGAAAGCAGGAGTTACAGACGAGGACATGCGCTATAGTTTTTAAAATGCGGGATAACGTATTTTTATAGATACTCAGTGAGCGAAGCATTAAAAAACGCATTTTTTATACTTTTTTTTCACCAAGAACAAAAAGCAAATGACCTATCATGGGACTATTCTGAATTATTACGGGGCGAAATTGATATGCCCCCATGTCCTGACTTGGTGGGCGGAATGGTTTTATTTGGTCCAGCATAGGGTGTAAAAACATTTTTTTTAATGTTGAGGATTGCATTTTAAACATTTTTATTCTATTGTATATCCATTGAGACAACTGCATGTGAAATTTAAAACACTTTCATTGTCATTTAAGAAAGTAATTCCTATTTTTATTTCCCTACACCCAGCGTAAGAAAGTCATGCAAAAACAAATGGAGTCAACTGCATGATAAATAAAATAAGTCTGCAACAGATGACATAATAAAAACAAGAGTGTGTTTAAATCTAATGATAATGATTATTTCTTCAATCATAAGTGTAAAAATGATGTTTGGTCTGATTATGAAGAAGATAAAAATAAAAATGTAACCCTACCCTCCTTGAAATTAAGGCATTTTTTCATATTGCCAATAAGTACCCTATAGATAAATGGTGATGTCATAAAATATGATGTAAACAATTGGCACCATTGATTTAAAAAAAAGAACTCCAATATGTGTGTAATGTTTTAACCGAGCGCTTTTGAAAATATACATTTCAGAAATCCATAGTAACCCTATTTTCATCTATTTTCCACATATAAATTCCTATAAAATTAAAGAGAAAAAAAGAAAGAAAAAAATACTTTTCTCCAAATTACACTATAAAGTGATGTCACGAAGCCAAAACATTGTCTTATAACTAAAAATTAAAGAAAAAAAGAATAAAAATATTTTGGCTCTAGTGGGGGTTGAACCCACGACCTATAGGAAATCAAATAACATTTTCGTCCCCAATAATTTTTATATTATATGAATATATCACTGAACAATTTAAACAAAGCAATAGTTTTGGTAAATTCGATTAGTTCTTGTCAATATAGTCAAAATTAGGAAACTAGACCCTGTACAGGACTGCTAGACCCAGTGCAGTAAAAAACTAGACTCTGTACATTAAATTTCTTAAAAAGGCTAGACTCTGTACACAACGCAATGTTGTTTTTCTTCAATTACATGCTTGTTAGTGCATGTTTATTGACGAGGGTTTCAACATAGGTAAAGAACATGACGGGTAAACGTTTAAATCTTAACACGGTCTTGGAAAATGTAAAATTTAGCTGCGATAAAAGAAAAATGTACGTTATTCTGTACCGTCCGCCAAAAGAGGTTCATTTCGGTGCTGTTTGTCAAGAGTTAACGAAGTTACAGAGCAAATGACTACATTGGAGCTTTAAAATAAACATTACACTACCTAAATCAGTTCACTTCAAGTGAATCGCATACATATTTACCGAATAATGGTTAAAAACTTACCGTCCTCCGAAATCGATTACCACTTTTACTTTCGTTTTCGTCCAAAATAGGGGGCTATTTCCGCTGTACGGTGTCTACCAGTGACGTTGGGCAAACCAAATTCTTAACCTTTGGGAAAACATACTTCAATAATTATAAATAATTAATAAGCTCCTCCCACTTAATGTGCAGTTATAAAGCCCATTAATGCATATCTAATTAGCTCCTCCCACAAGCCACGTTGTGCAATATTATCTATGCATTTTTTAATTAGCCCCTCCTTATTATGTAACATTACATAATCCTAGCTAGATCTATATTTTGACAAGAAATTTGTAATCAATTATTGAAGCTGCATGAGGCAGAAAATTGATCATACAATCTGGTAAACTTCAAAGGGTTGTATATTGGTAGGTCGTTAGTAACTTGTTTTGGGACAGTTGGGGGTCATGTAACACAGGGATCTATGTTTTTACAAGGGATTGAACACACCATGAGACAGGAAATAGACCGTTAAAACTATTTTTAATTGAATGGGTTTTATATCGGGTTCTTGTTAGTTGATTTGGAGACAGCTGCAGAAGTTAGGAATTTAGGGTCATAAAATTTACTGGTATAAAAAAGGGTTTACAACTTTGATACTCAGAATTTAGAAGTTAAATACATTCTTCTTGATATGGATTTAATAAAAAATACTATATTTGACAACTATCAGCTATCCACTGCCCATCACCTGGGATGGGACCATGGTCGCACACTGACTGGTGCATAAAAATATGCTAAATACAACATAATAGCTATAATAAATATCACCCGCTGATTAGCGCGAGTTCATATTTCGGAACAGAATACGCAATATTTAAATAATAACCAATACATAAATAATCGTCAGATTTTCAAAAAATAACTTGTAGTATATTCCAAAATATATAATTGACCTGTTTTAAATACGATTTTATTAACATATCGGACAGAATGCTATAGAATTTACGCTGAGTATGGTCCGAAAGTCTGTTCGTAAGTTTAGTTATGTTACTCCGAAAAACATTTCTGCTCTTGATCCGGCGTGAGTACGGACAACCTTCATTATAATCATATCAGTAGTCACAAGCCCTTACCACTGGACCACTTGTCCACCTAAATTCAATTGATCGACTTTAAATATATATGTATATGGCATCTAAGAGAAGTGATGTGACATGAAACCATAATTCTATCTGGTTCCGTTCTTGAATTATTTCATTCAACCAAAAAAAAGTCATGATATTACCATTGATATCATTTTCTTATATTTTCCTTCTTCTGAAATCTTGTTCTATCTTATTAATTACCTCCCTTTATTTAATTTTCCCAACATATTTCTACCTAGTCCTGTTTCCATAGCGGGGGGGGGGGCATCTCGTTTGTTGTGTTTTAATTCCCAGTTCATCAGTTGCATGGAGACTACCCAGTCACTCATCTTGACACTGACGCTTGGTGTCTTGAGAGCAGCACAAACATTCGAGTGAGTCTGGGCTTATCAGAACTCTGACACAGCATGTTGGTGCAGTCTTTATTTGAATGGTCAAAATGACATCAGTTCGCCACACATCAGTACTTTCAGTGCTTTGATTTTGTTAGCTCACTCAAGGCGAGTTATTGTGATCACTCACCATCCGTCGTCCGTCTGTACGTCCACACTTTCAAACAACATCTCCTCTCAAACTGTTTGGCCAATTTTGAGGAATTTTGCCAGATTGTAGGTGGCATTAGGGGATTAGGTAATTGCTCAAATTATGGCCCTGGAGTCAAAATTGGCCCCGCCCCGGGGTCACCATTTTACATAGACTTATATAGGGAAAACATATAAAAATCTTCTTGTTTAAAACTACAATGCCTAGAGCTTCTGTATTTGGTATGTAGCATCATCTACTCTAGTGGTCACCAAGATTGCCCAAATTATGCCCCTGGGGTCAAAACTGGCCTGCCCCGGGGGTCACCGCTTTACATAGACTTATATAGGGAAAACATACAAAAATCTTCTTGTCTAAAAGTACAACGCCTAGAGCTTTGATATTTGGTATTTAGCATCATCTAGTGGTCCCCTACCAAGATTGTTCACCAGTTTTACATATACTTTTTCTACCAAGATTGTTCCCAAATTATTCCGTTTGGTGAAAACTATGCAGGGCTTCACTTATAATCATGTGACCGATTATAGGGCCATCATGGCCCTCTTGTTTTTTTTTAAATCTAATATTAGTCTTATAACTCTCTTACAACATCAAATGAATAAATTTATTAATAATTAATCAATTTTCTGATTAGATCTAATTCAATAAGTTGTTCAGTTACAGATATATTTTAGTCATTTTTATTCGCCCGAAGGGGTGGTATAATGTTCGGGTCTCCATCGTCCATTAATGTTAGCAAATTCCATGTCGGGACTGTATCTTCCTCACTTGATATAGGATTTTAAAATAAATTGGCACAAATGATTACCACATGGAGACAATGTGTCATGCAAATGACCCAGGTCCCTTGGTGAAAGGTCAAGGTCACAGGGGGGAATTGAAATTTTGCACTCTTATTCTGTGTCCGGGTTGTATCTTCCTTACTAACAGTAGGATTTTAAAATAACTCGGCAGAAATGATACCCACAGGGCAACGATGTGTTATGCACATAATCCAGGTCCGTAGGTCAAAGGTTAAGGTCACTGGAAGACTTTGCATGGCTCTTCTGTGTCCGGGATGTATCTTCCTAACTTGCGATAGGATTTTAAAATTACTTGGCGTAAATGATACCCACAGGGCAACGATGTGTTATGCACATAATCCAGGTCCGTAGGTCAAAGGTTAAGGTTACAGGCAGACTTTGAAGTTTTGTACTGATATTCATTGTCCAGGTTGTATCGTCCTTACTTGCAGTAGGATTTTAAAATAACCTGGCAGAGACAATTACCAGAGCTAGACAATGTGTAATGCACTTGATTCAGGTTCCTTTGCCAAGGTCACAGGGGGACTTTGAAGTTTTCCACTGCTATTCGGTGTTCAGCTGTTGAGTCATTGTTTTTGTTTTGGGCGTATAATGTGCCACCCAGGGATGATCTTGTATGTTCTGGTATGTTCTTAATGGTTCATGACAATTTTAATTTAAGTGTACTGTACTGAAAAAATCTTCGCCAGGAGAGTCCTTTCAGTGCCAACTCCAGAGTCTCTGCCCCCTCTCAGACTGTTCACTTCCGGATAGGATGCCACTGAAGATTGTGTTAAAAGAATGAAAATAGTTTTGTCATGCACGTATACTTACCCTTTTAAGCACGCTCATGGCTAGGGGAAACCGTGTTAAAATGTTAAATGTAAGCATAGTAATATATGATAATTTAAAGTATAATATTCCTGACTATGAGTATAACTATAAAGAAGAGTACATCTATATATAGAAGTATAAAAGCTATGATTCATGTGATTACAAGTGCATTGTATTTTATATTTCAGTACCTCACTCTGCTAGTCTTAACAGAGCAAGTCTAGATGTTCAACTGTTGTGATTTAGACAGACCATTTAGTGATTCATATTGAATCTCATGCCACACACTTATCTCTGAAGTAAGTTCACTTCAACATATACAGTCCATTGCATAAAGGCAATTGTGGATCTTATATATCTTAAAGCCATTGCATATACAAATGTATCATATTACAGCTGTCCTTGCCATGTGCCAAACCTAGGGTTCAATTTACTACAAATTATAGGTCATTTTATACTGTCTTGGATTGAGTACCTATGTATTTTTAAATATGCTCCCCAATGTTGTATTGATAATAATGGTGCACATTGAAAGTAACTATTTGCATTGAAAATGGCAGTTCTTGTCCATAATGACAGTTTATGTTTATAATGAAAGGTTTGTGTTGAGTGACAAAAATGAAAATGACAGTTTGTGTTGATCATAAATGGCTATTCTTTGTGATTTTTCAGGTTGAAATTATTATTCAAGACGTCAATGGTATACACATATTTCCATGCTCAAAGAAATGGTTTATAAATGACTTTACTATAATTGTTACCCAAGGACCTGGAGCGGATATATGGTTTATATTTGCTGAAGATGGTGATGCTGGACGTAATTGGGCAATTAAATATGATATTTTACGTTCCACAAATGAAGGTAAAAACATTTAATTTTCCCTAACAAAGCGATATCATATGTATGGTGATGTCTAAGCAAAGTGCTACCAAGTGCCTTCATTCAGTAACCTTCCATTCAATTAGATATAGAACTAAGAAGGCATTGGTTACCTCCCTTGAAAAGCACTAAATAGAGCTTTGCTTCGGTAACGAACACTTGATTAACTTTGAAATATATACTCAAAACAAAAGTTTAGTCAGTGTATTTAAATTGCAATTTTAATTGCAGATTTCTTACCAGAACAGTCAGAATTTTTTATGACATGTAAAGAGAGCATATCAAATGATATGCATGTTAATTTTGCATTTACACTGTATGTGTGACGTGTTTTCAGCCCCTGTGTCAATCAGACATGCATGTCATGTGCAGGTCATTGTAGTTACAGTAACAATGCTGGATGGGTTGTTCTACATTATTTTAAGTGCACAGGGTGCTCATTTAAAAACTTCCAAACGTCAATATGGTTGGTTGTCCTGCATGACGTTCAGTGGTAGGTGACCACTGTCAACAGTTTTGTGCAGCATTCTTACAGTTCATCATATACTGGTCCGGTATGGACAAAATATCGACACAACCAAAGTAAACGACACAACATTTCGAGTGACTTCATTCTGACATAATCTGAAAATCAATGCCATTGACAATAGTAAGAAGTAAGCTCTATTGCCGAGATCCTTTTTTGCAAAGTCATAGAGTGCTAGGATATTATTGCACCTTATTTTATGATGATAAATTAAAATTGCTTGTGTATTTTTTCAGGCACTTACATTTCTTTGGTTTTGAAACACAGCGTCTGACGCCAGCTAATGTGAGTCAATTCCTCAATCATGGACATACCTGTGATAATGGAGTGAATCCTAAGTTAGGTTATTGTTCAGTCAAGATTACTGTCGGCAAAGGTGTACCGGACCTTAAACTCAAATGGGATGTCTGCTTTCTCTTGTATAGATAAATGAGGTAATTAACATGGTGTACTGTACAGTTTTATGGACATTACATGTATGTAAATTCTATTATTTCAAGGGGCTTTGAATCTATTGATTACGCAAATATAAAGGAACAATTAAAATCCTTCAAATTTGAGATGTGGACTTATAATGTCCCAATGTCTGCTGGTCTTTTTAATATTTAATTTTATCAAGTTTCGGGAAATATAGGTCACAGTGAATACTACAGCAACAAAATGTTATGTTCATTGTTTAATGCTTTAAAACATTAAAATTTTAATATTGTATTTACTAATTTACGATAGTCTGCTCTACATTAACTTTCAAGTCACAGATTGTTGGTTCATTTGACTATTACTGTAAATCAAGAAATACATATTTTGCAAATGACAAGTCTTACACTGCTGCTATGTCTAAATTACCATGGCCTTACCATTACAATCCTTTTTGCAGATCAAAGAACCAGTGTATTGACTATGGTGGTTACACTGAAAGATCTGCAAATATGAAAAAGCAAGTATAAGGTACGAAATTTGTATTGTGACATAGTGACTTTTGTGATCACTCTTCGTGATCATTCCGTCCGTTTGTCGTCGTGTTCACTCTAGAGGCAATAGTTGTGATTTAATCTTCCTGACACTTGGTCAGAACGTTATTCTCTACGAAATCTAGGCCAAGTTCAAAACTTGGTCATGTGGGGTCAAAACTAGGTCACTAGGTCAAATCTTAGAAAAACCTTGTGTACATTCCAGAGGTCACTGTTTTGATCCAATCTTCATGGAACTGAGTCAGACTGTTGCTTGCATGAAATCTAGGCCAAGTTTGAAACTGGGTCATGTGTGGTCAAAAACTAGGTCACTAGGTCAAATCTTAGAAAAAACTTGTATTTACTCTAGATGTCACCATTTTGATCCAATTTTCATGAAACTTGGTCAGGATGTTGTTCTTCGTAAAATCTAGGCCAAGTTCGAAAAACTAGGTCACTAGGTCAAATCTTAGAAAAACCTTGTGTACATTCCAGAGGTCACCTTTTTGATCCAATCTTCATGAAACTTAGCCAGACTGTTGTTCTCCATGAAATCTAGGCAAAGTTCGAAACTGGGTCATGTGGGATCAAATACTAGGTCACTAGGTCAAATCTTAGAAAAACTTTGTGTGAACTCTAGAGGTCGCCGTTTTGATCCAATCTTAATGAAATATGGTCAGAATATAGGTTGTATTGAAATTTGATACCTAGACCAATGTGGAAATGGTGAGCGGCCTATGGCATTTTGAGCCCTCTTGCTAGCTCACGGAAGCTATTGTGTTCACCCCCATTTGTCCTGTGATCGCCCCCATTTGTCCGTTGTCAGCATCAACAATTGGACAGTTAACACTCTAGATATAACAATTTTCACTTAATCCTTTGAAACTTGGTCATAATGTTTGTCTCTATATGAATTAAAGGTCAAGTTTGTAACTGGGTCATCTGAGGTAAAAAATTAGGATACTAGGACAAATCGCAGAAAACTTGTTAACACTCTAGAGGTCAAATGTTTGACTTCATCCTTTTGATAGTTGATTTGGAAGATTGCCTCTATGAAATCCAGGCTTAGTTTGCCCACAAAAATATGTGATTTTGCAGTACTTGCTTACTACCAACAGTTAACAATATCATATATGGGTCAAAGGGCATTGTTTAAAGATATGAATCATTAGTCAAGGACTGTTTATTCATGTTTGTCATTCTGTATTTATCCCAGACGCAATTTTTTCTATTTTATTTTTTTCCTAAAAGTAGATTATGACTTTCAGTTATTTATTTACTTATATAAATTGTTTACTTTCAGTGGACCATGTTGTATCCACAGATGACAGCACACCGAAGGATGTAAAAATAAGAATCTACAGTGATACAAAGTTAGCAAAGGAATTTAATTTGTGTGTTTAAATGGATAAAGTGGACAGAAACCACAGTTTTCACTATGACATGATAAGGACAGAAGCCACAGTATTCACTATGACATGACAAGGAGAGAAGCCACAGATTTCACTGTGGCATGATAAACGTTGAACATTTATTTTGCTGTACAGACCTTTAGTTTATTCAGTAGAATTGTTTTTGGCACTTGCACAATAGTCAATTTGTGTTATACCCCTATTTAACTGTGTCTTGTTTTTAGCTCACCTGTCATATACTGACAAAGTAAGCTTCTGTGATCACTCTTCGTTTGTCAACTATTTGCTTTGTTGCACTCTAGAGGCAACCGTTTTGATCCAATATTCATGCAATTTTGTCAAAATTTTTATTTCCGTGAAATCTAGGCCTGGTTCAAAACTGGGTCATGTTGGGTCAAAAACTAGCTTTTCATGAAAATTAAGTTTTTATTTGGGTCATGTCGGGTAAAAAATGTCACTAAGTCTAGTCCTAGAAAAAGTTTCTGGAACTCAAATACTTTCAAACTGAATCAAGGCATTGTTTCCAATCTCGACATACTTGTTAACCATAAAACATACCTTACATTGTCAATGCCATGTATCACGAACCAATATTTCTACAGAATTATGTCCCCTGTCTGGTTCACTTAGCTAGTTTTAATGTACAAGGCTTGCACCAGAGCATTTATAAGCGTTTACTGAACACAGTCTTGTTAACACCCATGGTTATGTCTGCTCATTCTCAGTAACCATTTATTATATTTTAACAAAATATTGTAACAATATCACTACTAAGCATGTTTATGCATATTATCCATGCATGTAGGTTAGTTAATCTTCGCTGTCCTTCCATTCGTCCGTCACACTTTTGTTTGGGCCATATTTGAACAGTTTATAAGACATATCAATTTGAAACTTCATATATGTGAATACATGGATAAGAGGAAGTGCAGGTTACAAGAACCATGACTCTTCATTGCATATTTTTGGAGTTATTCCCCTTAGTATTTTATCATACTTAATTCTTGTCCGGGCAATAATACATACAGTATAACAGGTATCAATTTGAAACTTCATAGGTGTCTAAATCTTATTGAGGGGAATTGCCGTGCACAAGAGCCATAACTCTTCATTGCATATTTTTGGAGTTATTCCCCTTTGTATTTCTTGGTGACAAATAACACCCCACGGGGAGCATCACCAGTCTGTGATGGCTCTTGTAATGGAATTTCCCCCTATGGTTTTAACAAACAAACTTATATTACACAGTAAAACTCTTTGTAATTTTGATATAGCTATTCATCTGTTTGCACTTCGTTTTTTTCACCAACAAATTTTGTTCAGACTTTTTGCTTGTTGGATTTCGACTAAACTATTTTGAGTTATCAGTACTTAGTAAAGTATATCATCGATTCATATTAGTTCTATATGGTCAGGTCATTAGCAAAGGGTCAGATCCCATAACTGTGATTTGATAATTTGCTGAATAATGCCCCTTTATGGACTTGTATATTGTTGTTAACTTAAGACAAGCTGGTGTCTGTGTTACCACTGGAAAGAATATTTTGAAACTTCACAAACTTGTTCACTGTGAATATCTAAACATAAAGGGACATGTCCCATAACTGTGAATTATTTTATTTTCAGAATTATGTCCTTTTTTGGACTTCGATTATTAACTTTATGATTTTGTGTGTAAGCTGGTACCGGTGTAACCACTAGATGGAATAGTTTGAAACATGACATACTTGTTTACTGTGCATATCTAAGTATACAGGGACAGGTCCCATAACTGTGATTTGTGTATTTGCAGAATTATGCCCCTTTTAGGGCTTAAAATATCGAGGTTAAGATTTTGCTGTTTGGGAATGACTTGAAACTACACACCCTTGTTCAATGTGATATCTAAGCATATGAGGACAGGTCCCATAACTGAGATCTAATTATTTGCAGAATTATGCCCCCTTTTCAAAAATGTTTGGACGTCCTTACATTCTTTTTCAAAATATAGACACTTTTATTAAAAAAAATTTTTATCAAAATGTTTGAACATCCAAACATTTTTCTTTTTAGAATGTACATGTTTTGATTTAAATTGAATAAAATATTGGACAAGCAATCATTTCAAATCAATTATAAGCAAAATATTTTCACTCTGGAAACAAAATTGTTTGGACGTCCAAACATTTTGACTATTTTAATCAAATACATTTATAAAAAAGTGTGCGTACTCTGAAAACCAAAATGTTTGGACGTCCAAACATTTCTGCTCCAATATGTGCAGTTTAAGTATTTTTGAAAAAATTTTGGACGTCCAAACAATTCTTTTTTTCAGAGTGATCAGTCTCTTTGTTCCAATTTACATTATTGTATACCATATTTAGTTAGTTTTATCAAAATGTTTGGACGTCCAAACATTTTTCTTCTCGGAATGTAGACATTTTGAGTTATATTAATAATTAATATCTATTTTATGCAAAATATGTACAATCTAGAAAACCAAATTGTTTGGACGTCCAAACATTTTGGTCAATGTAATAAAAAAAGTGTGCATAATCTGAAAACCAAATTGTTTGGACGTCCAAACAATTTTGTCTCCCAGTGTAAACGTATTGAGTATCTTTGATTCTATATCAAAATGTTTGGACGTCCAAACATTTCTGTTTCAAAATGTGTATATTTTCATTTGTTATTATTTTTTGCCAAAATGTTTGGACGTCCAAACAATTCTGTTTCCAGAGTCCGTTTGTACACATTTTGAGTATATTTGTTATAATTTTTCATTATTGTATATACGTTATATATTTTTGTCAAATTGTTTGGACGTCCAAACATTTTGGTCAATGTAATACAAAAGTGTGCATAATCTGAAAACCAAATTGTTTGGACGTTCAAACATTTCTGTTCAAAATGTGCATAGTCTGAGTGTATTTGAAAAAAATGTTTGGACGTCCAAACAATTTGTCTCCCAGTGTAAACGTATTGAGTATCTTTAAATACTACATTAAGTTTTATCAAAATGTTTGGATGTCCAAACATTTCTGTTTCAAAATGAGTATATTTTCATTTTTTACTACTTTTTGCCAAAATGTTTGGACGTCCAAACATTTTTTTTCAGAATAGACACATTTTGAGTTTATTTGAACAAAATGTTTGGACGTCCAAACATCTGAAAAAATATGCTCGCAATCTGCATACTCTGGAAACAAAATTGTTTGGACGTCCAAACATTTCTGTTCTAAAATGTGCATAGTCTAACTTAATCTGAAAAAATGTTTGGACGTCCAAACAATTTGTCTCCCAGTGTACACATTTTGTGTATCTTAGATTCTATATTAAGTTTTATCAAACTGTTTCAATATGTATATTTTTCATTTTTTACTTATATTTCGCCAAAATGTTTGGACGTCCAAACATTTTTCTTTCCAGAATATACACATTTTGAGGTATTTGAACAACATTTGACAAAAATTATGCTCACTATGTGTAAACTCTGGAAACAAAATTGTTTGGACGTCCAAACATTTTGGTCAATTATTGTCTCCTATCAAATACATTGTTTCGCAAAAACAGCACACTCTGAAAAACAAAATGTTTGGACGTCCAAACAATTATGTTCCATTAGTGTATACCGGTTACTTTTGCCAGTAAAGCAAAATGTTTGGACGTCCAAACATTTTGCTTTTCAAAATAAAGATTCTTCATTGATAGTATATTTGATTAAATTGTTTGGACGTCCAAACATTTCTGTATGATATTTGCCAAATAAAGTATGAAAATTTCAACCTGTATTTATTTTATTTACTTTTGAGGTTAACATTTGTTGACCTCTTTTGATTTTTTTTACAATTTAGGTCGACATTTTCGACCCTGATTTGCTCATTTTGGGCACCCAAAAAGGGAATTTGTGTTTTTTCCCCTTTTAAATAGTTGTCCGTTATATGTGAATAAGGTGTTCCGGTAATTATACAGTCATTCCTAACTACGTTAATTTTTCACCATATGTAATATAAAGCAAAATAATAGTATAGTTATACATTTAATGATGACTACGCAATAAAAAACAATTCCTTATTAGAAAATGTCGTCATGAAATATGTCGATAACATTAGAGTGTATGATAAACAATGCGTGTGTTCGCAAATCGTGTCCACTCAGAGGTCAATCGGTCGACATACCCTGTCGGCTCTGTAACTCTGTTTCGAAATCGAACTATAGTTCATTTCATGTTCGTTTTCAACATGCATGTGAAGTTTGCTGCTTATATACGAGCCATTATCCAGGAACACATGCTATTTTGGAACTATAAGGTTTTAGAAAACCTTAAAAAAAGAAAAGATGCACATGAATTGATTCTATTTAAAGTAATTTACCAAAAGAGTACATTATCATAGCTTTGAAATGTCCCATGGAATATTTCGAAATCTTGTACTTTGTTATTATGACGACCAATTTTGAAAAAGTACTTTGATTAAGAAACAAGAAGGTTTTAGTTGTTTAAAACAGTTACTGTAATAACAAATCCCTGAATACAAACAATTCCGATTATGAAGCTTATTTTAAAACTAAAACATAAATCTTAAACTTGATGCGATTTTGAACAGTTTATGTCAATAAAAGATCAAATTGTGTATTAAGAAAAAATTGTCACAGCAACGTCAAATAACGTTTGAATGATTCGCGACGTAAGCCAAAATCTCTGCATATGGACTGGAAGAAAACAGCTCTAACTTCGTCAAAACAATCCATTAATAAATTTTCTCTTACATTTTGTTTAAAAAGAATTATTCTTAACAAACTATCTCCAATTTATTATGTTTGTTAAAATAGCAGGTTTTTCCTGGAGACCAGCTCATATTATGTTGCAACCACATGAATACTAAGAATATTTCGGATGTTGCATAGCACAACTTACTTCTATCCCGGTGTATGTGCTAATAGCGAACATTCCTCGCCACCACCAGCACCACCAGCAGCAGCAAGCAGCAGTAAGCAATCACGTCGGAATAATAAAGCTGTGTCAAAACATTATTATCGGAACAATACAATCAACATGACTAATTATCATTATGACAAAACGACAGCGTAACACCAGAAACACACGATACGAAATTCGTAATAGAACAATATCATTCAAGCAAAACAGCATAAAAACCTATAGCGCAGCCAGTATAATAACGTACTATTTACATAAAGGGTATATTGGCAATATAGACTGGTGATTATATCTAGTTTTAAAAAGAACACACATTGCTTGAACCTATTGTGCGTTACATACATTTTTGTATCGCGATGTATATATTGTCCAACTAGTCTGCTGTATTGTCGTGTTTGATTACTACATTGTTGTAAGTATCAGTTTGATAATTTCCATCTGTGTTCGCTGGTTAATCTCGTAAGACGTTCATTATTATAATTTACCGGACTTACTGCATAGCATGAATGTGTTCCAAAAATATCGCCGAAAAGACGAGAAATGTGTCTATTTGCATTATGTATGCCTTGTCTTTATTCATAGTTGCCAATTGCGGTTACAACGTCTTGAACAGTAAACTGTCTTGCGGGAATGGTTTTGGTCAGATCGACCTTTGATTTTTTTGTAAATATGTGAAATGTTTGTGGACTGACTATTGCGTTGTAAAGTGTCTTTCTTTCCAGGCAAGCAAAACGTGTATTAGCCGAAAATCAGTCGACGAATGCATTGAATAACAAATGTGATGTTAGCCCACTAGCATGTAACAGAATCACAACATCCATAGGTCGATCTAATCAAAAACATTCCCTCCAAGTCGGACATTTCACTGATAAAAACATTGTACATGGAATTGCTGAACAAAATGAAGACATTCTTGACAATTGACAATTCTAGTCTTTTGAGCGACAATATGCGGAATGATTAAACCTCTGATGTAGGTCCGTCAATAATAATAAACGTCTTACAAGATAATCTCGATTGAAGGCTAAACTTATAACCAGCGGACTCAGTTGGACATGGTCAACATCGTAATCAAGCAGTCTCGTGCAACGTAACATATTAAATGTTGTACGACCATATAATTAACTGGCTGGATATTGCGACAAGCGACAAATAAATGCAGTCGATAATGTCCAACATTTTCTGAACACAACTTATACATCGCAATAGTAGGTTATAAGTCATAAGTTCAAGCAATATACATGTAGTTTCTTTAACTAGATAGAATCGTCAGTTAATCTTGTTCAAATACCATTGACGTAAATAGTATGTTATTATTCTGACGGAGTTGCATGTTTTTAAGTTGGTTTGTAAGTGCGATATTGTCAATCAACGGAACCGGTGTCGTGTGTTTCTGGTATTATGCCCTTGGCAGGTCATTATGATGACCTTTTTCATTTTCATTCTCCGATGATAGATTTTGGAAAAAAAAATCCTTTTATATAGGTGAAGAACCACTAAATGCCTCCGCGGACAAAGTGGTGATACACTCAAGTAGTCCTTAAAAAAACTTTGGTTTGCCTGTAAATGGAGATATTTCTTGACAAATGTGGAGTTGAATGATGAAATTGGGTTTAAATGGTTGGTAAATATGCATGTGGTGTAGTAAAACTGTAATATTTGTATTATTCCACTATTTTGTTCTTGATACCAAAGTGAAAGTAGACTAGGGTAAAACCCAGAACTCATTAATCCGGACATGCGTAAAAACGGATAGACCGTGTTTGAAGGACAAAAACTTTCTTAGAAGATACATGACCCCCCTTTTTTATTGCATTATTTTGAAGCTTAAATGCCCCTCTTTACAATGATATATGTGGTCCAGGTGGCCATAGACTAAAAAAGTTGAAAATTGGGGTCTACTATGGCCAATTTACATTGAGCTATAGAGCAAATCTATTTGGTGGTTTCTAACCTAAAGAAGGGCAAAATTCTATTAAATTCATGTTTTCATTTTTTTGCATTCAAATGTTTGGAAATGCATCCCAGATAGGGTTTTGACCACTTTTATCTGTTTAAATTGTCTAAAAAAGTGAAAATTTAGATTTTTATCATGAAAATCTAGAAAATTTCAGATTTTGTTCTTCTAAAATTGTCATTTTTATGCCAAAATTGACCTTATTTTAGTGTCAGACAGGGGTAATTGTGATTAAATATGAAGAATAGACACATAATTAGGCATCTAAAGCATAATTAGTGTTCAGTGAAACAGTTTTTCACAAATACAACCCAATTTAAAATCACTATTCATGATATTTTGCAAGTGCTGGCCAAATTTCTCCTTAAAGGCGCATATGCGTGCTTGTCATTTTTTCTAGAATTCATGCACAATTTGTCTAGAATTGATTGTTGTGTGCTGCATATACATAGTAGTATTGAAAAAAGTGCAAAAATCACTTTAATAAGTAAAACTAGGCTGTCTTAAGGTAAAGAACCACTAAATGCCTCCGCGGACAAAGTGGTGATACACTCAAGTAGTCCTTAAAAAAACTTTGGTTTGCCTGTAAATGGAGATATTTCTTGACAAATGTGGAGTTGAATGATGAAATTGGGTTTAAATGGTTGGTAAATATGCATGTGGTGTAGTAAAACTGTAATATTTGTATTATTCCACTATTTTGTTCTTGATACCAAAGTGAAAGTAGACTAGGGTAAAACCCAGAACTCATTAATCCGGACATGCGTAAAAACGGATAGACCGTGTTTGAAGGACAAAAACTTTCTTAGAAGATACATGACCCCCCTTTTTTATTGCATTATTTTGAAGCTTAAATGCCCCTCTTTACAATGATATATGTGGTCCAGGTGGCCATAGACTAAAAAAGTTGAAAATTGGGGTCTACTATGGCCAATTTACATTGAGCTATAGAGCAAATCTATTTGGTGGTTTCTAACCTAAAGAAGGGCAAAATTCTATTAAATTCATGTTTTCATTTTTTTGCATTCAAATGTTTGGAAATGCATCCCAGATAGGGTTTTGACCACTTTTATCTGTTTAAATTGTCTAAAAAAGTGAAAATTTAGATTTTTATCATGAAAATCTAGAAAATTTCAGATTTTGTTCTTCTAAAATTGTCATTTTTATGCCAAAATTGACCTTATTTTAGTGTCAGACAGGGGTAATTGTGATTAAATATGAAGAATAGACACATAATTAGGCATCTAAAGCATAATTAGTGTTCAGTGAAACAGTTTTTCACAAATACAACCCAATTTAAAATCACTATTCATGATATTTTGCAAGTGCTGGCCAAATTTCTCCTTAAAGGCGCATATGCGTGCTTGTCATTTTTTCTAGAATTCATGCACAATTTGTCTAGAATTGATTGTTGTGTGCTGCATATACATAGTAGTATTGAAAAAAGTGCAAAAATCACTTTAATAAGTAAAACTAGGCTGTCTTAAGGTAAAGAACCACTAAATGCCTCCGCGGACAAAGTGGTGATACACTCAAGTAGTCCTTAAAAAAACTTTGGTTTGCCTGTAAATGGAGATATTTCTTGACAAATGTGGAGTTGAATGATGAAATTGGGTTTAAATGGTTGGTAAATATGCATGTGGTGTAGTAAAACTGTAATATTTGTATTATTCCACTATTTTGTTCTTGATACCAAAGTGAAAGTAGACTAGGGTAAAACCCAGAACTCATTAATCCGGACATGCGTAAAAACGGATAGACCGTGTTTGAAGGACAAAAACTTTCTTAGAAGATACATGACCCCCCTTTTTTATTGCATTATTTTGAAGCTTAAATGCCCCTCTTTACAATGATATATGTGGTCCAGGTGGCCATAGACTAAAAAAGTTGAAAATTGGGGTCTACTATGGCCAATTTACATTGAGCTATAGAGCAAATCTATTTGGTGGTTTCTAACCTAAAGAAGGGCAAAATTCTATTAAATTCATGTTTTCATTTTTTTGCATTCAAATGTTTGGAAATGCATCCCAGATAGGGTTTTGACCACTTTTATCTGTTTAAATTGTCTAAAAAAGTGAAAATTTAGATTTTTATCATGAAAATCTAGAAAATTTCAGATTTTGTTCTTCTAAAATTGTCATTTTTATGCCAAAATTGACCTTATTTTAGTGTCAGACAGGGGTAATTGTGATTAAATATGAAGAATAGACACATAATTAGGCATCTAAAGCATAATTAGTGTTCAGTGAAACAGTTTTTCACAAATACAACCCAATTTAAAATCACTATTCATGATATTTTGCAAGTGCTGGCCAAATTTCTCCTTAAAGGCGCATATGCGTGCTTGTCATTTTTTCTAGAATTCATGCACAATTTGTCTAGAATTGATTGTTGTGTGCTGCATATACATAGTAGTATTGAAAAAAGTGCAAAAATCACTTTAATAAGTAAAACTAGGCTGTCTTAAGGTAAAGAACCACTAAATGCCTCCGCGGACAAAGTGGTGATACACTCAAGTAGTCCTTAAAAAAACTTTGGTTTGCCTGTAAATGGAGATATTTCTTGACAAATGTGGAGTTGAATGATGAAATTGGGTTTAAATGGTTGGTAAATATGCATGTGGTGTAGTAAAACTGTAATATTTGTATTATTCCACTATTTTGTTCTTGATACCAAAGTGAAAGTAGACTAGGGTAAAACCCAGAACTCATTAATCCGGACATGCGTAAAAACGGATAGACCGTGTTTGAAGGACAAAAACTTTCTTAGAAGATACATGACCCCCCTTTTTTATTGCATTATTTTGAAGCTTATATGCCCCTCTTTACAATGATATATGTGGTCCAGGTGGCCATAGACTAAAAAAGTTGAAAATTGGGGTCTACTATGGCCAATTTACATTGAGCTATAGAGCAAATCTATTTGGTGGTTTCTAACCTAAAGAAGGGCAAAATTCTATTAAATTCATGTTTTCATTTTTTTGCATTCAAATGTTTGGAAATGCATCCCAGATAGGGTTTTGACCACTTTTATCTGTTTAAATTGTCTAAAAAAGTGAAAATTTAGATTTTTATCATGAAAATCTAGAAAATTTCAGATTTTGTTCTTCTAAAATTGTCATTTTTATGCCAAAATTGACCTTATTTTAGTGTCAGACAGGGGTAATTGTGATTAAATATGAAGAATAGACACATAATTAGGCATCTAAAGCATAATTAGTGTTCAGTGAAACAGTTTTTCACAAATACAACCCAATTTAAAATCACTATTCATGATATTTTGCAAGTGCTGGCCAAATTTCTCCTTAAAGGCGCATATGCGTGCTTGTCATTTTTTCTAGAATTCATGCACAATTTGTCTAGAATTGATTGTTGTGTGCTGCATATACATAGTAGTATTGAAAAAAGTGCAAAAATCACTTTAATAAGTAAAACTAGGCTGTCTTAAGGTAAAGAACCACTAAATGCCTCCGCGGACAAAGTGGTGATACACTCAAGTAGTCCTTAAAAAAACTTTGGTTTGCCTGTAAATGGAGATATTTCTTGACAAATGTGGAGTTGAATGATGAAATTGGGTTTAAATGGTTGGTAAATATGCATGTGGTGTAGTAAAACTGTAATATTTGTATTATTCCACTATTTTGTTCTTGATACCAAAGTGAAAGTAGACTAGGGTAAAACCCAGAACTCATTAATCCGGACATGCGTAAAAACGGATAGACCGTGTTTGAAGGACAAAAACTTTCTTAGAAGATACATGACCCCCCTTTTTTATTGCATTATTTTGAAGCTTAAATGCCCCTCTTTACAATGATATATGTGGTCCAGGTGGCCATAGACTAAAAAAGTTGAAAATTGGGGTCTACTATGGCCAATTTACATTGAGCTATAGAGCAAATCTATTTGGTGGTTTCTAACCTAAAGACCCTATTTAATATACGGTTTTGGGACGAATAGCTCGCTTTAATACCGCGCATATTTCGTGATTAAGGATTGTTATGTTATGCAAAAAGCTTATTTTAATTGGGTCCGTAATTCCCTGCTGTGGGATATACATATATATTGGCTACAAATGTCACATGCATAATGAACAAGAAATAAATATTAGTATGTATTATTATTCCTCACCTTTTTCGTAATGTTAATTCCCCGTAGACAAACTGGTAGTATTCTTACTATGGCGACCAAGAGGATCAAAACACCACGCGAGTGGGCGTTTATTTTACTTCAGCAGGGTACTATAGTACTTTTTGACAGTACTTTTCATGTCACGTGGTACATTTATGCAAAAACAAACATGGCGGCGTATTCCACCCGCATAACGATTTTTTTTAATTCGAGTTCTCTATATCCAGTCAAGTATTGGGTGCTGAAAAGTATTTCAAGAATTAGGTGTATCCAATACATTGATACCTTTCGCTATAAATTATACATTGGATATCTTGGAGTTGTTTATTTTCCGATCTACGGACAAACATGATGGAATTTGAATACGTAAAATAATAATCAGGTAATTAACCAATGTTCACACGATCTGAGTAATTGGGACCAAGGGACATGGTATATATCTCTTATAATTCAGGCATGAAATTGACTCCTGTAGAGTTAATACCTTGAAATAGAAAGTAAGTTCATTCGTACACATAACGATATGTAAATATATCTACCAAAAATAAATTGTGGACAAAAAGTTCGGGGGAATAAAATAAATAAGACCTAGCTTGAGGGTGATTGTAAAAATGTCAGCCCTCGAAAAGTACTGTTACCCGCGGGCTTTGCCTTTCCACAGGCTGACAATTGTACTGTCACCCTCAAAGCTATGTGTTATTTATATACTTTAATTGTCACGCTATATATTGGATGTTTCAGGCAGTAACACTTTATTAGCTTGCATATACATGATTACAGAGGAAAGTAAATTACTAAAACTTGACTATAGAGTAATTGAACAGTAGGTAATTGAAACCTATAGTATAATAAATTTCTCTTTGCTATTCGATGTGTTGATTAAGTATGCATGACCTTATAGTCATTATCAGTAATTGATAATTGGGAGTATTCTCGTAGATGATCTTGTATATTTTGTGACAATTACACAATGTCGTTGGTTTGCACTTGCAGAACACTTTGTAATAAATCCTATAATCTGAATATACGGTATAGGTTGATGATCTCTTTGTTGTAATTGGAAACTATAACACACTGCATAACGATTGCTTTCTAAAACTGACTTCTTCCACTAAGTTCTTGTGCATAGTCCTACTCCGGATCTCAACCAATATGTAGGTACAAATATAATTTTAACGTTATAGTCATTGTGACACATGAATATTCATATCTAGACAATATTGATGATGTCAGTTGTGTTTGCATATGTATACGAAACCAGTCTAACTAGGCCAGATTTGTTTGTACCTACATGTAAATTGTGGGGAAAACCATATTGCGCCGAGTTCCATGTATCAACTATAAGAGCATACTGGCATCGCTATGTATACATACTCCTACACATGCAACCAACAGCCGCCACATTATATATTCCATAAATGAGTACATTTTTGCCCTCTTTTTATTCTTAAATTGTCGTAAATATTCACTTAAATTTACTCATCACGTTAAAAGTGTATTTGATTGTCTCCTTAGGAAAGAACGGGCGTTATTGCATTTTTAACTATCGACTCGACGATATCTTCGAATTTGAGCACCCATTAGTGTTGTCGACTACGCCCAAACATATAATCTGTTGATTCATATCATCCATATTTGGCATTAGAATTGCCTAACATTATATTTCAATAGTTGTCACTAGTACAGCATTGTCAAATAGAATGTTGTCTATTTTTTATAGTAACGCCTTGTCTTTGGTAGAACTCAGATGCATATTTTGTTCTGGCGAGATGCATGGAAATAAATTGCACCACAGTATACCTTTGATATAGCAAGTTAACACTTTAATATGCACAGTGAGAGTTGTTACTGGGACACCTCATTCATACATTGTAGTAATTTCTTCGTACAACCAACTAATTGCTTCAAATGTCACGAACTAAATTTGATAATAAAACAATTAGCACTATAACAATGTCATAAACATTTGACAATAAGAAGAAATATTTTAAATAATGGGTCACAGAGAAATTAGCGAAATATACCGAAACCCAACAGGGGCGTGAAGTAATGTAACGTGCCGTAATTAAAACATTAGTTTTATAATTATAAGTAAACCTTAATATGTTGAATAGTGCAGGTTTACTGGTACATAATTGGCAGTAAAATTGGAGAAAATTATTATATTGTTGCCAGAAAATCCATTATTTCCTTACAAATTGGGGAGGACATATGCCTGCATTATATTGCAAATCATTTTCTCTTGGAGAAGAGATTATTCAGTATACACACTCATATGTTACTTTCATTTTTCTTTCAGTTTGTCATGGTTCGAACTATGCACTATACAGTACATGAATAAGGACTTCATAGCATGGAATGACCTTCTAGATTTTCACAAAATGCTGTTGATGCCAACCACAATACAGATATTCAAATTGGTACAACCATAAATGATTGTTTATGGATTATACAATTTATTATATAGAACCATAAGCGGTTTAGATTCATGGTAAGATCTTCCTTTTGATTGACCTTAGACGTTGTGTTATTTCTGTGCTCGGCTGATATCAACAGTACTGCCTGTCCTGTCATGTCCTGTCCAATTTGCATCTTCTTTTTCATTAAACTACATATTCCATTGCTTGAATATTAAAGTCAATTTAGTAGTACACTTAGTAGAAACGTTTTAATCACATTACATACATACATGCATGAATCAATTGGCAATTTCAATATAGGGGACACATAAAACCTTTATGAGATTTCAAGCTATAAATCAACTGTGTTACATATTAGCGATGGCAAAATTAGCAAGTAAGTAGTAATTTAGGGATACACATTAAACTAATGATATAATATAATTTTATATTACCGGTGCATTGTGAATGTTTATAACCAGCATCGTAAAGTTTTTATGTTTAGAGTGCATGTGCTGACAATCATTTGACACCATTGTAGCAAGATGTAAAGACAAATAACCAAATAGTTTATGGTTATGTGCGAAATGGTGTATGTACTATGACATCTATGCACAGATCGACTACACGTGGTTAAGGCAAATGGATATTGTTATTTGACTTCCGAAATATGAAATTATATAATTGCGAGTAAATTGCATCAAAATAAGAATTGACAATTATACAGACATGGCGCCTATACATCACCAGTTATTTATCATAATTATATAATATTTAATTGAAGCGCTAAATACAAAATGTGCTTCTTTATTCGACCATACAATTGTGTTTTATGGCGAGTACCGATGCAATATCAGTTTACTAAATACCGTCTATCAAATGTTTTAATCGTATTTTGAACTATATGATAACATACAAAATGTATATAGTCACTTCTGCTATATCTGAGGCATGTGTGTATATGCATATGAATGTACAGTGCATACTGCATGTAGTTCTCAAATTGACAGAATTCACACAGTGTTGGGAAGTTCATTTTCATCATTTTTAACTACTGATGAATATACGGCATTATCACATTTTATGTCCGTTACTAGTAAACAATAACTGTGAATCATTATTTGATTATTAATGTAAATGCTTATTATTATATTTCCTTAGTGAGTACTATCAGTCTGTAATTATGCCTCCCATCTTTGATGAGAGGTATATATAACATTGCAAGTGACAGTGCGTCAGACTGTATGGCGGTCGGTCAGTCGGTAGACCTAATGATTTTCAGGTTAATAACTTGTTAATAGTACACCTTGCCCTAGGAACTTCAAGCTTTACATCTAGGTTGGCCAGCAACAGTAGATGACCGATAACGATATTGAGTCAGCATGTGACCTTTATAATTTCCCACTATTAGGCTTTCAAGGGGTATGCTTTTTTCTTGACGTATACACATTGTTTACCTAGACTACTACATAAATGTACATGTATGTTGAACTGTTTTAAAACACGAACAAGGCACCTTTCTGTTGGACAAATACCTATTTTTATTAACGATGAAAACAATATTGTCATTTAAGGAATAAAAATATGTTAATTATGATATAAAGAAATACTAGCACGGATACAATAAAAGTCATGTGATTTAAACATGTTGCAGTTTCATGACTCTGTTAAATACCTTGCCTACGCGATGTAAGTTTTCTTTCAAAATGGTATGTGATGAAATAGTTAATTGTCGTTAGAACGCATTTTATTGCATATAATGAAAAGTATCGCTCCTAGGATAAATTCCCCACCACAAACAATGAATGTACTATTGTAGCTCCCCGTCAGATCAAACAAGAAACCTGAAAAATAAAACAGCATGACAATAAAATAAACTTATCTAAAAGTAACTTGCATGAAAAAAACCCAAATATATGTACGCATAGCTTCATGAATGATGTAATGCGATCAAATATGTAATTAATCAAGTTTTAAGCAAATCACCAACATCTTAATTGATAGCCGCCTTTAACCCAATAGAAGGTAAGCATTTATTTATTTACATAGTTTTACATGTATGTATAATCCCAAAGTGAGCAAATCCTTGCATTCTGATTGGCTAAGACGATCAGTTTACACTCCCAGTACATCGTCGGTTTTTGACAGTTTATAATATATTGTTTTGTTTATAAATCTGCATAATTATGTGTGTTTACGATGTTCCTTAAAGTTTGTTTAAAATATTGTATTGATTGTTTATGCTGATGCCCATATGGACCTAGCTTTGAAATAAAACTGGAAACTTGACACTTGACACTTGACACTGTGTATACGTCCTTTTCTGAAGTGGGTGGAGTAAGTCAAAACTGCAAATGTCCATCACATCTGTACAATTTACACTTGACTCGTATGTATTGCTGACCTGTATGTAAATACTCTTAGTTTTTACATATAAATCGTCTTCTTATCCACATTATGTTCAGCTATTCTCCCAACCTAATGTTGTGATGACGTCATATAAACGACGTAATCAAATGAATATCATTTTGCAAATAGCACTGGAGTCGAAGTTAAAGTTAACATTTACATTATATTGACAGAGGGTAGTTTCAAAAGACGATATGAAATTATAATGACTTTTTACCTTCACTGATGTGTAAGAGCCTGAACATTACCGACCAGTTGCATAAACTTCTATCGTATGCAAAATAATGGAAAAGATAGTAAAAAACCGCTTTGTATCACCATGTGGTGTTAAATGATATATTATCTGATTATCAATACAGCTAACCTGCACTGCTGTATCCTATCGTCAGACCATTTCCATGCGATAGTTTAATTGATCAATACGCCGTGCTAAAAATATTACCCCACTACCACGCAAAAGTATACATATGTAAATATTAAGACTCGTTTTAAGTTATGCTTACCTGCTAGTGGCGGTCCAATACACAGACCTATTCCAGTGGACACTAACAACAGACCAAAAGCGTTTGAAATCAGCTCAGGTTTCACGATGTCAACAATAGCTACATACAATAAGGCCACATATCCACCTGAAAAAAAAAGAAATTAACGCCTCGATTTTCTAATGACAGACAAGCCTATGGCGACATGATACTCACTGAATGATATCTAGACAAACTACTCTACTTGGAATAAAAGCAAGTTCACTGTGTTTCTATTACCTAATGACTTATTGCCCGACATCGCCGATGCAACCCCTTTGACGGGGACATACCTAATACAATATAAAATACTTAAATAATTAAAGTTTATATTGTTTTGAATATTGGCAGAGGTTACTCATGTTTTATTTAGTAGAAAATTGTAACACAACCTTATAATAGCATTGTATAATATTTAACCTTTTGTATTTACAACCCTACATGTATGAGTGTAGATAAACCATACCTTAACTAATAATAACCAACTACGTGGAACAATTAGAGAACAAATGGGACAAATGGGCATATAAAATACGATTTGTTCTGATTTTCAATATGATGGTTATTGTTGTTAACGAACTAGAAATGTAGCATGACATTGTACAACGGGTAGGTGTAGATCATTTAGAACCTACCGAAGGCATTGACAACGAATGGTTGTATATCGCAAACTAAAAGCCCATTACTTACCCATCAGAGTTCCAAATAAACTGGTATACACTAGTTTAGTTTCAAACGTTGACATCAATGGTGATAGTCCGGATATCAGTCCAAGCAGCATTACCACTATGATCAGTAGGGTCAATCTACTGAAACAAACACGGTCTCCTATCCAACCAAATATGACTCTACTAACAGTGTTCCCGATTGCTAAAATGATAAACCTATAGTTACCGTAGTTGTTATAATTTGTATGTCCTACTTTCAAATTAACAAGAGGAAGTCATCTACTTCATTAACACCCGATTATTTGTTACTGTGAAATAAAGATCGGGATGTCTTTACAATATAGCAATACATTGCAAGTTACATTACAGACAGAGTCGTCCGAATGAACTGACAGAACTGGCACTTGCAAGCACGCAATGGTTACCTTCTGATGGGTATATCTTGAAGTTGATTACAAGTGCTAAATGTCCTCGGATGGGTATTACTATACAAAAGTGTAATTTGATGAAGTATTCACTTACCGATTGACGAGGTTAGCATAGCAGCATCAGCTTTGGTCATACCCGACTGTTCAGCTTGATCCGGAATATAAGTGGATGGTATTAGTATTGTCATCATTACAAATAATGCGGCCAATAAATAAATGACACATCTGATGTCTTTGAGCAATTCGCGATTAAATACGGAGAAAAAGAAGGACTTTATTTGTGAAACAAGAGTGGTCGGTTCTTCAGGCAACTCTGTGTCGTCCTTGGTCTTCCAACCTGCCAAAAGTAAGCCGAGGACGGCGCCTTGCAGAGCAAATCCCGCCTGTAATAACATCGTCCCTCTCCATCCATACTTATCAATCACCCAACGCATACTGTAGTTGCAAACAAACGCTCCGATGCCTTAAATGAAAAAGAAAGCACAGGTATTCCATAAGACTGGTTGATTTATGGATTACAAATAAAGATATCAAGAATAAATTATATATTTATTAGTCAATCAGGTTAAATAATCGCTGAACGTGAAAATTGTCAACACCTTAAAATGATATACATGTACATATTCACCAATCAGTCACTTAACCGTACAATTACACAAATCGATGTACGCTGTACATGTACGTAATGACAATCATTGGTAAATGGATAATAGCCATTCATGCATCTTTACATGGTCACATGCTGCTCCAAAGCAACCAAATATAGTAGAGCCATAATCCTCATGGCCGCGATGAACAATTGTAAATAGTATGAATTTAATGATGATATATAACTGCTATCAGTATGAACTTGTCATGTTCATGTACTTTTGATAAAATATTGTACACGCATAGAAATCATATGCATTTACAAAACATACCATCAATTTCACTGCAAAATTATGTTTCAAGTGTGCCCTTTACATTGCCGTTCATAATGACATACGCACTGTTGATAAAATTTCCTAGTCCCAGTCGCAATTCAAACATGATACCCAATTTCACAAAGATATGGCAAACTTACGGCGATCCCAAGTACTTGGATCAAACCTAGTAACTTATTTATCTCTTCTCTATTAAATTCATTGATTGAGCAGTCACTTACTAGTTACCCAGTCAATCAACCAAGCAAGAACAAAGACAAGCACATATGTTAAGGCAATTACCTGATCCACTTGTTGCAATACCGGTGGCCAGTGTTCGGTGCTTATTGAAATTTTGTAACACACATACGTTTGCGGACAGGTACATCAGTCCAAAGCCAAGTCCTGAAAGTGTATCGAAGTGCAATCACTTTCTGTTTCACACTGCAACCCTAAGACAACTGGTACTTGTAAAACCATGTTGCTAAACGACGTTTTCTGATTCTAAGTGATAGTCATGTGTCACATTCATATATTTGTTCTATAATAGTTTAGCGATTCTTATACAATTATTTAATGTGTTATGCTATTCTGTGTAGGTTATGCGTTTTCATTGCCACTCAGTGCATGCGTCTTAGTGCACATTCTTTTTACAATTATTAATGAATATTTGGTTAAAGTCAACTCTCATTCAGATATATTTTATCCACGGACGAGATCAAGATAGTTGGCGTTCCTTTTGTTAGGGCGTAATCATTATACGGAGAGGGTTAAACTTCAGAATATGTTGATATATTGCTTACCCCCTAAAACACCATAGGTAATCCACAAGTGATAGATGCTGGTAGCAAACGAACTGATGACAAAGCCAGTACAACTAACAAGGGCTCCAATGATAACAACAATACGATGTCCGTATTTCTCTCCGAGAGCACTGGATAGCGGTCCTTGAAAAACATATTCTAATTAACAAGATGATAACGCACCAATTTCAGCTACAATTGTTAAGGATAGTATCCAATTAATGCCAACGCGGACCAAAATCAGATACACTCAAATAGTCCGGTAAGAAACTTTTGACCGACTGGAAATGTGTGTAAGTCTTGACAAATCTGCACCAGAATCATAAAATTGGGTTTAAATGCTTTGCATGTGGTGAAGTGAAAGTGCCTTATTAAAACATATTTGGCATCCTGGCTTTCATAACGAAAAGTAAAGTAGCAATCGGAGTAGAATACATGACGTCCACTGTTTTCATTTTCTATTGATTCTAATGATATATTTTGATAGGGCGCTATTGATAAAAAGTTGCCTTTTTTGTTGACTGATGTCGGTCACTTTACAGTGAGTTAAAGAACAATTTATTTGGTGGTGTTTTACCTAAAGGTTTCGGACCTTTATGGTGCACACATTTTTAGCTTCAGGGCCTTTGTTTCAGTAATAATAATATTTACAGGAATTGGAATGACATACTTTTATGCTTTAAGAATATTTGATATACAATATGTAAACTTGTCCCTCGAATAATATAGATATTTACATACGTTGTGTTATGATCAAAACAAACTACAGGCTAAACTATATTAGTATATATTACCTAGACAAAACGCCACTGCTGCAAGTATAGCAACACTCACACTAGATGTTCCTCGTCCGTGACCAAAGCTATCAATTATCTCAACCAGCATTATGCCGAAAGAAAATAACACACCATCTACGATAAATGATACCAGAAACGATGCTAAGACGATTACCCATCCTCGCTTCCATTCATTCATCGCGGATGTTTTGCTACAATAAAGATTATCGTTAAATATATTCACAATGATTGCACAACCTATGTTTCTCATGCCGATGGCTTTATAAAATCTTATAGAATCAAATCACTCTTACTTTCAATCACTTGTACAAATGAGTATATCGTATATCAAATTCAGTCGTGATTGACTTCTTAGTTTTCCAGGTGACTTTGTTTTAAATAGAATTAACGAATCAAATTTCTACATCAAATCGTCACTTTTACACTACATTTGTATAACAAATTCAGTCCTTAAAGAATTTCCCCATGATTGCTATCTTAGTCTTACAGGTGACTCTATTATGAATGTTATTATTGTTTCAAATCCACATGTATGATACTACTAATGATGACCGGCTGTACACACGTATCGATTTCAAGTTGTCTTATTTTCAATTATTAGTATATGGCGAGAGCCGGGACGTTAGTGTTCACGTCGTGTAAGGTGGTTATTTTTAACTTACATTATTACGTAGTAGACGACATAATAAAGATACGAGTATGACTATCAATTGTAATTTTAACCTGTTGTTTTAATCCAGTGCGTCGGGGGGAAATAAGTACATTTTCAAAGTTAGTTAACAAACAATATACTTTAGGAAGAGCCAATACATGTAGTCATATTGAACAGCTGTAAGAAGCTGATTAATAATCCTTGGGTGAAAATGTTAAGTTAAGTTTTTAAGTTTTTTTTTATCACGAAACGAATGTGTTACGGATGATCATTTCCAAAGCCTTCATAACGTCAATTTAATGTCGTTTTATTTGCTTGGTATTAAAATGTAGATATATTGGTACAGTCTTTATAATTTTTTGTATGTTTTTGCATTTAGTACATCATCACTACATATTTATACAGTTTCGATTTTCACATAATACGTACCTACGAACACATATTTAACACACATTCAAACATTCATACAGATACACAAACAATAGTTTCAAATATTCGAATAAATATGCATACAATCATGCTATTTTCATTTCTTGGTTGTTTAATCCTACCATACCTTAAACTTTCTATCAGCAAATTATGCGACGATGATCTAATTGTGTTATGCAGTTACGTAACTTTAGAGTAAGTAATGTTGTCAGATGACTAGAAAAACATATACAATGTGTATGAATTAAGTAATGACAAAAAAGCAAAACCGTCTACGTCAACTTTTTCGAAGACTGCAATAAATGCTTCATCATTTATACCGGGCAGATTATCAAATATCTAGCTAAACCCGTTCTGGTCGAGTAGTAACTTAGCATTGTAGACCCAGTTTTTACTTAGTACAGAATACATAGTATAGCTTTGTAATACATACATAGCTTTTAGAGCTTTACCGTTTAGGCATTTTTGTATCAAAAAAATGTTTCGGTATAATTAAATGCCAAACGTAGAAAGTTAAAGTTATCAACTACTTCTAGCCGCTCTCCGTTGTAGTTCCATATTCAATCATGTTCAAGCGTACCTCTTTTGCGAAAAACAACTAACTTTGTGTTTGTTCAAAAATACGTATGTAGCGAATCAGAGCTTTATTGTAAGTATATGATTTGTTTTCCGCAGATAACCATCGGCAAACAATATAATTTTAATACAAAGATCAATACATGTCATAAATTAAATGTCATAATTAATGTCAACAATCAAATGTTGTTCATTTGTGCAGTTGATATTTAAAACTTTATTGCTAGATTAACAAATTATTCACGTCATCAAATTCATTGTTGTTATTAGTTGATAAATTCACCTACCCGACGGCAACATCCGTTGTTCCCGTAGATGACATAGTTTCATCAGTCATCTTTGATTATCCACTAGCACGGTATCACTTTTTATATTACAACAAGTATTGCCTTCCATTACAATTTACACGTAACACCATTTGGAAAGGGTAAAAGTTTACACACCTACACGATTATGTATTTTTAATAAAGACAAATGTTTCTGCTTTCTTTGAAACCATACTAAAAGCTTACATTATTTGGATTCTACAGTCATGTACAATATTTTATATAGTACTAAAGTACTTAATAACTTAAACAGTCTTATGAAATATGCAACGTTGTTCAACCGTTTCAGAACACAAAATGATGCGGTTCATAAAATTTTATCATTCGTTTTTACTTAGCTCACTATAATATTTTTATCCACAAACTGTGTGTGCGAAACCGGATAACCGTGTGATTGTGTACTTGAATTGAACGTAATCTGAATAAGTTCGCTGCCATGTATATTTTCACGCTTGCCTGTTTCAAAATATGTTGATACACTCCACCAAATACCCCCCTACAGTACTTTTTGGGCTTCTACTATTATTCGACAAACACCCATTAAGATGGTACACGAAAATATAACATTCACGTTAAAATTGACGAAACTGTGTCTTTGTTTTTTTACAATGGCATGCAGACGAAACCGGGTGTATTTTTAAAATAATATGTATAAACTGATATCAATGTCTAAATAATTACTTGAACAGCATTTTTGTCGGATGTCTCGTACCTGTATATCTTCACTCAGTGTTTGTTTAAACATGCATAATCATAGTAGTACAGTAGTGTTAAAGAGGCATTCCCTATAACTAGCATATTTTGCTCTATTATCAAATGTACAAAGCATTATCAATTGTCAAAATTTGTCAGAAGAAAGTGTGCGCAAATATATCTCTATAATGTCAAAAATATATTTAAATCACCAATAATAACGTATCGCTTCATGCGATTTATTATTTGGTCAAAGGGAAACAACTCTTGACTATTTTGGCTCGTTACGGAAAAATGTTTTCATTCATTTCTCGGTAATTAGTAGGAGCTTTTTGTTGAACATTTGAGGAGTTTAAGCAGTCAGTAGAGATAGAATATGTTTCCCAGACTGTATATTTCGAAACACTTCTGTCTTTTCGGTAGTAGGTACTTCCAAAGCGATAAAGTCCGAAGTCATCTCGCGGAATGTGCATATTCATCTATTTTTAGCTCGCAGTCTTAACCGTTTAAGTTTTAACGCCTGCACTGAACAGGTTCGCTAACGCTCCCTGTTCAAAAATGACACAGTCAAATTTACAGCGTATGAAATATCAACAAGTAATTTGACAAGGTGGAATGTCGTGCATGAGTACAATAAGTGGGCAATAAATATCCGGCGAGATAGGATCTAGGTAATTTAATTTCGTTTGTTACCACCATATTGGCAGATATATATCAAAATTTATTATATTAGCTAAACTTTGTGATTTGAAAAGTTACTATGTCATTCAGAAATTATGACATTTAGCTTTGTTTAGGCTGAAATCTGGTCAAACGCTTTCCTTGAGTTGATACTATCAGTATTTCGACAATTCAATACAGCAGAAACTTATTCTTCCAGTGACGATTGTGCCGTTTAGTCGTATTTTAGGCATCGTATCACTCAGTCAATGTTCATTGTATGTGATACTTCTTATTTCTTAATATATTCTGTACTAGGCTGTTTAAGACAAGTGTTGTATTCCCTGTCAGATTTTCTATTATCATATAAATCATCTGAGTCCTCATACATGTGAGAAATCCTACTTAATATGTGTTCATAATTGTTTTACATGTAAGTGTACTATCGGTCTGTTGCGTAAATCTATACTTGTTTGTATTCGCGATATTAGTACAACGCCTGGTTGTTTTGTATAATGTAACGTCTGTTGTGGTATATAATCATTCATTCGACAAAGGGGGATATATCACAGGATTGTAGACGCACAAAAAAGCTGCTTATAATTTCATTAATGCCAGTAGTTGAACAAAACCTTGTTAAAATGATCGTTCGTTCGGAACTAGTACCACTGGTACGGAGCGATGTCAAAGCGTAACGCAAGTCCAGACGACAGCCTGTTATAGACTCTTTTAGACATTAGCCAATACTTCTTAGTACCTTGGGGCGGGTAAAACAGGTTTAAAGGGTATTTTCACTTATTTCTTATGTTTTTGTATGGAAACGAAGATTATGTTCAACAGTGAATGATTATCCAATGTATCAATGTACCCATTAAGCCTTCTAATGCTTAACATTTTGATTTTAATTTGTAATTAGTATGGTGTAATAAGCGGAAACATAATATCTTTAAATAAAGGCTTATATGTGATCTTATATGAAATATGCCATTTGAATAGTCAATACAATACCTATAACTAACATGCTTGTAATACCATGCAAAATAATTACCTCATAACCAATAATTTACAAAAAATAAAATTCATACATGTCATAGTTTCGATCAGACGGTGTTATGGTCTGCATACGAAGTCCAAGTAAGGTGTCGTGATCTCTAAACGAAACCTATATAAAATACCTTTCTTTCGGAGTACATAGTTTGCATTATTTCTGGCATACACGTTGTTATGAAGAGATCGAGAGAAACAGAAAATGGTAAGTAAGTCTTGTATGTATAATCGGGTGATTTTAACTTGAGTATGAATGCACTATTTCTTCAAAGTACTAACGGACATGTTACATACACACACAAATAAAAAGTATCACTCTGCAACAACTACATATTGTCAACAATTATAATGGCTTGGCGTTATTTGACTATTAAAACATTATTAATAGTACATTGTACATACATCTCTTTATCACATTCATTACTTGTATACAAATATGTGGCTTCTGTTAGTTAATAGGACCCAACGGGTCATATACTAGTACGTGTTTTGTGTTTTTCGGCCACTGGTCCTAGCATTTGTGATTTCCTTAATACGGAGATTGGCGTTCTCAATTGAATGATCATTTGATTACTACACATATAAATACATAAAATGTTCAATGACATGTGACGTACACATCTTTTTAAACACATTTTATTCTTATATTATGACTTGTATCCCTGCTCCATTTAGCTGCGCCTGCTTCATACGTTGACTGGTTATGTGCTATCTCGTTTAAATGGCCATCATCCCTGTCGATATGGATGTTACAAAATATACCTTACTAATGCTTTGTTTAGCCGAGTGGAATATTTTAGTGAAATCATCACCTCTCATTATCATCAATACTATTTATGATTTTACTTTTTTGGAACACAAGTTCAAATGCAGCTTTTGTGAAGTATGCAGTGAGAGTGAAATTTCAGAAATATTGCACTGCATGTGAAGTCACGACGATGAGGAGATTTCTTCTCTTCATTTCTTCAAATCAGAGGACAAACTAAAATACAAAATATGTTGTTTTAAAATTACAGGAAGTGATTTAAACTGTGGTACAAAATCAGTGTATATTAATCAGGAGACCGGAAAACTTAACATTCTACACAACAATGCGGCACAAAGTCCAATAAAAAGACGTGTAAAGTAAACAACAGTTCGAAATCAGTTCACATTCTATGACATTGACAACAATTGGTCTACATGTGAATGTTAACTCGGATAGTACTCTTGGTACTAAAAAGACTGATCGAATCAGAAAAAAACATATGCGCACAACAATTCTTGTTCCCATTTAGTTTGATGACTATATCACAATAATTCATCAAGGTTTGTATAGACGCCATAACATTTTGAACTTACGAACAGGTAAGCGATGTTTATATAGGTTTGACTTGGTATAAGTTTACGGTATTCAATGCTATTCTTTCGAATGGGATAGTTCCCTCATTGGTATTACTTATTGAATGGACTATACCAACCTTTGGTTATCATTCTCATTGTCAGTGTTACAATAGAACGTTAAAAGTAGTTCTACAACACCTGTTTTCGAAAGTCGACGACAGAATGGTTGGAGTATCCGCATCTTGAACAGTAATATACGGGTCTGATCCCAGGCAAATTTTGCCTGTTGCCATGATAAAATATAGGTAGTCTTAATGCCATAGAACAAATATTGATGGGACATAAAATGAAAATACTTGCAGGAGATCTTTCTTTATAGGCGTTCTGCACATTTGTGGTTCAGAAATGTCTGTCGTCGTTACATCCATAAATGAGCTGACATTTATGCCACTAACATCAACCGAATATTCGTAAGAGATTTCCATCTTGAGAATGTTGTCTATTATCTATAACACATTCGTTTAGAGACCATGACACACTATTTTAAGTCGTCTAGAGTGCAAGACATTCCCTAATAATCAGCAGCTTCACATTTTACGGCCTGTGAGATATGTACGTGTATCAATACAAAAGTATTATAGCAAAGATAGTTCGTATAGAACATTACCCTTCTCCAAGAAGTGTGTTAAACGCGGTTTAAAACCGCGTTTAAAGCGTGTTAAACGCTGCGGTATTCGCACCGTGCTAAAAGTGCGTCTTTTAGCTTACCGACTGGGTTTTTTCTGGATTAAAACCAGAAAAAACACGCTTTAAACACACTAAAAACACAGTTTTTACCAACTTAAGTAGGCTCAAAGTGTGTTTTTTCTTAATAAGTGTGTTTTTTGTGCGTCAAAAAAGCTTGCTTTTTTATGAAGCGGGTTTATAGTGTGTTTTTTCTCAAGAAGCGCGTTTTTTGTGCGTCTAAAAAACACGCTTCAGCCATCTTCTTCTTGAAGTGTGTTAAAAGTGTGCTTTTTCTCAATAAGTGTGTTTTTTGTGCGTCTAAAAAACTCGCTTCTGCCATCTTCTTTATGAAGCGTGTTAAAAGTGTGTTTTTTGTGTGTCTAAAAAACTCGCTTCAGCCATCTTCTCTATCAAGCGTGTTAAAAGTGTGTTTTTTCTCAATAAGTGTGTTTTTTGTGCGTCTAAAAAACTCGCTTCAGCCATCTTTTTTATGAAGTGTGTTAAAAGTGTGTTTTTTGTGAGTCTAAAAACTCGCTTCTTTCAAGAAAGTAAGTTAAAAGTGTGTTTTTTGTGCGTCTAAAAAAAACACTTAAAAACACAGTTTTTACCAACTTAAGTAGGCTCAAAGTGTGTTTTTTCTTAATAAGTGTGTTTTTTGTGCGTCAAAAAAGCTCGCTTTTTTATGAAGCGGGTTTATAGTGTGTTTTTTCTCAAGAAGCGCGTTTTTTGTGCGTCTAAAAAACACGCTTCAGCCATCTTCTTCTTGAAGTGTGTTAAAAGTGTGCTTTTTCTCAATAAGTGTGTTTTTTGTGCGTCTAAAAAACTCGCTTCTGCCATCTTCTTTATGAAGTGTGTTAAAAGTTTGTTTTTTGTGAGTCTAAAAACTCGCTTCTTTCAAGAAATTGGGTTTAAAGTGTGTTTTTTTCCAGTAAGTGTGTTTTAAGCGGGTTTTTAAAACGCACTTTTAACCAACAAAAAACTCGCTTCTGCAAAAAGTGTGTTTTTCAAATCAATAAGTGTGTTTATAGTGTGTTTTTAGCGAGCTAAAAGTGAGTTTAAAGCGTGTTAAAAGCGCATTTAAAGTGTGTTAAAAGCGCGTTTTTCACAGTTTAAACCCGCATTTAAACATGAAAAAACCTAGTTAAAACACGCCTTAAACTCACTTTTATTTGAATTAAATTAAATGGTATACTGTAAACCTAGAAACTTTCGCGGCTAGAAACTTTCGCGTTTTGCCGATTGTCGGCATATTCGCGGCTACAAAATTTCGCGTTTTTTAGTCTCACGCGAAAACTAAGTCGCATAGTGACAGAATTATTGATATTATAACCTGTCACATACAATGACCGGTTCGTATATAATTGTTTCTTAATTATAGTTCTCACCTTTGTTAAACCCTCTCAAACTCTTTTTGGTGTAGGAAGTTACCTATTGTATTGTTTACAAAAATTGCAAACAACGCTGGTAATGTTTTCACAGTTTTTTGACGCTATCAGTCATTTTTGTATTATGACATACCCGGTAATAAATAGCGCTTTTTACACGCGTGTTCATATATTTACTTTACTTACTTACTTACATATACTGAGTGTATTGTTAAACACGTTTTCAAGAAGTGTTTTCATTATTGTACCGTTATCATAAAAGGCTTTATTCAGAAAAAGTATATACACTTAACATTCCATATTTTGACAAAATAGCACTTATAATACGGTCTTATAAACGTCGTACCAAAATTATGAATTTCCTTAAAAAACGAGAAACTTTCGCGTTTTTCTTGTCCTGGACTTGTTCGCGGCTATTTACTTTCGCGGATTTTTACAAACCGCGAACACCGCGAACTTAAATCGCGCGAAATAATTTCTAGGTTTACAGTACCTTTTGAAAGCAAATTTAATGTATGCTTTTTCACAGAATGTAAGATGTGTTCAATCCATGTTTGAAGGGTGTTTCAGCTGGATAAAAAATATATTTAAACTCACTTATCAATCAATAAGAGAACTACAACAATAAAATAAATTATTTACTAGAAAAAAATAATGATTTCATATTGATATTCAAAAATACATAATATATACATGTCAAACCCAACCAAAACTTAGGATTTGTAGACAAGAAAGTGTAAATACAGATAAAAAGACAAATCACATAAATAGATAGTACATTTTTTGACATAAATATGCAAATTTAAATCATTATTAGCAACATTTGACTAAAAGTTAACTACAGTAAAACCTCTCTAAAGCAGTGCCCTCTGGAGAGGTTGTACTGTATTAAGATAAAGCATATCAGAACTGACCTTAAAAATGAAAGAATTCGTAGGTATTTTCATTTTGTTTAACACACTACCTTATTTTACTAAATAGTCGCCTGAAAGACAATCTATGTAATGAAACTCCCAATTTATTAAGATCAGCCCAAGATGAAAGACAATGAAATAGTAAACAATAAATATATAAACAAGACTGCGTTCAATAAACGCTTATGCCCCCGTGGAAGCCATGTCCATAAAAAGCTAAGTCAATCAGGGGCCATTATTCAGTTAAAATGTTTGATAGTGTTACATGGCTTTGAACTATAAGGGACTTATGATGGTAAACGAATATGCCACATTTGAAAGCAGTGCCTTGATTGACTTCATGTGTGATCTGGTGATACAGGTGTTATGGTTCTTTGTCACTGCACTTCTCCAAGTTGCCACCAATTCATATACCAAGTTTGAAGTCAATATTTTAAATACTTTTGAAGATACGCTCCGGACAAACAATTATCATGAACATACTGAAGGGGAGACAGACAGAGTTATGGTTCTTGGTCCATGCACTTCTATAAGCTACCATCTATTTATATATCAAGTTTTAAGGCAATATCTTAAACAATTTTGAAGATACACTCCGGTCAAAATTTTATTCTGAAAATACTAAAGGGGAGATAATTAAAAGTTTAAGACAGACAGAGTTATATTGCTTGGTTATTGCACTTCTCCAAGTTGCCATCTTTTTATATTCAAAGTTTCAAGTCAATATGTTAAATAGTTTTGAAGATATACTCAGAGCAAAATTTGACTATAAAAATCATGAAAGGGGAGATAATTCAAAATTTAAGACAGACAGAGTTATGGTTCTTTGTCAATGCACTTCTCCAAGTCGCCATCTATTTATATTTCATATTTTAAGTCAAAATGTTAAATAGTTTTGAAGATACGCTCCAGACAAAATTTTATTGTGAAAATACTAAAGGGGAAATAAGTCTAAGTCCAAAATTAGGTCAAGGTGAAGGTCAAAATGGAGTCAGGAGATACAGGTGTGTGGAGAGTGGTCATATACAACATCCATGCAAGTATGAAAGATTTGTAGCAAGCCATATAAATGCTAGAAGAAACGGTCAATTTGGGTTAACCAAGAATTTGGCCTTTCAATAAGTCTAAGTCCAAAATTAGGACAAGGTGAAGGTCAAAATGGAGTCAGGTGATACAGGCGTGTGGAGAGTGGTCATATACAACATCCATGCAAGTATGAAAGCTTTGTAGCAAGCCATTTTAATGCTAGAAGAAACGGTCAATTTGGGTTAACCAAGAATTTTACCTTTCAATAAGTCTAAGTCCAAAATTAGGTCAAGGTGAAGGTCAAAATGGAGTCAGGTGATACAGGCGCGTGGAGAGTGGTCATATACAACATCCATGCAAGTTTGAAAACTTTGTAGCAAGCCATTTTAATGCTAGAAGAAACGGTCAATTTGGGTTAACCTGGCCGGACGGACGAACGGACGGACGGACAGGTGAATTACTATATGCCTCCCGATCTATCGATACGGGGGCATAAAAATCTTATTAATAGCACACTAAATAGTTACATAAAGTATCTATTCTTGTACCTTAATTGCAAAAGTCCAGTTTGTGTTGTACATACATGTTACTTCACTGAACTAGTTACATATTATCATGATAATTGCAGTTCATACAGTCAAGAAATTACATTGTAAATGAATATTGCTTAAAGTGTATAGAGCTTTATCGGAACATATTTTTAACAAGTAAGTTTCAAAAACTAAAACACAACTAGAACCATCACTGTCGTGATCAGGGCCCTGTCGTTATCATTGTCAATAAGTATTGCAAGTTTCATTTGAATATCTTGAAAAGTTTTTGAACTATGGCCAATGTTAAAGTTTTGAAGTCGAAAAAGGGACACAAGCCAAAATTTATTAAAGCTAGAGTTGTTGCCCTTTGCTACACATGTGCGTATTGTCACCGTCAATATGTAAAGCAAGTTTCATTTGAATATCTGTAACGGTTTTAAAGTAATGTAGAAAAAAAGATGAAAAATGAGGAAAATTGTAATTTTACAAAGGGCCATAATTCTTTCAATATTGTAGCTGGAGTAACATAACTTGGCATACAATAGTGTATTGTTGCAGTGACCTTATGTTTAAAGTTTGAAGTTGATACCTTTACGGTTTGCAAGTTATTAAGAAAAAACATGAAAAATGTGGACGGACAGACAGACAGACGGACAGACAGGGTGATTACTAGATGGCACCTGCAAAAATTTTGCAGGGCCCTAATTATGCTTTCACATCCATTGGGTTATTTTTC
Organism: Spisula subtruncata; assembly: GCA_963678985.1. NCBI lineage: Eukaryota > Metazoa > Mollusca > Bivalvia > Venerida > Mactridae > Spisula > Spisula subtruncata. Next base: position 28,541,638 of record OY787669.1, on the reverse strand, counting down.
GCTTCAGTTTTAACAGAATCTCTCTGTGTGATTTATTGGACATGCAAACTGTCCATTTTCATACGAAAGTGTTCTAGAACACCTTATGAAACTATAAAAATCGTCTATTTTTCGACGATTGAATCAATGTACACAGAACCCGTCTAAAGTTTTAATTTGCAATTAAGGTAGTCTAATATCATACTTAAAACGATGCAAGTAATTATTTTGACATTGAATGACTGTTAGAATATAGCTCTATACACTTTAAATGACAGATTAAAATACTTTCTGTCATTTCTACAGGTACAAACAATTACCTCAAACTCAAGCTGTGCCACCCTCATCTTTAGTTGCTTCACCACATTACAACATGGTCAGAATTGTAGGTCACCTCATCTGCAATGATATAATATGCATACATTAAAAATTCCTTCAAACCAATAAACAAAATCAACAATTTTGCCAACATCGACTAAGAACATATCCTACTCACTGTTGTATGTAAGTCTATACACCATTGCGAAATGGAAGTGATGTCGCATCGCTTTTATGACGTCATGCATGATAACAATAGGGTCACAACATATGCTTCAAATTCGTCTAAATTTGGCAGTGCTAAGTTCATTAGCAAAACTTATCTGATCATTGGAGTATCCACATAACTACCTTTGCCCAGATTAGCCATGCAACGTTTCAATGAAGTCTAACTATTAGTTACCACAAATAGTGCAAACAAAACTATATTAAAGTATGAAGATACCTAGGTCAACAGCCCCATTAAAATCGATCCAACATAATTGTGCAGACAAGAACCAAAACCAAATAAGAACACCTAGTGTAAGTAACCACCAATGAGTACTGAATGCTCGACTTTAATCCAATTTGATAGTAAATTTAAGTATGTGGTTTACATCCTCAGGCCTTGACACTAACTTTTTTAACTGGTATCCCAGAGGGAACCGGACTTTTAAAAGTTGGTGTCCCTCACCAAGGTTAAATTTTGAATTAAAAAGGCCATGGTGACCTTTAACCTGAAAATAGGTAGAGGTTGAGGGTGGCATCGAGGTACATGTACATGTCAAGTTTCGAGTTTATATCTCTTTTAGTTTTTCATAAATTGACTTAACCAAAGGGCATAGTGACCTTGACCTTTGACTCAAAAGTAGGTGGAGGTTGTAGATAGCAATGAGGTACACGCACATGTGAAGATACAAGTTGATACTTCTCGCAGTTTTCCAGACATTGAACTTCACAATAAATAACCATAGACCACAGTGACCTTGACCTAGTGACCTAAAATAGGCATGGGTTGTAGATGGCATTGATGCCATTGAGGACATGCACAGTGACATGTGAAATTTCAAGTTGATACCTTTTGTAGTTTCAAAGAAATTGACCTTACAAATTAACTTAACCTAAGGTCATGGTGACCTTCATGGCGACCTTGACCTAAAATTAGGTAGAGGTTTTAGATGGCATCGAGGTACATGCACATGTTAAGTTTCAAGTCGATACCTCTCGTACAGTAGTTTCCAGAAAATTGAGCTTAACATTTACTAACAATCAACTTAACCAACGTAGACGATCAGGCTATGACAACAGCTCTTTTTATCCTCGAAAAGTGGAGCTAATGATGATATTACAACTTGTGTGCTGTGCAGCAGCAAGTAAAATCATAAATAAGACAGCAAATTACCAATAATAGCTGTTCTTTGCCTTCTTTCTGCAGCAGGGTGTCTTGATCACACTTTTTTATTTGCATTATTGTTTGATTCACATTTCATGGAACAGAAAACATGTTGCCAGGTGTGTAACAGCTCTCAAGTCATTTTACGGTGGTGTTTCTAAGCTTGAATGATGTACTGTAAGCAAAAGAGTAAATAATTATTAAATTGTATAACCATTAATTTGCATCTTTTATGTGACAAATTAATTTTGCAATTTTATACAAACTGCTCAAATTAACCAGGAATTTATCTCATGAGCACATATAACATACTATATACAAGTACAATATATAAAAAAAATAAACATTGTACAATAATTGAAATGTTTTAAATTCAATGAATGATATATGGTAGAATGTACAAGTTTATGTCTTGGACTTACAGGGTTCCCAAAAATATTCGTAGACAAAATCCCCTGACTTTTCCCTGACCAGACAGATGACTTTTTAGCGATCTGGCCTTTTTGTTAGAGCAAAATAGCACAATAGAAACAGTGAAAAGGAGGTTATATTTGCTTTATATGAAACCAAAATGTTTCAGGTAGCACTTTTAGTGCTGTTGTTTAACACAAAGTAATAATATATAATTAATTTAAGATTATTCCAAGCAAGCATAGCGAGCGAGGAATTTTTCTTAGTTTTAGGTATTTTCGAATCGTCATATGAAATGATACTGAATGAGATCTTAAATGAAGAATTCCCTGACTTTAGCTCAATTTCCAAATTTCCCTGACTAATTTCAAAATTCCCTGACTTTTCCCTGACCTTGAAAAAATCCCCCCTGACTTTTCCCTGACCGTGGGAATCCTAACTTAGCAGGCATGTACTGCATTTACAGTGATTTAATACAATCATGTAGTAAAACTGTGGTAGTCAAATAATAAATTATAACCATTGTAATAGTATAACATTGAATTGTATATTATTCACTTGCAAAAGCAATAGAGTGGCATTAACACTTACAGCAGTAGCAAACAGTATAAACATTACTGTATACAATGCTTCTGCAATAGGCAAACTTGGCTCAAATAGTAACTGATATCTGGATGTAAAGTTTGCCATTTATAGAGCCCATTATAATGATGGCAAAAACCTGGGTTTTAAGCGTAAAACCCAGCCCGGCGGGAATCACTGGGAAGCCTGGGAAAAACCGGGTCTTCCAGGACAGGAAAAACCGGGCGGTCAATACTTTGCCAACCCTGCAAAATTGCAATATTTATGCAGTACAGAGAAAGAAGTAAGCACCAACCTTAATACTGAGCCACATTGTGACTACTTGACAAGCATGTAATTTTGTCCGGGTCAGTTTATCAACATTGAATTTCTCTACATATCTTCAAATGAAAACATGTCATGATCTTTTCCTTTGTTGTTATGTTTCTCTCAACCATTAGGTGGACCATATATATTCGCTTCATTAATTTATTTAAATGCAGTCAAGTGATGCTGAGTGTTCTCATCTGTTGGCAATTACATTCTAAAGTCTTTCACTTTAACCATGGTACCTGAATGAAAACATTATATACATGTATCAGTAAAATTAATTTTGTGAACTAATCTTATGTTGTGAGCATAAATAATATTATTGATAATTGAATACTATAGCTTTAATAACAGTTTAAAAACACAATTGGCCTCTAGTATTTTTAAATTAACACCCGCATACAATAAATGCATCAGAGATTTCCCCAGGGTGTTTTAATGTCTGGGCTCAGTGCGCTTGGATTCCAAAATCCAGTATGCCAGTGCGCTTACGATTTGAATTGCGCTTAAAATTGCGCTTAAAAAGTCATATCTGAGCGTCTAAATTATGTTGTATTCGTGATATTGCCCCTAAAACCTCCAAAAACTGCACCATTTTATCCCCTAATTTGATTTTTTTTCAAAATACCGTAGAGGACACCCCTCCCCTTCCAACCCCTATTGCGCTTAGAAAATTTTCTGGGGAAATCCCTGTGCATATATATATTCCATTGCTCAACTTATAACTCATAACGGATGTAAGTGCACCAAGCTGTCATGTGACATAATATAACTGTTAACATCCCGCACATTTCTGTTTATGGCGCTCCCAACTCCCCTCTGGACTGGTATTTCTAACCATGAAGCATATTAAAACGAAATTTCCAGTTAAAATGTCATAAATATGCATACTAACAAACTGATGTTGACTATGCTTTAATAGCTTTTACACAGGTTTTTCGTGTTAAATTAATTTATAGATTGCCTGGAGATACAAAGTCTCACTGAAATTCGATTCAATCCAATGAGTTTGTCTCGATTCGATTCTCAATACAGTCCGCCAAACAATCGGGACGGGTGCAGGATAGCCAGGGAAACAGCTGTGTTTATACTTTCAAGATTCCCCCGCACTGCCAGGGAATCCGAAATGTTTGTATTTGCTCTCCAAATTAATAATTAAATCACTGGGACAATATTTAGTTATCAGGGGCTTGGGAAATACTCAAGAGATTTT